>JAPPVO010000019.1:26250314-26310007 GCA_030407325.1 Camellia japonica
TTATATAAGTCTCAAGAGATGAAATGCACATGCCATCCTATGCCCTTTTTGAAGATAAATCACATTTTCATCTTTTTGAAAACCATCATGCTCAATGAATATCATGCAATTTCAATTGTTCAAAACTTAAACAATTTATTTCAAGGGCAGTAAATACGACTCTAGTAATCCCTAGGTCAGTGTCTGCAAGTAGACTATACAAGTACTACCAATTTGTCATTTTTACCAGCAATGACTGGAAGGCTCGACACCTATAATTTGTCATTTTTACTAGTATTAATTGGAAGGCTCGACACCTATTCAATTTCATCTAACACCACCTGTCAAGATTACCACCGTATTTAACCCCAAAATCAATTCATGGAAACTTGTTTCTCAACATTCTTTTCTCATGTAGTTTTCAAATCAACTTTCAAAGTTTAATGTAATCAAATGAATTGATATGCTAATACACAAATATGAATATAAATACTTTTATTCCAATTCATTATCCAAGGAATAACACATTCCCTTTTCTGAAGTATCCTCAACAATTAGTCATTTCAAGACTATTTCAACGTTTTGAACAATAATTTCCAAAATGAAAAACAATTCTCATATTCCCTGAAATTCATCATTTATTAAATATAAATAAGAAAATTTCAAACATCCATTTATTTTGACACACAAAATAAATATAACAATATCATTCATGGATTTTCAGTCTCTTTAAAAAAGTCCCCAAATTCTAGGTTTTCTCCCACCAAAACTATACAACTCAAATTTTTTAAAGAAAACTTCCAAAATCATCTTTTCTCAATCAACGAAGATCAAAACCTATAAGATCATTTAAAGAACAAAAGAGACAAACCCACTTTCGAAATCGCTCAACTTCTTGAATTAACAATCAATTTTCAAAGCTATCGAATGATGATTTCGAAAATCATCTTGATCTTGCAAAAATATATATATATAACTCTAAGAAAAATCCCTACTTAAGTTTCGAAGAAGAAATGAGATAATACCTCCAAAATCAACGGTGTCCAAACTCGATCTTCATCGTACACAATGAAGCCCTCGAGATGATAACCAACTTTGGTGAAGAACTTAGGTCTAAATCCCAATGGATTTGAAGAAATCAAAAGAGAGAAAGATGACTTATAGATAGAGAAGTTCCCAATCTGGAATTCTGGAGAGTTTTAGAGAGAGAGAGGACTAAAAAAGTGATCTGAAATATCAGATTCACGAACTGATATAACACGGTCCGCTCGAGCGTGGAATGCCCATCTCGAGCATCAAATACACTAACCTAGTACTTTTGCAGACAGGTCAAACTTCTGAAACCAAACATTCTCTGCTCAAGCACATAAACTTCGAATGCATTTTGCCCTTGGATCCACCAAGGGGCACTGCCCCTGGACCCCCGCGAGCTGACAGGGCAGCTCGACCCCTAACATACTTAACAAAGTGACAAAACTGGGATCGCTATAGTTACCAATTTCCATTTCATGGCTCGTCATTGATAGAGAATTCAGATAACCAATTTTGCACCCACAATTCTAATTTTTCTTGTTATGGTTGAAATATGCAATTCTACACACCCTGAAATTTTTACTTAACAAAATCAATGTATGGTCCAAATTCATACAAGATATCATTAGTGATGGGATATTTGGTGTAGCTTAATGAATTGTTTATAATTCTTTTTTTAATTTTAAAAAATCGTATTAGAGCATTGCATTAACCTTAGATTTACTGATTATGAGGCAAAAATAGAATAATTAAGATAAAAAAGTAATAATTACTGAAATTGATCCAATTGTTTACACTAAATTCTCCTAAATTGGCTTATTTTGACCTTGAATTTTTTACTTTATCTCAAAAATTGGTCCAATTGATTATAGTAGTTAATTTTTTAAATTAAAAATACGCACATGAGCAATGTGTCAAAAAAAAAAAAAAGATCAAAAAACAAAAAAACGATGGTCATGGTTTCTTAGAAACAGATATATAAATAACTTGCCAATTCAGTAACTTAATTTCAACCAATTCATTAATTATTTTCTATAAAAAAAAAAATCTTAAACAACTTTATTGATTAAACCAAATTGACGCAAAATCTAAAATTAAGAAAAAAATTGAGCCAATTGAAAACTGTATAGACTAAAAATGACATAAGCAACAAAATGTATGGACTATATGTGTGATTTTCCCTAAAATATATTATTAATGTGACCCTCAAAAGTGAACTTGTATAATTTATGGAAAAGACTATGTGTGTACTATATGCACCTTGCCACAAAAGAAGAAATGACATAATTCCATACATTCTGCCGTATAACCAAAAAAAGAAAGACATAACCCAACACCTCTAGACACCCCATTTTTGACCGTCCGCAAGACTAGGATGTGCTTGCAGGTACATCCAGCAACAAGTTCGATCGCTCGTTGAGTACTCGAATTTTGCAGCGAAACGTCACAGGTTTGAGCTTTATAAACCCTGTTTCATTTCTGCCCCATTTTTGGACCTTGCTTTGGTCCCTCCCTAGTGCTTGTTCTTGTAGCACTTGTGCCTTTTAAAGCTTTTGGTAAATGTATTTGGACCCTTTATTCTATTTTGGGAACCTTTGGTGTTGTTGTACTTTAGTTTTGGAGGAGTACAAATTGATTTAAACTTGTTGGGTTTGGTTGTTCGCACATATTCTTGTCAAAAGTTCCTTGGAGACTTAGAAATTCCATTCTAGGGTCGACACCAGCCTTCCTAGGGTTGACTCTTACCTGTTGATGAAGTTCTGGAAGTGTTTCTGGAACATAAGGTAGACACCAGACTGGGAGAGGGTCGACCCTCTTCTGTCTGTGTGTTGGTTGCTGGAAGATACGGTAGACACCGGTCTGGGGTAGGGTCGACACCTGCAGTGTTGTCAAAGCTTTCCCAGATTTTTTTTCCTCTTTGGTGTCGACACCACTGTTGCAGGGTCGACACCTGCGACTTTTTCCCAGATTTTTCAACCGGTTTGGGCCTACTTTTTGGGGGATATTTTGAATAGATATTTTGGGTTGACTTTGGGGCTTATTTCTATTTTGACCTAGTACTATAAATAGTTTCCCACTTAACCTTTTTTTTTATTTTTTTATTTCTTCTTCTCTTTTCTCCCTCTAAACCGTATCACTCTTTCTCCCTCTCCAAAATCACTTTTTGCTCAAAGATCTCTAGATCTACTCACCTAGAGTGATCTTTTCACCATGGTCCTTTGAGATGGATTGTAGATCTCGTCAAGGGCTTCCATTTGGTCTGAGTGGTTTGTGGTTTTGGCGTCGGTGATTTTTGGGTGGTTTTCTCTCTTATGCTTGAGGTAGGGATTTCCTTGATCTTTTTCAATACTACTTTTATAGATAGACATGTGGTACTTTTATTGCATAAAAACCATATTCACTATGGGTTTTCTTGAAAAACATGAAAGGGGATCTAGGGTTGGTACTCATGATTGGTATTGTTAGGTTGTTTGTTGTTGAGTTATTTTGGAAATGATTTACTATGTTTATGAAGAAAGGGAGGAAAGCCCTAGTTTGTTATTATTGATATAATGGATTTAAAAAGGGAGGGAGTTAAATAATCTTTATATTTTGCTAATATGGGTTGGTTAATTGTGTTCATATCAAAAGAAAACAAAAGAGAAGTAACCACGGTGTTGGTATTGTTTCAGACTAATCACGTGATGTTAAGTTGAGTTATGGTTTTGGTACTATGGAATTGATTTTGTAAAATAAAGGTGATGGATTTGGTTTTGGTTTTGTAAAATGACGAGAATGAATTTTTAGAAAATGGTTGAGGTTGTGTGGTTCGGAAAATAACGGAAAGTGGTCTTTTGAAGGAAAATGAAATCATCACCCTTTGTAAATCGATAATGAACTTGAGGTTGGATTTTGGATCCTTCACATATTGTTTTTACTAGTGGACTGAAAAGTCTAGTGAGAATTGGGTTTGTTTTCCTTTCGTGTGAAATGTAGATATGGATGGATATGAATTTAGATGGTGGGGTTGGATATTTGAAATCTCTCACCTATGAAAGTATGGATAGTTTATCTATCTGGAAATTATATATATATATATATATATTTAGAAATATATGTTTTGGGCTACCAGTGGAGGATAGTCATGATTGTTGTAGAAACTGCATGATGATTAGGTGAATTGAAACTAATCATTTGGAATATGTCATTTATATGACGGTTGGATTTAAACATTGTAAATGTGCTTTAGTTGGTCATTGTATATGGCAACGTGTTAAATACATTGTATATGTATCTTGTTTGGGAGGAGATAGGGGATGCACTCCATTGTTTGGGAGGAGATAGGGACGAAATAGGGGATGGACTCCAGTGATAATTAAGTTGCCGGAGTGTCCTAGGTGAAAGTCCTGAAATCTTATATACGTTTGCATAACGTAGATGATTGAAGTATTGAAGTGTTAATGATATGAATTGTAGTCTCATTTTGAATTGACTATGATTGAAGTGTGATAATATGAGTTGTAATCTCATTTTGAATGATTATGATTGAAGTGTTGATAATATGAGTTGTAGTCTCATTTTGAAATGTTTAGATGATAATGAACTATATTCTTGAATTGATGAGTTGTAGTCTCATTTTAAAATGTTTAGATGATAATGAACTATATCCTTGAATTGGAATTTTGTTATGAAAAGGATGTATCCTTTACTTGGCATTTTGTTATGGGAAGGTGTATCGTTGACTCACCTTGCTTAAGGCAGATAGAACAAAATTTATTCATCATTATTGTCTCAGTGTATCTGGGTATATCATAGGTTGTCATGATTATTGTCCTAGAAGGCCGTGTTGCCTAAATTGTTGAAGCAGATAGCTATTGATTACTTATTGTTTTCCTTATGTATTAAAGGCATATTTGTACAGTTAAGAATGTGTTGGAAATGGACGGAAGTATTGTGTTGAGATTGTGAAGAAAAAAAAATGAAAGACTTTGAGTACTTGTGAACATGTTTTGAAAAGGCAAATCAAGTGTAAGTTTGGAAAAATGGAAGAAAACATAATGGACTTGCAGAGTCATTTTCAGGAACTTGTCATTATCATATGAATTTTGGGAAAACGAGTAACATGAAGAAAGAAAAGTAAATTGCTAATGTTGTTGAATGAAAAGAATGTTTTTGAGAAAAGTTCCTATATAAGTATATTTCTATATAAACCGTCACATTATGTATATGATTTAATGCATTCATGATCATAGCTATCTGTATGTTGCTATTGTTTAGGATCATGTTGAGATCCCAACTAGACTTTATGTTCATCCTACGTTGCTAATCCTTTTTCAGGTGAACGTCTAGAGGTGTTTCAAGATTGAGGATCTTCTTTATGTGTTGGCCATGGGGCCTTTTATTTGTAGGTGGAAGGCCATTGATGTAAAAGGGTTAAACCCTTTCTTTTAGTGTTAAAGATGTAAGCATGCGGGCGATTTATTTAGTTATGTACATGTTGCATTTTCGGATGAGAGAATCTTTATTTATTCTTACAAATGATGTAAATAGTTTCTGCATGTTATCTCTATCATTGAATAAACTTAATGAATTTGGTAATGGATTCCGAGTAATAAAATGTGGGGCATGAGAACTTGGTATCAGAGCGAGCCGGGTTTTAATACTTTGGGCTTGTGGGGAGTGGTTTTTACCACATCGGGTTCACTATGCTTGGTGAGCACGTTGCATATGGGATTAAGTTTCTTGGATAGTACTTATAGCTGGTGAACTTGCTTTGAGATCTTATCAGAAACACGCCTGATCAACGTGGTTTCTGATAGGAATTCCTTGAGAGTTCCGGGATGAGTGTCTATCTTTGAGGACTTGATTCGATT
This sequence comes from Camellia japonica, assembly GCA_030407325.1. Lineage (NCBI taxonomy): Eukaryota > Viridiplantae > Streptophyta > Magnoliopsida > Ericales > Theaceae > Camellia > Camellia japonica. The sequence goes on from JAPPVO010000019.1 coordinate 26,256,179, forward strand.
ATGTGTTGAGGTGTTTAAATGTTTATACGCAATAAAAATTGTATGCTTTGGGAAGTAAGTGTGTCTTGTAGCCTAGAGGTGGCGAGTGCGTGGCTTAAGAAAGGTTATTGTGTTGAGTACAAAGCTCGGTTTTGTTTTTGGGATTTTATAAGATGTCTACACGTGCGTTGCTTTCACGGAGGCCTTTTGGGCCAAGTACTTCCCTCCTTCTGCTCGGGAGAGGTTGAGGGAACAGTTTGTTAAGTTGCGCCAGGATGCTACTTCTTTGGCACAGCTTGAGATGCAGTTCACTAGTCTGTCGGGGTTTGCTCCAGAGTTGGTGGCAACAGAAAAGCGTCATTGTTATGAGTTTGAGAGTCGGTTGCGTGATGATATCCGATAGAATGTAGCTGGATCTATGTGGAAGAATTACTGTACCCTAGTTGAGGAAGCGGTCCATGTGGAGGCCGTGGTTTTGAGTGTTGGTCGAGTTAGGGAGGAGGCCACTTTAGCGACTCCTGTGGTTCATAAGCATTCTAGGCTTAGTAAGAGGTGGAGGCGAGCGTATGCTCAATCGCAGGTTCAGCCCTTGTCTTCGTCAGGGGTTTCAGACTCGTCAGTTGGGAGGCCTAGTGAGATTCGGGCTTTAAGTCAGTTGCAGAGTAGGGAGTCTCCTGTCTGTTTTGATTGTGGACGTCTAGGCCACGTTAGACGTTTTTTCCCTTTGCATGTGAATACTTCGGGTGTTTCAAAACCTAGTCGGACTTAGTCTCTTCAGTCCAGTCGAGGGCGGTACCGATACAAGACCCGTGTAGGCCAAGCTTCGAGAGCTCCGCGATGGTCTACTTTTCAGCCAACACAGTAGTATTACCCTAGAGAGGGACTTGTGTATCAGAAGCCAGTGATTTATATGTGAACCTTTTGTTGTTAACCAGTGTACTGGTAGGTGTTGATACATCGCGATTATGTGTTGTATATGTACATGTATTGTTGTTTGTTTACTCTCATGTGTTGGGGGCACGCAACGAATCTCGAGCGCTCTTTTATATGTGTAATGAAAAATGGTTCATGGATTGGTAATCTTAACAGTGTTGTATACGTGTTATTGTCTTATGAGATAGTTATGTAATGGCTTGTGAGCCTTGTTTTATCTGGGAGTTAATTGTTGAGAACGGGTAACCCGTGGATTGTTGTAATTAGTGGTGTTGTGCGGTGAGAATGAAATATAAGGCTTGAAAGTGTTGAGTCTAGAGGAATGCGAGATTTGGATTCCTGGGTAATGTGGATGGTACTTGTGATTGCGGTTTAGTGTTTTAGTTTGTTGGTCAATGAGTTTGTTGTGATCCTATAGATCTTGTTAAGGGTAATGTTTGTGTTGTGGTCGTTATGAGTTGGTATGGGTTTGTGGTGTTATTAGATATTGGATGGAACTTACGAATGTGAGAAAAATTTGGTGGTTAGACACTAGAGGTATTCTTGGAAGGAAGTAAAGTTGTGTGCTCGGGTAACGAGTCTGGCATTGGTGAAAATTCTTTCGTGTCCAAAATTGGGTGTTTGTCATTGACCATATCGGTCTTATGTTTGAAAGGCGAAGGAGTATTTTCCATGTAGGCATATGAGTGGTGGTTTTCCTTAGAAACGATGGTGGTTTGGCTAGATCTTGAGGAATCCGGTGAAATTCAAGGAATATGAGAATTTGTGTGTGGAACTCCATCTTGGGGCAAGTGATGTTGGGTACCATGTTGGTGTTTGATACCGAGTGCAAAGTTTTACTGAGCTAGTTAGTCAATTAGTTGATATCGGGGTTTGGTTAACACGTAGTCACCTTGGGAATAGCATGGGCTGGTGTGCGAGGCTGTGAGGTTGTGGGTGCATTGGAGTGGTTTGGCGAGTTGTATATCTTGTGTAAGTGGCTATGAAGCTCATAAAAAGATTATCCTAAAATTGTGGAAATCCCCTGGTAGGGGTAACGTATAGTGAACTCTTCATTTGGGCGTGCTGTATGCCTCATATGATTGATAATTTATGATGATAATATGCCGGAATGGAATTGCAAAATTTTAGATTCCTTTGTTTTGTGTTTGTGCCTTATTGTGTTGATAACACAGTTGTAATTTCTATAAGTTGTTATTATAGAAATGTTATGTTTATATTGGTTGAGGAATCACTTTAAGGGTGATGGGAGTTGTTGGGTGACGGTGGAAGTTCACCAATTGTCTTATGTTGAGAAATGAACTTGGAAGATAAATTCTTTCCTTGTGTTGTAGCCTCGGAGGGCAATGTTGAATTGTAATGTTTTGGATTTGATCAAACTGTTAATAAAGGATTTTGATACGTAGTTTATTTGATTTAATAGATGCTGAATTTTACAAAGTATGAAAATGTGAATGATTCGGTGTTCGGGATAACACTTTATTTTATTGTTGAAGATGCTTGCAAAAATTTTAAGAATCCATTTGAAATTGAGAACGTAATTCGATTGTGGGAACTTTCAAAGAAAAGGAGAAAACGTGATTTTTTTTTTTTTTACATAGTTGTGTTGCAAATGATGTCACCATGTTGTGGTTGGTTCACCTCGAGTTGCCTTGTGTTCTTAATTTCGGGGATGAAATTTCCTAAGGTGAGGAGGTTGTAGCGCTTGTGCCTTTTAAAGCTTTTGGTAAATGTATTTGGACCCTTTATTCTATTTTGGGAACCTTTGGTGTTGTTGCACTTTAGTTTTGGAGGAGTACAAATTGATTTAAACTTGTTGGGTTTGGTTGTTCGCACATATTCTTGTCAAAAGTTCCTTGGAGACTTAGAAATTCCATTCTAGGGTCGACACCAGCCTTCCTAGGGTCGACCCTTACTTGTTGATGAAGTTCTGGAAGTGCTGCTGGAACATAGGGTAGACACCAGACTGGGAGAGGGTCAACCCTCTTCTGTCTGTGTGTTGGTTGCTAGAAGATAGGTAGACACCAGTCTGGGGTAGGGTCGACACCTGCAGTGCAGTCAAAGCTTTCCCAGATTTTTTTTCCTCTTTGGTGTCGACACCACTGTTGCAGGGGTCGACACCTGCGACTTTTTCCCAAATTTTTCTACCGGTTTAGGCCTACTTTTTGGGGGATATTTTGACTAGATATTTTGGGTTGACTTTGGGGCTTATTTCTATTTTGACCTATTACTATAAATAGGTTCCCACTTAACCTTTTTTTTTTTTTTTCCTTTTTCTCTTTTCTCCCTCTAAACTGTATCACTCTCTCTTCCTCTCCAAAATCACTTTTTGCTCAAAGATCTCTAGATCTACTCACCTAGAGTGATCTTTTCACCATGGCCCTTTGAGATGGATTGTAGATCTCGTCAAGGGCTTCCTTTTGGTCCAAGTGGTTCGTGGTTTCGGCACCGGTGATTTTTGGGTGGTTTTCTCTCCTATGCTTGAGGTGGGGATTTCCTTGATCTTTTTCAATACTACTTTTATAGATAGACATGTGGTACTTTTATTGCATAAAAACCATATTCACTATGGGTTTTTCTTGAAAAACATGAAAGGGGATCTAGGGTTTGGTACTCATGATTGGTATTGTTAAGTTGTTTGTTGTTGAGTTATTTTGGAAATGATTTACTATGTTCATGAAGAAAATGAGGAAAGCCCTAGTTTGTTATTATTGATATAATGGATTTAAAAAGGGAGGGAGTTAAATAATCTTTCGATTTTGCTAATATGGGTTGGTTAATTGTGTTCATATCAAAAGAAAACAAAAGAGAAGTAACCACGGTGTTGGTATTGTTTTAGACTAATCACGTGATGTTGAGTTGAGTTATGGTTTTGGTACTATGGAATTGATTTTGTAAAATAAAGGTGATGTATTTGGTTTTGGTTTTGTAAAATGAAGAGAATGAATTTTTAGAAAATGGTTGAGGTTGTGTGGTTCGGAAAATAACGAAAAGTGGTCTTTTGAAGGAAAATGAAATCATCACCCTTTGTAAATGGATAATGAACTTGAGGTTGGATTTTGGAATTCCTTCACATATTATTTTTACTATTGGACTGAAAAGTCTAGTGAGAATTGGGTTTGTTTTCCTTTCGTGTGAAATGTAGATATGGATGGATATGAATTTAAATGGTGGGGTTGGATATATGAAATCTCTCACCTATGAAAGTATGGATAGTTTATCTATTTGGAAATTATATATATATATATATATATATGTTTAGAAATATATGTTTTGGGCTACCAGTGAAGGATAGTCATGATTGTTGTAGAAACTGCATGATGATTAGGTGAATTGAAACTAATCATTTAGAATATGTCATTGTATATGACAGTTGGATGTAAACATTGTATATGTGCTTTAGTTGGTCATTGTATATGGCAACGTGTTAAATACATTGTATATGTATCTTGTTTGGGAGGAGATAGGGGATGTACTCCATTGTTTGGGAGGAGATAGGGGATGTACTCCATGGTTTGGGACGAGATAGGGGATGGACTCCAGCGATAATTAAGTTGGCCGGAGTGTCCTGGGTGAAAGTCCCGAAATCTTATATACATTTGCATAACGTAGATGATTGAAGTATTGAAGTGTTAATGATATGAGTTGTAGTCTCATTTTGAATTGACTATGATTGAAGTGTTGATAATATGAGTTGTAATCTCATTTTGAATTGATTATGATTGAAGTGTTGATAATATGAGTTGTAGTCTCATTTTGAAATGTTTAGATGATAATGAACTATATCCTTGAATTGATGAGTTGTAGTCTCATTTTAAAATGTTTAGATGATAATGAACTATATCCTTGAATTGAAATTTTGTTATGAAAAGGATGTATCCTTTACTTGGCATTTTGTTATGGGAAGGTGTATCGTTGACTTACCTTGCTTAAGGCAGATAGAACAGAATTTATTCATCATTATTGTCTCAGTGTATCTGGGTATATCATGGGTTGTTATGATTATTGTCCTAGAAGGCCGTGTTGCCTAAATTGTTTAAGCAGATAGCTATTGATTACTTATTGTTTTCCTTATGTATTAAAGGCATATTTGTACAGTTAAGAATGTGTTGGAAATGGACGGAAGTATTGTGTTAAGATTGTGAAGAAAAAAAAAATGAAAGACTTTGAGTACTTGTGAACATGTTTTGAAAAGGCAAATCAAGTGTAAGTTTGGAAAAATGGAAGAAAACATAATGGACTTGCGGAGTCGTTTTCAGGAACTTGTCATTGTCATATGAATTTTGGGAAAACGAGTAACATGAAGAAAGAAAAGTAAATTGCTAATGTTGTTGAATGAAAAGAATGTTTTTGAGAAAAGTTCCTATATAAGTATATTTCTGTATAAACCGTCACATTATGTATATGATATGATTTGATGCATTCATGATCATAGCTATCTGTATGTTGCTATTGTTTAGGATCATGTTGAGATCCCTACTGGACTTTATGTTCATCCCACGTTGCTAATCCTTTTTCAGGTGAACGTCTAGAGGTTTTTCAAGATTGAAGATCTTCTTCATGTGTTGGCCACGGGGCCTTTTATTTGTAGGTGGAAGGCCATTGATGTAAAAGGGTTAAACCCTTTCTTTTAGTGTTAAAGATGTAAGCCTGTGGGCGATTTATTTAGTTATGTACATGTTGCATTTTCGGATGAGAGAATCTTTATTTATTCTTACAAATGATGTCAAGAGTTTCCGCATGTTATCTCTGTAATTGAATAAACTTAATGAATTTGGTAATGGATTCCGAGTAATAAAATGTGGGGCGTGACAGTTCTAGTGCACTGCCAGCCACCTTTTGCCCCTGCCGGCCATCAATTTAGCCCTGCTGGCCATTGATGAGGCCTGCCGGCCATCAATGAGGCACTGCCGGCCACCACTGATGGCCGGCAGCCACCTTGTTTCAACAGATATTTTGTTAGATATTTTGAGCCAGCTGTGGCTCACTCAGCCATCCTCCATACACGTATGGAGGGATGGAGGCAGGTTTAGGCTTGTCAAGCAAGCTTTTGCTTGCATTACCTATATAAGGGGAGGTGCCTCCCCCTTCTCAAGGGTTCACAAAATTTCTAGAGCCAAAATTTCTCTCTCTATATTGTGCTCAATATTGCCTTATTGTGTGTTTTCTCCATATATTTGCACTACAACACCTAGTGAAACACCATTACCTTGTTGCTGAGTTACTTGAGGGTGTTATTTGGACTCAAAAGGCTGGTTTTAACTCAAAGAACTTGTTGTCTTAAAGTTGTGCTTCAAGGGTGAGTATTTTCCCTCTTTAAGCTTCATTTTAATAAAGTGTTTGGCCCCCTTTGCATGTTGTTTTAGACCTTGCTTTCAACTACAAAAAGTTCTGTTTTTAATCGTTAAAGATGGTTGTTTGAGGCCCTGTGGGAGTTGGGGGTGTTTTACCCCCTTGTATGCCTTATTTGTTAAGCTTTTGAGCCATCCTTTGAGGCTTTTGTTTTAGCCTTGGCACGGCCTTTCTACAACTGAAACTCAAAGGAATTTTAGCAGTGGGAAGGTGTTTTTGAGGTCCAAAATGAGAAGGCGTTGTCCCCTCTCCTTTTGTTTTGCTTCCATGCCTTGTTGGCTTTATACTTGAGCATGCTTTTTTACTTTTTATAAGCTGAGTCAAGCATGTTTTTGTGACTTTTTGGACCTGCTACAACTCTGATTTTGGTTGGTGAAGTCACTTGTTGCTTGGTTTTGGTACTTGTAGTGTAATTCCACTCATTGGCCTTGCATGCTTAGTGTTTTGGCTTACCATGCTAGCTTGTTTTGGCTACACTCCATCATGTTTCTAGCATTGTTTTGACCTGCCTTAGGACTATTTTGAGTCATCTTTGTCCTTTGGGGCTTGCGTGATATGGTTATGGTGCAAGTGTCTTAGCTAGTCTTGAGTTTTGAGCATCATAGCATGCTATACTTGTGATGGTTGCATGTCTTGGTATCATTTAACATGTTATTTTAGAGTATATATATGTGTCATGTTCTCACTTCTTTCACTCCTTGAGAGCTTTTTGAGAGTTGTGTTTTTGTGCCTTGTTTGTGAGCCAATGCATAAGCATGCATTTTCTTGCTTTTCATGCTATCATTTCAGCTCATTTTGGCCACTGTTTTCGCCTGCATGAGATCTGTTTGGGGCTGGTTTAGTCCATTGAGAATTGTATTGCATGGTCTTAGTGTTGTGTCCTTCACTAGCTTTCAATGCTTAAGTCTCTTAACATGTTGTGCATACGTTGTTTGCATGTTAGAGTCTTGCATTTCATGCCAAGATGAATATGTTACATGTTTGCATTGCATCGTGTTCAACCGGACTCTATGTTGAACACAAGGTGGATTGGCCCACTTCATACTCAAAGTGATAAAAGTGAGCCAATCCCCTTTGTCTCCATTGCCTTTGATCACTCATGATAAGGTCGTGGTCTCAGTGTTTTGCTTGTTTTGTTTGTTGTGCATTCATCGAATTTGTGCAAGTTGGATCTTTGGCTATCATGCATTGCGATGCTTGATTGATGGTCTTGGATCCAATGATGCTTCTCCATTGATGTTTTGAGGTGATATGGAGTGGTATAGTACATACATACCCTTGGGAGACCATCTCTTTTTCTATAGTTCGTGCTTTGTTGCAGAATGGTGTTGCAGCACACCAGTGGCCGACAGTGTCTTGTAGATGGCCGGCACTGCTTCACTCTTGGCCGGCAGTGCACACCCTTGGCCGACAGGTAGCCGGCAGCATGCCTTCATGGCTGGCAGGCCACTGGTGGATTCCTCAGGGTGGTTTTGGTAAGGTGGAGCAGAAACTTCATAAAAACACCCTACAAACATAGCCTTTCAAGAGCAATCCGGAAGGCGTTTCGAGGCGGCAACAGAGAGGATGCATCCTTCATTGTTCAAGGCAGAGCTATGGTAGCCTAGTTTACATACTTTACACGCTTAGTTAGTTGCCATGATTAGTTTAATTTGTTAACTAATTAAAGTATTGTTGTAATTAGTGTTTGGTTTGCTAGTTATTTGATTTGTTTGCGTAATAATTAGTCTAATTAGATTATTAGATTAATTTGTTTAGCTTAGCGTAGCTAGCTTGTATTATTCATTCGGACCCTCCGTCGAGAGGGCAAATGTTGTAATAAGTGTGCGTGTGTGTGTGAATGTCTTCCAACCCCACATCTTTCTTCCTTTTATTTACCAGCTTTTGATAGTTAGTTTTAGGGCATGTTTCAATTAGCATACTTATGCTTTGCATGCGTGCATCATTCATTCGTATTGCATGCACCGGGCTTGGCGCATCATTCAAACTGCATTGTATTTCAATTCTTATTTGAATACGTGTTCAACAGCATGTTATCAAGTGTTGCATTCATGTGCCATCTAGAGAGCCGAGCCTACTTTAGTCGCATTTTGCATGTGTTGCATTAGGCATCTTAACATAGCTAGGATCATGCATAATTACTAACTAGCTTTTGTTTTGGCTCAGAGTACACTGTAAGTGTTTACGCTTTAGCATCCTTGCATGAGTATGGGTGTTTCCATGTCAGCATGCTTGCCATGAGGCTATTTGCTTAAATGATATAACTGGATGAATGCCTGTGGATGAAGGCTTCATTACTTGAATTGGAACAATTCATCAAAATGTGAGTTTTAAGCCCACTCGAGGGTGGCAAATCCGCGTTTTAGCCTACTTGCGAGTAGTATCTTCAAACCATTTTCGAAAAACAAACATGAGATGTTTTGTTCCAAATCGAGCGATTTAGTCTATACTTGTGTGCTGTGCGCATTACGTAGTAATGTTAGATTAATAACCGGAATAAGAACATATGTGTTTTCAAAACAATATATCATGTTTAGTAGAGGCCGATCGATCGGGCCAGCGGGGGTGCTCATTTTATGACCTTCCCCCCTCGTACCCAAGTTCCCAAGCCGAAGCAACTTTGGTGATGACGGACACGTGGCCTTAGGCATGAGTCAGGGTTTCCTAAATTTCCCAAAATAAAATATTTAGGTGGTAACTCTGAAATTTGGCAAAGCAGTCATTGTTTGGTGCTTTTTGATTAAAATCGATTTTCTAAAATGATTTGTCAGATTTGGACTCTTTGGTGATTTATCAGTCTTACATTGCACTTTGTGAGATTAGATTCAGAACCGTGATAGGAGTCCGAACTGTAGTAGCTAGAACTCCAATTCGCACCCCCGGGGCGCGGAGCGAGTTCGGGGCGGTCTACAACACCACATGAGGTATAATCAAAGATCTCATGAGTTAAACTAAAATAATGTCATAACCAAATAACAAAATTTGTTATAACTAAAAAAGAAAATGATATAATTAAGAATATACATGATACAACCCTTTTAAGGAGTATATAGTAAAATTTTCCTTAATTTATATACGAGATGAGAAAGAAGTGGTTTTCAATTTTTTTGTTTATATATTTGATTTATATAAAACATTATAATGAAACTTCTAAATGAGAGAAAAAGTTCTATTAAATAGACGCACACAGAATAAAACTTACATGTAAATTAAAAGATTCAAACCAATGACTCTTGATGAGGTGCAATAATTTTTTGTGATCAGCAAAAAGAAAACTTTATTGATGGAAAAATATACTATGTATGATAAAGTACATCAATAAAGAGGAGGGTGCAAAAAACATCAAGATCCCAACCAGGTTGGCACCAAGATACACACCAAATCATCTACTGGCACAAACTCCAAACTCCAAGTTGATGAGTAACCAACATACAGAACAAAAATAAAACAAGCAATCACAAATAACCACAAAATTGCAAACACCAATATCCACAAACAACACCTTTCTTAGGATCAACCAATGACAAAAATCATCCCTTGCAACTATTAACTCCACCCAGTTAAGCAAAAAAAAAGAGCATCATCTCAGCAACGCAACATCATCTCAGCAGCACCAGATGTGATTCCTGAAAATGTCAGAAGTATAGAGATAGATTTCTGGTCCTCTAAGTTCGAGATGCACTCTTTAACCTTGACAGACTGAAATAATTGTAACTAATCGAATTAATCTCGTTAATTAATTATATTTTTACAACCTTACATGTCACTTTATAAAAGAAAAATATTATTCTCATCATCTTATAGTCTAGACGGAGAGGCTTTATTTTGTTTTACTTTCAATGGCAACTTACACAAAAATAATAGAAATTTTTATGGTATACACTCGTCAAAAGGTGTGTATCATATACACTCTGTTATGTATATTTATTGTATATATTATATATTTTTGTGACAAATATTATGTATTTTTGTAACTCTACCAAGAAAAATATAATATTTATTACAAAAATATGTAACATATATCACAAAAATACGTAACAAATGTGCATATGGTATGACAACTTTTGAGGGGTATGTACCATAACATTACCTCACTAATAATCTTTGTATTTTGATTCGTGTGTCATTTTAATCTCCATAATTTTAATTAGCTTAATTTTAACTCTAAATTTATGATTTTGTCTCAATTTGTTCTAATTGATTATAATTATTAGCGTTATTTGATAGAAAATGCACACATGAACTATGTGTGTGATCATTTTTCTTTATAATTTTTTAATAAATATTATTAATTGGACTAAATTAATACAAAATCTAAAATTAAAAATTAAAATTGAGTTAATTAAAATTTTATAAACTAAAATGACACAAAAACAAAATACAAAAACTGTAATTACCTATACATTAATGCGGCGGTGATGAGTGAATATAAATAGTAAAAGGATGTGCCCGATTATTAGCACGGCCGATGCAAGTCCCGTACAACATGGTGTTGCAAACGGCAGATTTCGGTCGTTTGGTCACCGGTGTAGGAGAACTGTGACCGCCGCCGCCGCTGCCGCCTATTGCTGAATGTGCCAGAGTTGTGGGGCTTGGGTGCACTCAATCTTACTGTGTGGTCCATCTGCCACAAACCATATGATTGATTGATTGATTGATTGAAATTAGACTAACTTAGATGGAAAAGACAAAATTAAAATTTGGGTCCAACTATAAAAATGAAAATTTTTAATTTTTTCTTATATTGATTATGTTTGGAAATAAGATTTTTGACTAAAATAGTTAATAAAATAAAATGTCACATTTAAATTATAATCATTTTATTTTTTCTCTCACAACTATCAAATCAATTATAAAAAAAAAAAATCAATTATCTTCCCAAACAAAATTTTTTTAATCAGGTTATTAAAGTAGCCAAAAATAAATAAATAAATAAAAATCAACTAAAATAATCAACTTTTCAAACGAGCTCGTTATAATATCATATATTTGGATTTATAAAATGATTTTAAAAAATGGCCATATATTCAAAAGAGTGATGTTGTCAAAAATTTTATACATGGATCTTTCATTTCAAAACAAAATATTATTAAAGAAGAATTTATTTATAATAATAATATCACATTATTTTTGTCAAGCTTTTGTATGAATTTTATATATAAATAAAATTTTCTTTTCCGAAGTTATATTATTAACTTGCTAATTTATGAATATTACTACGATATTTATAGAATGACTCTTAAAATTTCTTAGATAAATTACAAAAATAAATAGGAGATTGACCAATAAGTCCTATATTTTGGACTTGTAATCCATATATAGTCCTATATTTTTTATAGCGATCCCGGTTCTTCCTCCTTTGGTTGTTGTATCCGGACTTAGGTTCTGTGGAGTTGGATGTTGTATATATCTTGTTGTCATCCTTTAATTCCATATATTTGAGTCTTGGGTTGTGTTAGGCAGGTTTGAAACAGGTTGGTTGAGTTTTGTCTCTAATCTTATTGCCCATAATTTTGTTGATCCGCTCGAGCGGGTCTTTTTACTCTCGAGCGGAGTTTGCATTTTTTCAGCATTTTGTGCGTCTGCAAAAATACTGCAGGAGTATTTTTCATGCTCGAGCAGAGTTCCTTACGCTCGAGCGGGTATCATTGCGCTCGAGCGGATGTCTGAAGTCTGTAAAAGTACTAGATGAGTGTATTCTACACTCGAGCGGGCCCTTTGCGCTCGAGCGGGTCCAGTTTTTGTGTCTTACGCTCGAGCATCCTATTCTCCGCTCGAGCAGACTGAACGTATATCAGATCGCAACTGTGTGATTTTAAATCACTTTTTCATCTCTTTTTACTTTCAAAACCCTAGATCCGACTCCCTCTCTCTCTACACACACTCTCTCTCTCTAAGATTTCACCTACTTCTAGAGTGTTTCCACCCAAATCTCTTTGTAAGAAAGGTAGAGGGTGGCATGGGCTTCACTTTAATCCGAAAATCCTTGAGTTTGGAACATTTCAAGTTTCATCATCTTCTCCATTTGGTCTCTTCATTTCAAGGTAGGGATACCCTACTCTATCTTATTGGTTTTGACATGAATTTTAGTCATTTTGATTAGTTGGTGTTGTTGGGTGATTTTGGGAAAAGTTAGGGTTTGATTCGTAATTTATAAAAAGGGGGTTTTCAAAATGTTAAATCCCATGTGTATATGAGACCTTGGAAAATGGAATTATTGTTGTTATATTGATGAAATTGAACCTTTGGGTTGATATTGAGAATTAGGGAAAAATGCCCTAGCTATGTGATAAATTAATTTGAATAATTAATTTGTGGGAATGTGAAATTAAGTTGGAAATTATAAAATTGGAAAATTTTAGAGTTGAATGGTGGAGTTGGATAAATTAATCACTCACCTATGAAAATGTTGATATTATATCTGTTTAATGCATTTATTTTCTGTTTAGAAATAATTGCTTTGGGCTATCAGTGGAGGATAGTCTTGATTGTTGTAGACACTGTATGTTGATTAGAGAAAACTAAAACTAATCACGTTGACTATATCATTGAATATGACGGTTGGAATAATACATCGAATATGCGTATTGACTGATCATTGTATATGTAGACGTCCCCAAACGCCCCGGGAGGATGACTCCCGTTCTGTTCATTTTGCGGGTCTACTAAAGTTCGGACTCAAACTGTCACGGTTCGTAATCTGAACCAAAGAGTCCAAATCCGGCAAATCGTTTTGAGAAAACAGATTTTTGAAAAAGAAGTGCCAAACATGGACTGCTTTGCCAGATACAGAGTCGCCACCTAAATATTTTTAATGGGGGAATTTAGGAAACCCTGACTCGGTGCCAAAGGCCACGTATCCGTCATCACCAAAGTTGCCTCGGCTTGGGAACTTGGATACGATTGGGGAAGGTCAGCTATGAGCACCCCCTCTCGCCCGATCCGAAGATCGGCCTCTACTAACCATGATATCTGATTTTGAAAACGTTATGTGTTCTTATTCCGGTTATTAGCTAGAATTACTATGTGATGCGCACAGCAAAACAAGTATAGACTAGATCGCCTAATTTGGAACAAAGTATTGTATATCCGTTTGTTTGGAAAACGTTTTGAAATTTGCTACTCGCAAGTAGGCTAAAACACGGATTTCAACGAGTTGTTCCAACTCAAACAATCCAACCTTCACCCACAGGCATTCAGGCAATTATATCATATAAGCAGCTAGCCTCATGGTAATCACGCTATTATGACCACATTCACACGCATGCAGTATGCTAAAGCATAAAAATACTTACAAAGTACTCCATGCCAAAACAAGAACGTGTTAGCAATCAATGTATGATCCAAGTCCATGTTAAGTGCCTAATGCATCGCATACAAAATGTCACTAGAATAGGCTCGGCTAATCTAAGGATGACATGTGAAATGTACAAGTAGCATGTATTCAAATTTGAAATTGAAATACTTGTGCAGTTAGCATGATGCGCCGAGCCCGGTGCATGCAATACTGATGAATGATGCACGCATGCATAGCATAAGGTATGCTAATTTAAATATTCCCTAATACTAACCATCAAAAGAAGATAAGTAAAAGGGAGAAAGAAGTGGGGGTTGGAAGACATGCACACACGCACCCACACTTATTACAAATTTACCCTCACTCAGAGGGTCCGAATAAATATTACAATTTAATTAACCGACAAGCTAATTAAATAATTACAGATAATTAAATTAATTAAGCAAATTAATTAATCTAATTTAAGCAATAAACAGCAGCCTCGGGAGAGGGCTCAATGCATGCGCGCTCGGTTCCGCCCGGAAATCCACTGCCATGCTTAAGATGCCTCTGTTTTCCTTGCTCTGCTCCTCTGATGACTGCCAAAGCCTCAGGGTTTGCTCTCTGGATGCTAGGAAACACCACCGGCTAAAGGAGAACACCACCGGCCATATAGAGTGGTCACCGGCCACAAGTTTGATCCATCGGCCAACAATGATGGCCGGTCGGCAATGAAGATAGCCGGCCGGACAAAAGTTCCTGCAGAATCTGGTTTGACAGCAGCAGAGGGCAATACTTGGCATGGCAATGCATTTCAAGCAATGTATGCACCAATCATACCCCTTATCATGTTTATGACTCAAAGGGACATGGGCCTCGATTCTCAGACCACCAATCACGCATTTCCATGCATGATGGCCCAAAGAATCAAGTATGCAACTTCAATTTAAAATGAAATGCAAACCAAATACACACACAAGGAGGCCCAACCTCTATCATACTCATTTCAAGAGGTCTAGCACGCATGCTTATGCAATGCAATCCTAAGCATGTCGGCTAGTATGCAACATGGGAATGCAAAAGAAGCATACAAGACATGCAAGGCATGAGACAATGCAACCAACAAGTATGCAAAGCATAATGTAGGTATCTAAACATGCAAGCAAGCATGTGACTTCATTCAATCATGGAAGTTCAAACATGCAACAACTCACCAATATGCGACAACATACAAGGAGCATATGCAACAAGCAAAGAGATGGACTTAAACAAGGTTTAGGCAGCCTTAACTAGGCCTAAAACAGTGGCCAAAAGCTCAAGAAATGGGACCAAACACACATGCAAGAATACATATGTTAATGAGCCAACACTTAAGCAAACAAAGGCAACTTTCAAGCACACTTAAAAGAGGCTAAGCATGGACTAATGACATGCAATATAAGCTCTGAAATCATGTTAAGATGGTGCCAAACCAAGCAAACAAGATAGGCTAAACATGCAACAATGGTCCAAAACTTAAGGCTAACAAGCCAAAATGCAAAAGAACTATACAATGGGAGCCTTGGTCGACCAAAATAGCCAAGGACAGAGCTTAAACATGGCAAAACAAGTACAAAAGCTTCACAAAGCTAGGCCTAATACATGCTTGAATAAGGGTTAAAACCTAGATGCATGTTAAGGCAACAAAATGGCATTACAAGGCATGTATGCTAAACAAGCATGGTGTACCAAAACCAACTAAAAACAGAGGCATATTATGACATAATAAGCATGAAAATCAGCTAAGGCATGGCCAACACACACTTAAACATGGTGCTCCCTGAAGAGGCAAAAATGGCCCTTTTCAAGGACAACAAGGAGAGGGGGTGGCCCTCTCCTTCTTAGGACCTCAAGGCACCATCCTCACCTCTGAAATCCCTCAAGATTTCAGTGGTGAGGAGGCCCAAACACAATGGTCCCGGAGCTCACTCAAAATAGCACAAAACAAGGGCCAAACAAGGCTTAAGAGGGGTCAAACAACCTCAAACCACAAAACACTCTTAACAAACTATTTAGAGGCCTTAAAAACAGAACTTTTATGTGTTATATGCAGAGCCAAAAAACAATTGCAAGATAGGTAGAAAAGCTTTGCAAAAATGGGGAATAAAGGGACAAGCTTCTTACCCTTGAAGACCCTCTTCAACAATGGAGCTCCAACAGCTTCTTTAGGTTGAAACCAACTCCAAAACTCCAAAAACAACCCTCAAGGGCCTCAGCTCCAAGAGATGGTGTGGTGGTGGGTGTTTGTGAGCAAAAATGAGACAAAACACACACTAGAGAGAGATATAGAGATAGGATATGAACCAAACCCTAACCCTAGAACTCAAACCCTAAAAATGGCTGTCTAAAATGTCTAACTTTTGTTCAACCCCTAACAAGAGAGAGCACCCTCTCTTTTATAGACAATTCTCTCTTGTAAAGCTTCCAAAGGAAGCTAATAAGAGGGAAATCCCTCCATACACGTGTATGGAGGGGGGTGGCAGTGTATGCCAGCTGCCAAAAAATATTTGCAAAAGCAGATGCATAGTAGTCGGCCGGCCAAAAATGCAATTGACCAAAAAAAGATAGCCGGCCGGCCATCTAGAGTGCCGGCCGGCCAAACATTTGGCCGATGGCAACAAAACACAGCCGGTGGCCTCAAGCCATGGCCAGTGGAGTGTGGGGATGGCTCACAAGCCCTACCCTGCCTCTCAAAGGCAAAACACAAGTGTTTGGTGCAAAACCAGACACGAAACAGTCGAGTCGAGAGATCTTGAGGGAAGGCGCATAGCCGAGACCTCCGGAAACTCAAGACGAACATGAACATGGGAAATCACCGAGTGTTCAAGTGGTGACGTCCAAGTCTTGAGGACCGTCAAAAATGGGGTGTCTACAGTTGCCCCTCTTTGACAGAACTCAAAAGTCATAACAATGACGGGAGTGAATGTCAAAGCCCAGAGACGACCCATTTTTGACAAGGCCGAAGACTTAGACAAACATGCAAGACAAACAAGATATGTGCCCGAAGGCAGGGGCAAAATGCAAGATAATGCACAAAGCCGGTCATAACTTATGATCATGTAAAGAAAACTGTAACGAAGCATGACAATGCAGCAGTTCTAAGCAAGCATACACCAAACTACACTTCAATGCAGAAAGGGTGTAAGAGAATTATGCAATTCTCGATACGTCTCATGCGGAGGATACAATACCTGTCCGGTTCGTCTGGTTCTACCAGCCACAAATGAACCGTACATACAATATCGTGCCTGAAAAGAAAACAAACTTACAGGTACAATATTGTTAGTAACATGCATGACAATGCAAAATGAAATGCAAAATGATATGCAATATATACAAAACTATGTATAATAATGCAAACTAAAATGCAATGCAATTGAAACAATGCAAATGATATGCAACGCAATTGAATCATGATCCAATCATGAGCAGTTCGAAACCACACATATGTCAAATAGATGGATGGAGGTAACAAGTCCGTCTACCATAGAACGGTCTACTGAACTATGAGTAATGTAGACGGACACAAGAACAAGTATTGGGGGGGATGACATAAGTGGGGAAACGACCCGCTGAAGAAAAAACAATGATCCTAATGCTGGATGCAAAATTACACTATAATGTAATATATACAATGGATATGGCATGCAGCCAAACCAAATCTTGCCTAGGAAAGACATGTACACATACAAGCCGCGGCTAACATAGAACGGTCTACTGAACTATGTTTTGACACAAGAAGTATGGGCACATACCAGACCAAGCTCAACATGGGAAGGCGCAAGCCATAGATAGAAGTGATGCAAGGAATGCAACGCAATCTACAATGCAATATCTACAAATATGCAATGCAATGGATATGGCACACGAGCCAAACCAAATCTTGCCTAGGAAAGGCATGTACACATACAAGCTGCGGCTAACATAGAACGGTCTACTGAACTATGTTTTGACACAAGAGTATGGGCACATACCAGACCAAGCTCAACATGGAAAGACGCAAGCCATAGATGGAAGTGATGCAAGGAATGCATGCAATCTACAATGCAATATCTACAAATATGCAATGCAATCGATATGGCACACGAGCCAAACCAAATCTTGCCTAGGAAAGGCATGTACACATACAAGCCGCGGCTAACATAGAACGGTCTACTGAACTATGTTTTGACACAAGAAGTATGGGCACATACCAGACCAAGCTCAACATGGAAAGGCGCAAGCCATAGATGGAAGTGATGCAAGGAATGCATGCAATCTACAATGCAATATCTACAAATATGCAATGCAATGTAAATGTAATATTTACAGTGGAAATGCATGACAATGCATGTTTACTTTCTACGATGCATGACAATGCAATATTTATCATGTATGCATGATAATGCTCTATTTACAATGAATGCACTACATATGCATGTTTTTTTTTTGTTTGTTTTTTGTTTGGAATGATGATGCATGATGATGCATGTGTCTACAACGATGCATGACATATGTATGATTTACAATGAGATGCATAACAATGCATGTATTTATATCCTTTTTGATGCGCGACAACGCGCGGCTTGAGATGCATGGAAATGCATGAACTGTGCACACCAATGCACCGAAGGTCTTGCACCTTCCAAGGATTTAAGGTCTCCTAGACCGAGAATGCACAGGAAATGCATGACAATGCAAGTGAACTTGAAATGCGCAGCAACGCACGGCTTAAGATATGCACGACAATGCAACCAAGCGGTTTTAAGGTCTCGCCAGACCGGGGGGTACAAAACAATGCGAGTGAGGTGCGCACAATAGCGCGAACAATGAATGCACGCCAGATGCAACGAGATGCGCAAAATAGTACGATTGAAATGCGGTGCGCAAGACAGTGCAATGCGCTGAACGGCGAAATTGAATTGAAATGCACATGGGGTGACTTTTGAATCTCGTAAAAGACAAAAGGATACCAAAAAGGATACGCCTTGCACATATTTGAGTGCCACACACAGAAGACACGGTCTGAGGCCCAAACGGAGGCCGGTTGAGCTTCGAAAATGCTTTTTCTTGTACTATCTTGAGCCATGAAGACCCCAAACTACACATCTGACCTAAACAAGGTTGTAGGAGCATCACCGGCTGGAAAAGAGGACCACCGGCCATCCACCGGCCATCAAAAAAACATCACCGGCCAAACATTTGGCCGGCCGGCCAAAAATGTAGCCGACCGGCCAAAAGTGCCTAGATCGGGGCAGTTTTGACTTTTTGCCTCGGGTGTTTTAAAATAGGGTTCCAAACCCTATTTTATTCACTTTCCCTGGCCGAAAACCTTCCCTCTCTCTCTCTAGAACATTTCCCGAGCCTTATTCTCCGTTTTTCTCGCGTTTTCACCCCCGTTCCATCGTCCGATTTGCGATCTCCTTCGCGTTTCGAACATTTTCGTCCGATCGAAACTTCGTTTCGGTGCCTCCTTTGCCATTTCCTCTTCTTGGGGTTTGTTCCCCTTGTTTTCCTCCCGATTTCCGTGCCTTTTTCACTTCCCGGCTTCTCGGGTCACTTTTCACCCTCTCGGGGGTTGACTTTTCGTTGAGCCTTCACATTCTAGCTTCGTTTTCCCTCTCCGACCATTTCCCTCGTCACACTTGACATGGCCGACGATATTCCACAAGGCAGGACTCCCCCGGATCACGATATGGATCCCGGGGTCGAGCTTCTCCCCCTGAGTGTCCGTCCCTTTGACCCGGCGACTTATCAGCCGGCGATTCATGTGCTACCCCCAGATGGACTTCGCCAGTTTCGGAGCTTCGATAGGGCGATGCCTCCAGAGCTTCTACTACGTGAGCCTACCTCTCATCTTTCCTTCGGCGCTTCCGAGGTAACATTCTTTCTTCTGCTTTACTTTCTGCAATGTAGAATATAAAACTGCCAACTGCCATAGTTGTTTATGTTCTTTAATTGCTTCAGCCTAGATACACTGATGTACACTGTACACCGTAGTTGATCACAAACGCACTTGCAACTGATATCTGTTTGAGACTAACACGTGTACACACACTGCACTAGCCTTGAACCACTCAAACACACGGCACACACCGTATTTCACTGCAAACTCACCAGCACCCGGTACCTGTTTGAATCTGAAAAACTTGCACGCATGCCACATTTGCACCGAACCACTCAAACATGTTGACGCATCGCACGTTGTAGTTCACTGTGAGCACACCGGCACCCGGTATCTGTTTGAATCTGAAAACACGCACACATGCTATATTTACCTCAATTCTGCATGCTTTACAAAACTGGTATATTTAGCATTGCTTCGCAACTGTCTGCTTGAAAACAGGGAGATTCCCATACCGTCCGCGGGTATGGGAACATTGCCGCTCGAGACTGGTACGCAGAGTTACCCGAGGCGGTTCGCCACATCGTCGACCAGGCCGGCTTCGGCGCTTTCTACAGAGGACTGTCCAGACTTACTGCGAGCAGGCCTCTCCTCGCTGCTCTAGCAGAGAGGTGGTGGGACACCACCAACTTGTTCCATCTATCTGCGACGGGAGACATGACGATGACCCCCTATGATTTCTCGATGCTCACAGGCATCGGGGTAGGGGGTGATCCGATCCCCTTTGACACTGATATGGACGAGTGGACCGCTGCTCAGATCTATCTGCTTGGCGAGGCGCCGCCTCTCGCCCGTTCATGCTTCGTTTGTTATTCCTGGTTTGAGGTGCAGTTTAGGGTCCAGCCCATGTTGGTGGAGGAGGCTCTGATGACTCAGGAGGCCATGGAGAGATACGCGCGCGGCTTTCTCATGTTCCTGCTAGGGACGACTATTTTCGCCGATCGGGCGAACACCGTGCCCCTCTGCTTGCTCAACGCTCTTGTGGATGTCACTCAGATCCTGCACTACGACTGGGGTGGCGCCGCTCTGGCCACACTCTATGGGTATATGAGCTCAGCTTCCCGTGGCAGCGGACAGTTGCTCGGGGGCTACTGGCATGCTTGGGAGGTACGTTTCCTTTTTCTGCTTTTCATTTCTGCTGTTCTATTTTCTGTACTCTGTACACTGCACACACTGTAGTCTGCTTTACACCGGCTGTATACTGTACACACGGCACACACATACTCTGCTTTATACTGACTGTATACTGTATATACGGCACACACATACAATACACTGCCTGCACAATACACTGCACATTACATGGCTCTGTCATTTCTGCTTTATTCTTGTATTCTGCTTTGTCTGATAAACATACTGGTATTTGTTCTACAGTTGTGGGTGTATGCCTACTTTCCCAGGCTTGCCCCAGTGCCAGACGCAGAGACTCCTCTTGTCGTCCCTTTCTCACGCCGCTTCGACGGGAGATGCGTGCGGAGGCCACGGGAGACTTTCATCTTTTTCCACCGCTACTTCGACACTATCACCCCTGCTGATGTATGTTTTACTTGCAGTTCATTTAAGCTTTGCTTTTCACTACATATTTTCAATATCAGTAGATGACAAACTGTATTTCATTTTCAGATTACATGGCAGCCTTGGGCTCCGTTGCCAGCGATAATTCGAGACCGATTTGCCGGTGCTGAGGAGACCTCGTGTTTCCGGATTCTGCTGGAGGGTCCGGTCTGTCAGGCTTGGTACCTAGGTGAGCGTTTCTTACGCTAGACCCTAGGGTTGCCAGAGCAGATAGTTCTGGTTCACCCCCCGGAGGACATGAGGGAGACCGAGAGATTTACCGCTGAGCAGATGGCCGAGTACACTATCGGCTGGGAGGCGATCCACTTCAGAGGCATCGGCGATTACAGAGAGTATGTGGAGACATACATCATGCGGCCTCTGAGTGGTGGCCGTCGGGTTGAGGGAGCGAGGCCTACGGCGCCAGCGGCTAGGGCAGGGGCGAGAGCTGGAGCGGGAGCATCGAGGAGGGCCCGGGTTCGTGGCCGGGGCGGAGCTCAGAGAGGGCGGGGGGCTGGTTGGCCCGCACTGCCTACGACGATGACATACAGAGGGCAGGGTGGGGCGACCTACCAGATCCCCTTTGCCCCTCCTCCGGCTGATCACGAGTTGGTCGGTGTCCCCGACTTGCCTCCAGTATGTACTACTTCATTTTGCATCTTGCATAGTCATTTCATTTTAGTTTATTTGATATTCCGCAGAATACTGATGTACCTGATACTTTTGCAGGCTTCTTCCGAGTACACCCGGCAGTCCTTGGACTTGAATGCCTCTATGATGGGGATGTTGCAGCGGACTTTCGACCTTCTGGCCCTCTACAGTATTCCGGTATGTTCTTCAACCACAGTCTTGAACCATACATAAACTGCTTCACATAATCCGATGCACAACACAACACTTGACACACTGATCTCACAACATTCATACACTGTATTCATACACTGATTCACTGTTCACGGCATCCACACACTGTACTCATACACTGTATTCTGCACTGATTCACTATTCACGGCATCCACACACTGTACTCATACACTGTATTCTGCACTGATTCACTATTCACGGCATCCACACACTGTACTCATACACTGTATTCTGCACTGATTCACTGTTTACGGCATCCACACACTGTACTCATACACTGTATTCTGCACTGATTCACTGTTTTGCATAGCATACTGATGCGTCTGCGATTTATGTTTTTCAGCCTCCCTTCCAGATTCCTACCGTAGGAGGTGTTCCAGCTGGACTTTCCGTTCCTGCTCGAGGGAGAGATGAGGAGGGCAGAGTATTTCCCCGCACCAAGGCGGGGCGCACTCATGCTGGGAGTAGCTCTCGGGCGCCAGTTCCAGATGATGACGACGAGTCATCCGAGGCGGAGACAGAGACAGTGGTAGAGGCAGAGTCATCGGAGGAGGAGACCGGAGACGGCTCGGACTCGGGCTCAGATGGCAGTGCTGATGATGCTCCTGGACCTTCGTCCAGGAAGAGGACTAGGACAGATTGATAGCCCTGGAGCCATTTTGACATTTGATACAGATTTTTGCTGTTTTTCTTCTTTTCTGCACTTTTCTTTTTGTTGGTAGCTAGGGTACCTTGTACTGCCGCAGGCAGATTTTGTTTCCAAAACTTATGTACTTGAAAAGATGATGAAATGAAACAGTGTTTACTTCTGTATATCTTTACATTGCATTGCATCACACCATATTACACCTCAATGTAAATGAAATCGATTTGTTGTCTGAAAATTGAACACTTGCACTGTAATAATCAGATAACTAACCAGTCAACAATAAAACAACCCAAGCAACCCACTGCTTGATTCTGAACACACGGCCCTTACTCTGCTGAGGATTATTCTGCATACAGCCCATAACACAGCGTTTGGTTCATTCTGCACATGGCAAACCCTGAACAAACAATCCAACCTGACAAGACAGAATACGAAGGTGAAACCGGCTGGAGTTGAAACACACTCAGATGCCCAAATTCTTCCCTTTCTTCTTTTGCTTCGCCTAAATGTAGAGAATGGCACAGCACTCTGAGCATAAACAATTTTAGAAATTGAAAAAGGGTTTTTCAACCGAGGTATCGAGCCTACAACTGAACACAACGAAAAAGACTCAAAGAAAAGGTGCGCGACCTAAACACAACGAGACACGCTCAGAAAAGACTCAAAACGAAAGTTGAGATAAACAAAACAAAAGACACGACACACGGACGTGTTTACAAACAAAAGACCGCAGATCTCGAGGAGCCAGTTCCTCTGGGTATCATTCCCACCATTTCTGATTTGTGATTCTCACATCACTCGGCCCTCAGGCTCGTTTTTTTTTTTCAAAACCCTTTTCTCGCTTTTTCTCTCGACTTACACCTCTCTATTCTTTATTCTCTCATTTTTTCATCCCTCCCCTGGGTGATTGATGGATGAATAGGAAGTTGTGGGTTCACACCCAATACAATTGGCCCGCGGCTATTTCTTCCGGTGACGTCTAGTCGATGTTCCAGACAGGAAATGGCGTATCTTGACCTGTTCCGATTTGTGCTTCGCACTTGGCTTCATACCTCGTTGTTTGGAGTATGTTGAGAGCTTTCAGCCCTTACAGACAGTTTCAGTTGTGCCTTCTTCCGGTGGATAGAGTGCCCTCCTGGCAAACATGTTGATGACGGGGGAAAGACAGAACTCCTGACTCGACTGTGCCCCTAGTTCATCATTTTGACCATTTTTTTTGTTTTCGTCCTAAAACAGTTTTGACCAAAAATGAGAGTCGGATTAACATACTTGTTCAATTTTTGATTTGAAAATCATGCAAGTCAGGCTGTGAGCACTGAAAATTTTCCTTTTTTGGGTCCAAGAAAATGGTCCGGTTTTGAAAAATGAAATAGTTTTTCGAGAAAATAGCCAACCTCAGTAAAAATTTCAAAAACTATTTTCGCAAACAGCCAATGTTAAACGAGTATGAAACCTACCCTCGAGATGCGCAACCTCTGATCGGAGGCAATGGAAAATTGCCCCTTGCTTGAAGGGGCACGTGGCAACGGAAAGTTGCCCCTGGTTTGGACAGTAACTCAGGGCAACTTATGACAATGCATGGCAACGATGGCAACGGAAAGTTGCCCCTTGTTTGGATGATGCCGCAGCATGCTGAAAATAGTCTTCACAAATGATGATCGAACTCTCGGACACGGAGAAGACAAAGACGGTCTGAACCAATATATGGACACAGTCACTGTGAAAGCGTCGGTGGCTGGACTTCAGGAGGAAGTTGACTACGTAGTTCCGGTTGTCACAACCAAACTGTCAGATTCAGAAGAGGCAAAGGTGATCAAACCCATTACATGGACGAAGGCGCTATGAAAGCGTTGGGGCTGGACTTCAGAATGAAGTTGCCTACATATCCCAAACATGGGAATCAAGCCTTACGTAGTTCCGGTTAAGATACACTCGGGTATTTTAACCTTCACTTTTTAGGCTCTAACTTTTGCCAAGGCGCCCGATGTGGGTTTTCGACCTTGCGAGCTTCTTTTCTTTTCTTTTTTTCTATATTTTTTTTTCTTTTTCTTCGTATTGTATATATATTTTTGCTTTTGTATTTTTTTGCATTTATTATTATTATTTTTTTGTATGTTTCTTTCTTGCTCTAACTTTTGCCTGGGTCGCCCTTCCGGGTTTTCGGCCCAGCGAGCCTTCAAAGGGTAAAAGTGTAACAAGTCCATGCCAAGTGGTTTTGAAATTGAAGCCCTCTGTATCCAGGAGAGTGGCTGTTGTATTGATTTGCAGAAGGATCCATCTTCGGCTTTTTGAGCACATCTTACATTTCTTGCCCCTGGTCCGAGGGGGACTTCTGTTCTCGCCTCGCAAGCTTCTATTGACGACGTCTGACCTCTTGATTTGACTTTGACACCTCTTGTTCGAGGGCTGCTTCAAAGTTGGCCATACAGGCCTCACATGATGGTTAGCCGTTGAACGTTCCGAATGGGTTCAAGGTTCGAAAATATGCTGGTGGAACCTCGAAGGCTGAGAACGATCCTAGGCTGCACAATCTCAAGAGCAATTCCACACAAGTCTTCGCAGGACCGCGCAAAACAGTTTGTTTTTGAAAGTTTTTAAGAAAGCGACAAATCGCTCGCGCTGAAGATAGTGTGGAACCAGTCTGGGTCAAGCCGGGGTCCTTCTCAGTACTCACACTGAGAGGCATGATTTCATTCATTAAAGGCTTAGCACGCCTCTCTTTCTCTCAAAATGATCAAAGTTTCGCAAAACCCGAGGAATTCCTTCCTCTTCGTTTTTATCACTGCAGTGTTCAAAATGGGTTTTTTGAAAAACTTAGGTTAATGCAATGAGTTTGGCGCGCAGGAGAGCAGGCAAGATGTACTGTCAGCCCATTCAAATCCTCTGGCATAACTGGCTCAAGACAAACAATAAGTAAGGGAACATGATAGCCGTAGCCGTTTCATTCAAAACTTCCAACTGCAACTGGCTCCTCAGTAGAGACAGACTCAAAAGGAAAACAAAAGGGGTAATTACAAAACGGTGTTCGAGGCAACAACCCCGGAATCACCCGACATCCTATACAAAGGGGACCGACTCGCTACAACAAGACAGACTCCTGAGCTAAAAGGACTGACTCAAGACAATGAGACAGACTCAAAACAAAACAAAAGACCGACTCGATACCCAAGCCAGAATTTACAAGACTATCATTCACAGATGCTCGGAAACGCGTGCCAAACGCCACATCCAAAATATACCAAGCGCCGCCCGCAGGTGGTTTACTCTCTGGTTACATACTCGCAGTATCAGTGTCCTCAAAATCCAATAACTGGGTAGTAACGGACTTGGCTGAGGTGGGCGGGAGGATAACCTCGTTGTCAATCAAATCCTGTACCTCATGACGGAGGCGGAAACAGTTATCGGTAGCATGACCTGTTTGCTGGTGGTACGCGCAGTACTGAGCAGCATCATGTGTGGGAGGGAGATTCTTCGGGAGAGGCCTGGGCTCCAAGGGTTTAACATGCCCTCTCTCGGCAAGAATTTGAAGTGCCTTGGACAGTGGCATATAAAGAGCGTGAAAGACCCTGCACCCTCGGGGTAGGTACTTTGAAGTCTGAGTACTTTTGCTAGACGCACTAGCGAACGGATCGGCAGGCACTGCCTTGACTTTCTGATTCTTCCCAGGTGCAAGGTTGGGAATGGGAGGAACTGTTCTGGCGTGACGGGGTCTATCCCAGCTTTCTGACTGACTTGAACTACCCTCAGGTGGAGTGGGGAAAGCATCGTCCACAGCTTTTGTCACAACTGCAGATATCTGTTGCTTGTTCATCCCCCCGGCTTTCAAAGCCTCGACTGCCCACAGCAGTTGTTTGATGGGATCGGCGTCTGCCTTCATTTTGTCTTTACCTCTGGCCTCAGCCTGATCAAGGGTTTGGGTTGATACGTCGTTGTTATAGCTGGAGGCCATCTCCGGTTGGCTAAGCTCGATCACAATCCGTCCCAGTAATGGGGGCTCCTGGGGTACAAAATGCCCGGCTTGTGGTGCGACTGGTGGCGAAGCGGACATCCCGTAGGCGAGATCCGCCACGGACCTCTGGAGGTCTCCTATCATCTCCATTAGTTTGAAAGTAGTAGGCTCGCGAGCCTGATATAGCTGGGGGACCAGACCGGGTGCGTGACAGGCGACCTGGGTGGATGCGGCATATCAACATTGGTCTCACTTTGCAGAGTGATTCCTTGATCTAATGCGGCTGTCATAACCACAATCTCTTCCGAATTTTGTGTCATCATAGATCCACTGTTCTGAGCGATGACTGATGGATCGGATACCTGTCTTGCTTTAGCAAGGGGAACACTGACTATTCTGGATCAACTCTCTGAACCGAAAGGGAAAACAAGCAGCATTTCAGCCCAAACGGATCAAACACAGGTATAGCCGAACAACTGTACTCTACTACTGATCACTGTTCCCCAGAATCACTGTCCCAAAATACTGAATCGGGTACCCACAGCTATAACTGATTCTTACAGATACTGATACTGGTGCCCTCAGGCCCGATACTCAAATTTGCAAACTGATATGCGCGTTCCTGTAGAGAGACATTCTAGAAGCACATAGCAAGTAAATGAGCCAAAACACCCCTATGTTGGGGTAGGGTTTCCCTGTCCTATTTTTGTCAGGAGCTAGGGTTCACTCACTACGCACGCAGCGGTTTCAAACAACCTAATCGGGTAAGCAACCTGTCCTAGTTTGGAATGTCACTATGGATTCCGAATATGCACTAGGTCGAATGGTCGAAAAGGGTGCCCCGGTAAAACCGGGGTTTGTGTTCCCATACTGTCAGAGCCCACAACCGGTCAGCCTTATGGTCATGCCTTGACAAGACAAGCCTCCGGCAAACCGTTCAGGAATGGCAGATGGCAAACACGGTGTCCTAGGCGCACCAATGCACATGCAATGCAAAGAAACACATAAGTGTAATCAAAAAGGATATCACGAGTTCGAGTCAAGCTCTCTAAATCCCCAGAGTCGCCAGAAACTAGACGTCCCCGAACGCCCCGGGAGGATGACTCCCGTTCTGTTCGTTTTGCGGGTCTACTACAGTTCGGACTCAAATTGTCACGGTTCTAATCTGAACCAAAGAGTCCAAATCCGGCAAATCGTTTTGAGAAAACAGATTTTTGAAAGAAGTGCCAAACATGGACTGCTTTGCCAGATACAGAGTCGCCACCTAAATATTTTTTAATGGGGAATTTAGGAAACCCTGACTCGGTGCCAAAGGCCACGTGTCCGTCATCACCAAAGTTGCCTCGGCTCGGGAACTTGGGTACGATTGGGGAAGGTCAGCTATGAGCACCCCCTCTCGCCCGATCCGAAGATCGGCCTCTACTAACCATGATATCGATTTTGAAAACGTTATGTGTTCTTATTCCGGTTATTAGCTAGAATTACTATGTGATGCGCACAACAAAAAGTATAGACTAGATCGCCTAATTTGGAACAAGCATTGCATATCCGTTTGTTTGGAAAACGTTTTGGAATTTGCTACTCGCAAGTAGGCTAAAACGGATTTCATAAGAGTTGTTCCAACTCAAACAATCCAACCTTCACCCACAGGCATTCAGGCAGTTATATCATATAAGCTAGCCTCATGGTAAGCATGCTATTATGACACATTCACACGCATGCGTATGCTAAAGCATAAAAATACTTACATCGTACTCCATGCCAAAACAAGAACGTTAGCAATCAATGCATGATCCAAGTCCATGTTAAGTGCCTAATGCATCGCATACAAAATGTCACTAGAATAGGCTCGGCTAATCTAAGGATGACATGTGAAATGTACAAGTAGCATGTATTCAAATTTGAAATTGAAATACTTGCAGTTAGCATGATGCGCCGAGCCCGGTGCATGCAATACTGATGAATGATGCACGCATGCATAGCATAAGGTATGCTAATAAAATGCCCTAATACTAACCATCAAAGAGATAAGTAAAAGGGAGAAAGAAGTGGGGGTTGGAAGACATGCACACACGCACCCACACTTATTACAAATTTGCCCTCACTCAGACCGAATAAATATTACAATTTAATTAACCGACAGCTAATTAATATTACAGATAATTAAATTAATTAAGCAAATTAATTAATCTAATTTAAGCAAAAACAGCAGCAGCCTCGGGAGAGGGCTCAATGCATGCACGCTCGGTTCCGCCCGGAAATCCACTGCATGCTCAAGATGCCTCTGTTTTCCTTGCTCTGCTCCTCTGATGACTGCCAAAGTCCTCAGGGTTTGCTCTCTGGATGCTAGGAACACCACCGGCTAAGGAGAACACCACCGGCCATGTAGAATGGTCACCGGCCACAAGTTTGATCCATCGGCCAACAATGATGGCCGGTCGGCAATGAAGATAGCCGGCCGGACAAAAGTTCCTGCAGAATCTGGTTTGACAGCAGCAGAGGGCAATACTTGGCATGGCAATGCATTTCAAGCAATGTATGCACCAATCATACCCCTTATCATGTTTATGACTCAAAGGGACATGGCCTCGATTCTCGGACCACCAATCATGCATTTCCATGCATGATGGCCCAAAGAATCAAGTATGCAACTTCAATTTCAAATGAAATGCAAACCAAATAACACACAAGGAGGCCCAACCTCTATCATACTCATTTCAAGAGGTCTAGCACGTATGCTTATGCAATGCAATCCTAAGCATGTTGGCTAGTAACATGGAATGCAAAGAAGCATACAACATGCAAGGCATGAGACAATGCAACCAACAAGCATGCAAGGTACAATGTAGGTGTTAAATGCAAGCAAGCATGTGACTTCATTCAATCATGCAAGTTCAAACATGCAACAACTCACCAATATGCTACAACATACAAGGAGCATATGCAACAAGCAAAGAGATGGACTTAAACATGATTTAGGCAGCCTAACTAGGCCTAAAACAGTGGCCAAAAGCTCAAGAAATAGGACCAAACACATGCAAGAATGCATATGTTAATGAGCCAACACTTAAGCAAACAAAGGCAACTTTCAAGCACACTTAAAAGAGGCTAAGCATGGACTAATGACATGCAATATAAGCTCTGAAATCATGTTAAGATGGTGCCAAACCAAGCAAACAAGATAGGCTAAACATGCAACAATGGTCCAAAACTTAAGGCTAACAAGCCAAAATGCAAAAGAACTATACAATGGGAGCCTTGGTCGACCAAAATAGCCAAGGACAGAGCTTAAACATGGCAAAACAAGTACAAAAGCTTCACAAAGCTAGGCCTAATACATGCTTGAATAAGGGTTAAAACCTAGATGCATGTTAAGGCAACAAAATGGCATTACAAGGCATGTATGCTAAAAGCATGGTGTACCAAAACCAACTAAAAACAGAGGCATATTATGACATAATAAGCATGAAAATCAGCTAAGGCATGGCCAACACACACTTAAACATGGTGCTCCCTCAAGAGGCAAAAATGGCCCTTTTCAAGGACAACAAGGAGAGGGCCCCTCCTTCTTGGACCTCAAGGCACCATCCTCACCTCTGAAATCCCTCAAGATTTCAGTGGTGAGGAGGCCCAAACACATGGTCCCGGAGCTCACACAAAATAGCACAAAACAAGGGCCAAACAAGGCTTAAGAGGGGTCAAACAACCTCAAACCACAAAACACTCTTAACAAACTATTTAGAGGCCTTAAAAACAGAACTTTTATGTGTTATATGTAAGCCAAAAAACAATTGCAAGATAGGTAGAAAAGCTTTGCAAAAATGGGGAATAAAGGGACAAGCTTCTTACCCTTGAAGACCCTCTTCAACAATGGATCCAGCAGCTTCTTTAGGTTGAAACCAACTCCAAAACTCCAAAAACAACCCTCAAGGGCCTCAGCTCCAAGAGATGGTGTGATGGTGGGTGTTTGTGAGCAAAAATGAGACAAAACACACACTAGAGAGAGATATAGAGATAGGATATGAACCAAACCCTAACCCTAGAACTCAAACCCTAAAAATGGCTGTCTAAAATGTCTAACTTTTGTTCAACCCCTAACAAGAGAGAGCACCCTCTCTTTATAGACAATTCCTCTTGTAAAGCTTCCAAAGGAAGCTAATAAGAGGGAATCCCTCCATACACGTGTATGGAGGGGGCAGTGTATGCCAGCTGCCAAAAATATCTGCAAAAGCAGATGCACAGTAGTCGGCCGGCCAAAAATGCAATTGACCAAAAAAAGATAGCCTGCCGGCCATCTATAGTGCCGACCGGCCAAACATTTGGCCGGTGGCAACAAAACACAGCCGGTGGCCTCAAGCCATGGACGGTGGAGTGTGGGGATGGCTCACAAGCCCTACCCTGCCTCTCAAAGGCAAAACACAAGTGTTTGGTGCAAAACTAGACACGAAACAGTCGAGTCGAGAGATCCTGAGGCAAGGCGCATAGCCGAGACCTCCGGGAACTCAAGACGAACACGAACATGAACATGGGTAATCACCGAGTGTTCAAGCGGTGACGTCCAAGTCTTGAGGACGGTCAAAAATGGGGTGTCTACAGTATATGATAAGTGTTTATATACATTATATCGTATGGGAGGAGATAGGGGATGTACTCCACGGTTTGGGAGGAGATAGGGGTTGGACTTCTAAACCGGATATTATTTGGGAGGAGATAGGGGATGGACTCCATTGATACAGCAAATATGTGTATCTATTGTGAAGTATGGAAGTGTTTTGTTATGAGTTGTTATCTCATTTAAAAAGGAAGTGTTTAAATATGAGTTATAGTCTCATTGAATTATTTGGCCAGGTTCTGAGCCATGTTTATGAAATGATTTGGATAAGTGAAGGAAAGTGGAATGTAACATGGACACGATTGTCATGGAACTGTATTGTGATATAAATTGGTTTATAAGTGTTAACCATCTATCAAATGCTATTGTTTTAGTCGTTGCTCATATTTGGTTTAGTATATCTCTACTGGGCTGTGGCTCAGCCTATATGGGACATCATTTTCAGGTACAGGTGATATGCCGCCTCCAAGGATGTAGCTTGGGAGGTTGTAGAAGCTGAAGGCTTCCTTTTTGTGATTATTTTGTGTATTACATATAAATTAAGCCAAGGGCTTATTTTTTGTTTTGAGTTAGTACTCTCTTTTTGTAACCAAGTGTTGGCTTGAAAAGTTGTAAGCCCGTAGGGCATTTACTTTTGATGTCAACATGTAATACTTTGTAATGAATACTCTGATAAATA
The DNA here is from genome assembly GCA_030407325.1 of Camellia japonica. Lineage (NCBI taxonomy): Eukaryota > Viridiplantae > Streptophyta > Magnoliopsida > Ericales > Theaceae > Camellia > Camellia japonica. Next base: position 26,287,949 of record JAPPVO010000019.1, read on the forward strand.
GAATTATGCTTTATTCTTTTAAATTTATGGATGTCTTGAAGGTATGATTTATGGGTTTATTTTGGGGGCGTTACATTTTTTCTTGTGATCCATTTAGTCCTTTTAGATGTGTAATGACTCATTTTCCTACCACATTGGAGTGTCATATTTGGAAAAAGTACACTAAAGAGTTTTTTAGTGTTACATTATACTTGCCACGTTAGAGTGTCACATTTGAAAAAAGTACATTAAAGATTTTTTAATTTTTTCAGAGTGTCACATCATACCCGCCACGTTAAAGTGTCATATGTCATGTTTGGAAAAAGTACACTAAGGAGTTTTTAATTTTTTTTTAGAGTGTCACATCATACCCACCATGTTGTCACGTTTGGAAAAATACACTAAAGAGTTTTTAATTTTTTTTAGAGTGCCACATCATACCTGCCACGTTAAAGACAATTGATTTTTTGAAAAAGATTTGGGTTGTTGACGCCAATGTGGATTCAAGTTGTGTTCTATGTAGATCAGGGAAGGAATCTTTAAACCACATAATGCTACATTGTCCCTTTGTCTAGAGAATCTGGTCTAATATCATCAAATGGTGGAGTGTGCAATGGGTAATTCCTGGTACAATAGAATGCTTATTTCAGTGGTGGTCTAGATGAAAGCTTAAAAAATGGGAAATGCAGATGTGGAAAGTAATACCAATAGTAGTGTTTTGGAGGGTGTGGAAGCACATATATGATGTTATCTTCAATATGGTACAACCCGATATGGAAGAGCTATGTGATCTTATTAAGGTTAGAGTAGCCATGTAGATGAAAGCCAAATTGGTAGGAAGAGATTACTCCATTAATCAGTTTGTTTCGAATTTGCAACAGATCAGATTATGTATCAAGTGAATGGACTTTCGTGGGTTTGGCTATGTTATCTTCATGATGCTGGTTTGGATTGTGTGCTATACTGGTCTGTCTGGGTTAGGCCTTGTTTGTCTTCAGTATTTGTGATTCCTGCTAACTTGTATAGTTGATGGATTAATGTGTTTGCTGGAATGGGTGCGAAGTCATGCATTTGTGATTCTTTTGGTCTGTGCACCTGAGTTTTGCATCTGTGAGCACTGATCATGTGTCTTGCCTCTGTTGTGGTTGCTGTTGTGCTTCTGATGTAGTTAAGTCTGCTGATGCTGATTCTGTTGGGTCTATTCTGTTGTCTTTGCTGGTGTTGTATTTGCAGTGATCTTGGCTATTGTGGGTTTAGCTTCGTTTTGTTTTTCTTACTTGGGCTGATGATAGGTGATGTTGTTTAATGGGATGATGCGGCTGTTGCAGTGCTCTTTTGGTTTTGGACTGATGCTAGTTGCTACTGAGTGGTGGGATGTTGCAGTGCTTCTTTGGTATTGGAATGATGCTTGGTGCTGCTACTAATGTTTTGTTGTTGTAGTGCTATCTTTGGTTTGGTTTGTTCTGCTTCTTGGTGTTTGTGTCCTGGTGTTGAAAACAGAGGTTAACTTGGTGGGCTGCTGCTGAGTTTATTCTAGTGGTGTTTTGTTTTGCCTTATGCTACTTTTTTTTTGGCTTTGGTTGGTTCTCACCAACTCTTGATGGTGTGCTAGCAAGGGATTGGATGGTCATATTGGTGCCAACCTAGTTGGGATTGATATGTCTCATTATGATGCTTTTTGCATCCATCCTTTTTTTTTCCTTTTTTGATGTAATAAGTTCTTTGTTTGATCAATAAAGGTTTCTTTGCTGATCAAACAAAATACCCGTCACGTTGTCACATTTGGAAAAAGTACACTAAAGAGTTTTTAATTTTTTTTAGAGTGTCACATCATATTTATCACATTGTCACATTTGGAATAAGTACACTACAAAGTTTTTATTTTTTTTTAGAGTAAAAGTTTTGGAGTGTCACATCATATCCGTCACGTTTTTACATTTAGGAAAATTATACTAAGGAGTTTTTAATTTTTTTTGAAGTGTCACATCGTTGGAGTGTCACATTAATACCTGTTACATTGGAGTATAACATCAAACCTGTAACGCCCCCAAAATATTACAATAAAGATAACTCATATGCGGAATAAATATGAGAAACAACATACTTTCATATATCAGAGTTCACTGTTTCACAAGCAATTAAATGCCATATAGGCTATCATCTTTCCAAGACATTGCTTGGTTACACAAATTGAGTCTCACTCATTACATCTTAAGCCCTTGGCTTCACAAATAACAAACATGCACACATAAAGCATAAATAGGAAACTCTTGCTTCCCGAGAGTCCATCCGTGCTATTGTCTTGGAGGTAACATCTCACCTGCACCTGAAAATGATATTCTCGTATAGGGTGAGCTAACGGCCCAGTAGAAATAATCTAACACAATTTATGAAGTTTAGCAAAGGTATAAATACCACGTACATAAACAATATCGATATGGAAGCCTCCACAAGACCTATATATCCATATGCCACTGAGGCCAATCTTATTCTATGTTCCATCTATTCATTTCCAGTTCATATACACTACTCAATTCATTAGTTAAATTCATTATCTTTCAACAACCAAATGAGACTACAACTCAATGGTTTTCCATTTATGCAAAACACACATAAACACTTCAAATCTGCCATTTTACGGATATTTCGTCCGAAGGAATCGGCACCCATGTATATTTTCTCAAATATGCCATTTTACGGATATTTCGTCTGCGGGAATCGGCACCCATGTATGTTTTCTCAAATATGCCATTTTACGGATATTTCGTCCGCGAGAATCGGCACCCATGTATATATATGATTTTCTCAAATATGCCATTTTACGGATATTTCGTCCGCGGGAATCGGCACCCATGTATATATATGATTTTCGGGTCTTTCACCCAGGACACTTCGGCCAACTTGCTTTCAGTGGAGTCCATCCCCTTTCTCCTCCCAATAAACATACATATATAATGCATTTATAAACATAGTCATATGCAATGACAACCAACATTTGATTAGCATTAAATCGCCTAATCTTCATGTAATTTCTACAACAATCATAGCTATCTTCCACCGATAGCCCAATACATTTATCTCTAAACAAATATTCAATCTCGGATTTAATAGTTTATTCAAAACTTGCATAGGTGAGATAATACATATCCAATATCACCATTTATATCAATAATCATCCAATTTAACATATTCAATGTTAATCCCAATAATTTATACGAAATAATCATTTATTCAAATTAGGGCAAAAATCCCCCTTTTTCCAATAATAACCCAAATACCCAAAATAAACTATTTTGGTACACCAAGAGTTTATATTCAACCCCAAACATCATTTATCTCATATACATCAAAAATCCCTTTTTTTATTTTACACCCAAACCTTAGATTTGTCCAAACCACAACCAAATATCATCATCTATACACAATAGCAAATAACTAAGCTAAAAACCATACTAGAGTATAGAAAAATCCCTACCTCAAGTTTGAAGAAGAAACGAGTTGAAACCCCAAAAATCAACGATGCTTAAACTCGATCTCCACTGCACACAACGTAACCCTCGCCTAGATAACCAACTTTGATGAAGGACTTGGATCTAAATCCCAACGGATTTGGAGAAATCAAAGATCTCGTGAGGTCTTTGGTAGGAAACGTAAAGAGAAGGGAGAGGAAATGTTTTTAGAGAGAGAGAGAGATACCAAAAAAGTGACATTCAATCAGCCCAAAAAAGAGAAGAAAAGGAAAAAAATTCCGAATCTACCTAACTCCCCGTACCTCCAGCCGCACCTGCCTTTTTAGCAGTGTGCTTCAGCCCCCCTGCCCTGTTTTCCGCACATGCGGCCTCATTCCCCGCACGTGCGAACAAGCAACTTCGAATGCATTTTGAATTTTTTTTTTGAGGGGCGCTGCCCCTTAACCCCACCAGGGCGCTGCCCTTGGACCCGCCAAGGGGCGCTGCCCCCTAGACCCCCGCGAAGGGGCGTTGTCCCCTCGACCCCCGACCGGCCCAGTCGAAGTGGCAAAAACAAAAAAGAAGGATTGAAACCGGGATTGCTACAAAACCTGTCACATTAATAAAATGGTATAGTTGTTCACCAAGACACTACCAAAATAAAAAATAAGACCACACAGAAAGAAACTCTCAAATAGGATTTAACAGATCAATAGAAAAAAAAAACTTTGGACTAATTAAAGTACTTGTTTATGAGATGGGATTTATTAATAAATATCCCAAAATAAATCTGAAGATTTGATATTTTTAACAAAATAAATTTTTAATTTTGTCAATTTAAACTATTGTTTTTTGATTTATTTTCAATCTAAACTATTTACCTATTTTCATTAAGTAAAAATTGACCCCAAAAAAATTATATGTTAGTTGTAAAACTCAACAAAAATAGTATTATATATATATATATATATTTATACACTTACATTGAATTTAATAATTAAAATATCATTTTTTATCAATTTTACTTAACGAAAATAAATCGATGGTTTACATTGAAAATAAATATATAAAAAAAATTAGAGTTTAAATTAACAAAATTCAAAATTTATTTAATTAAATTTCCCAATGGTGATCGAAGTTGCCAAGAGTGGTGTTGGTGACAACCGGGACGACAAGAGAGAGGAAGGGGAAGAGGATGAGTGGGCAGCTACAAAAAACAAAACTGTCGGAGGAAATGGGTGACTCTGTTCATTCTTCTCTGAACTGGTCAACTTTTTTTCGTGTTATGGTTGAAATATGCAATGGTACATAACCTTAAATTTTTTATCCATAAAGGTCAATGTGTTGTCCAAATTCATTCTTAATGTATGTCAACGTGACAAGACCAAGTCAATATTCCAAAATTATTAGGCTACCATTAGTGATGGAATATTTAGTGTAACTTAATGAATTGTTTATAAAATTTTTTTAAAAATTTTTAAATTTTTTATTAGAGCGTTTGATTAAACTTTGACTTCTCATTTGATTAAAATTCATTCTAAATTTTGTATTAGAGTGTTTGATTAAACTTTGACTTACAATCATAATCATAAAAATCAAATCAAATATTATAATCAATACAAAACACTACAAGAAATCTAGTCTATTGTGACAAAATTTGGTAACGAAATTTTTTTTGTCTTAAAATTTAATCCAAAGATGACGAAATATTAATTTTGTCGTTTGTTTTAATTTTTCTCAAAAGTATAGGAGACGAAAACAAAATTTTGTCTACAAAAATGAGGCGCCAATTTCATTGGCATTGGCGCAAATTATTTTAGCTTATTGGAGACGAACATTTTTGTCACAAAATATATTTTTTTTTTTTGTGACGAACGTAGTTCGTCGCCAATAAATTCCATACCTATTAAACGATGTTGTTGCATATTTCCATTTATTAGGTGACAAATATATTTTTGTCTAGGAAGGATAAGTTATGGAAGGAAAAAAAAATTTCGTCACCAATAAACACTCCATCATGCAGACAATGTCATTTTATCTTTATATTAAATAGGCGACAAATATATTTTTGTCTCGGAAGAATAAGTTGTGGGAGACGAAAATATTTCATCACTAATAAATTCTAATTGATTGCGTGACAAATATATTTTTCGTCTCATAAGGTTAAGTTGTGGAAGACAAAAATATTTCATCACCAATAATAAATTCTTTGTTTTGGTATTTAAGGATACAAAAATATTATATCACTAATCATTTCTCTTTATTAAAATGCCATGGTTTTGTGTTTTGAAGCATTGAAACTGTGACCCCAAGAGATACACTCTGACGCTTATCACTCATTTTCATGTACATGGACCTTGAAGTCGTGACCCAAGAAGACACTTTCTACAAACCCTCATTTCTCTCTCGCACTTGAGTCTACTCCACTCTGTAAACCATTTCTTCTATTTCGCGCTAAAGCCCCTCTCTTTTGTCTCACACTTAAGCCTTTCGTGCATGCCAGCATTGAAGCTATTATCCAAAAAGGCACCCTATGCAAACCCACTATTCTTTCTCATAGTGAAGGCTCTTCTTGCACGCTAGCACTTTTTCTCATTGTTTGAACCAACTCTACCCTTTCCGTCTAGAAGACCCATTACAGAAAAATTGAAGGTCAAAACCTCTCCACAAAAAAATAAAAATAAATAAATAAATAAATAATGTAGCTATTTTTTTTTGAGAAAAAAAACAGAGAAACAAATTCTTATTTATTTAAGGATACAATAAAAAAACATTTTTGTCACAAAATTTAAAGTTTTTTGTGACAAAAGGAATTTATCACCAATAAATTCCAAACTTATTAGACGATGTCGTTTCATTTTTTATTTATTTGGTGACAAATATATTTTTGTCTGGGAAGGATAAGTTATGGGAGACGAAAATATTTCGTCACCAATAAACTCTTCATGCTCGTTTTATCTTTTTGTTAATTAGGCGACAAATATATTTTTGTCTCAGAAGGATATGTTTTGAGAGACGAAAATATTTCGTCACTAATAAATTCTCCATGTGTCGTGTTTCATTTTGATTGATTGCGCGATGAATATATTTTCATCTCATAAGGTTAAGTTGAAGGAGACGAAAATATTTCATCACCAATAAATTCTCCATTGTTTTTGTATTTTTGTTGATTAGGCAATGAACATATGAGTTTGAGACGAAAATATTTTATCACTAATTATTTCTCTTTATTAAAATGTCGTCAGAAACTAAGAGACACTCTCACCTTAATCACTTACTTTCACACACACACAATTACTAAAGTCGTGACCCGAAAAGACACCCTTTACAAACCCTCATTTCTCTCTCGCACTTGAGTCTTCTCTCTCACAAGTATTGAAGCTATGACTCGATAAAACAATCTCTATAAACCATCTCTTCTATTTCGCACTGAAGCTCCTCTATTCTCTCTCACATTTAAGTCGTTTGTACATGCAAACATTATTATCCAAGAAGACATTTTGTGCAAAGCTACTATTCTTTCTCACAGTAAACCCCTCTCCGCAAAAAGAAAAAAAATATATAATAATAATTAAACAAGGAAACAAGAAATTTAGGCTATTGTGACAAAATTTGGTGATGAAATTTTTTTGAGTTTTAAAATTTAACCCAAAGATGACAAAATATTAATTTTATCGTTTATTTTAATTTTTCTCAAACGTATAGGAGACGAAAAAAAATTTCGCTTGCAAAATTCAGGCGCCAATTTCATTTGCATTGGCACGAATTATTTTAGCTCATTGGAGACAAACATTTTTGTCACAATATATATATATTTTTTGCGACGAACATAATTCATCACCAATAAATTCCCTACCTATTAAACGATGTCGTTGCATATTTTCATTTATTGGGCGACAAATATATTTTTGTCTAGGAATGATAAGTTATGGAAGACGAAAATATTTTGTCACCAATAAACACTGCATCATGCAAACGATGCCGTTTCATCTTTCTATTAAATGGGCGACAAATTTAATTTTGTCTTGGAAGAAAAAGTTGTGGGAGATGAAAATATTTTGTCACTAATAAATTCTGATTGATTGCGCGACGAATATATTTTTCGTCTCATAAGATTATGTTGTGGAAGACAAAAGTATTTCGTCACCAATAATAAATTCTCTGTTCTTGTGTTTAAGGAGACAAAAATATTTTATCACTAATTATTTCTCTTTATTAATATGCTATGGTTTTGTGTTTCGGAGCACTGAAACCGTGACCCCAAGAGATACACTCTAACCCTTATCACTCATTTTCATGTGCACGGACACTCAAGTCGTGACCCAAGAAGACACTTCCTACAAACCCTCATTTATCTCCCACACTTGAGCCTACTCCTCTCTCACAAGTATTGAAGTCATGAAGCAAGAAGACACTCTGTAAACCATTTCTTCTATTTTCGCACCAAAGCTACTCTCATATGTCTCACACTTAAGCCCTTCATGCATGCCAGTATTGAAGCTATTATCCAAGAAGGCACCCTATGCAAAACCGACTATTCTTTGTCATAGTGAAGGTGCCTCTTGCATAAGCACTTTTTCTTATTGTCTGAACCAACTCTACCCTTTCTATCTAAAACACCCATTTTAGAAAAATCGCAGGTCAAAACGCCTTTCAAAAAAAAAAAAAAAAAAAATTAATGTAGCTATTTTTTTGTGAGAAAAAAAACAGAGGAAAAATTAATAATAATTTTTTAATTTTCAAAATTAATAGAAAACATTACCTTGTTTAGTATGGAGTTTTCAATAATTAATTTTTAATTTTTAATCTATATTTTTTTAGTGAACATTTTTTAATATTATAATTTTTTTTTTCTTTTTTACTTTTTATATCCCTTTAATTTAGATGAAGGCAAATTGCAGCAGTTGTCCTGGTACTTTGGTCCTTGTGTCATATAAATAGTATGTGCCATATCTATATCTACCTACCTATCTATCTATCTATCTATCTATCTATCTCTCTCTCTCTATATATATATCTATACTATATATTAAACAAAAGGGGGTTTTTAACCCCAAGTCTTGTGGGAGTTCCAATCTCCCAATCTAAATTTCCTGATTTTTTGATTTAAAAAAAAAATCTTAGCATTTATTAACTGTAACGCCCTCAAAATAATAACATTAAAACCCATCAATTTAGACATGCGTTGATATAAAAGATAAATATTCTGCTATTCATCAGAGTAATTCTCACAACAGTATTACATGTTAACAACAAAAGCAAATGCCCTACGGGCTTACAGCTTTCCAAGTTAACACTTGGTTGCACAAAAGAAGAGTACTAACTCTATACAAAAGAAGCCCTTGGCTTGATATACATGTAATACAAACAAAATAAACAAAAAAAAAGAGTCTTCAACTCTCATCATTGTCCAAGCTATGTCCTTGGAGGTGGCATGCTACCTGTACCTGAAAATAATGTCACATATAGGGTGAGCCAACGCCCAGTAGAAATACACTAAACCAGCTATGAACATTGACTAAAAGATTAGCAGTTGATAGATGGTCAACACAGATACACCCACTTATATCACAATCCGGCTTCATGACATTAAGTCCATGTTATATTTCATTTCCCATTTCTTTCTCAACTTTGAGTTTGAAAACAAGGCTCAACACTTAGCCAAATAACTTAATGAGATTTAGACTCATCTTTAAAACACTTTCAAAATTTATGGTGGATACACATTTCAATGCTGTATCAATAACACATAAACCATTTCCACACTTTACGAAGGATACACATTTCGGTGCTGTATCAACACAACATAGAGTCACTTCTATGCTTCACAATTGATAACGATATACATTTTAGTGCTATATCAGATCAATTCGAACACTTCCATAATCAACACTTGATACACATTGTAGTGCTGTATCAATGTCACACATAATCCGGTTTAGAGGTCCATCCCCTATCTTCCCCTAAACCGTGGAGTACATCCCCTATCTCCTCCCACACAACACATGTATATAAACGTAGATCATATACAATCAATGAATACATAAAGTTAATGTATTATTTCAACCGCTATATTCGATAGCATACTCAATCGATTAGTTTTAGTTTGCCTAATCATCATGCATTGTCTACAACAGTCAAGACTATCCTCCACCGATAGCCCAAAGCAGTTATTTCTAAACAGAAAATAAATGCACCAATGGATAAATTATCAACATTTCAATTAGGTGAGTGATAAATAATCCAACTACACCCTTTAATCCCACCCATTCCCAATTCTTACATTCTCAATTCAATTCTTCATTTCTCCAAATTAATTATAGAAATTAATTAAACTATGTAATTAGGGCATTTTCCCATAAGTTACATAACAACCCTAAGGTTCCAATTTCTTCCATCATCCATCATCCATCATCTAACTCATTTCTCTATGCCAAACATGCATATTGGTTTATTATAAATAAAACCCCAACTTTTGTAAAATTACACAAAGGCCCAAACTTCCTCAAAATTACCCAACAATCCTCAACTCATCAAAATGCTAAAATTCAAAAACAAAGTTCATAAGAAGGAGTAGGATATCCCTACCTCGAAGTTTGAGCTCAAACGAAGATGAAGACCAAAGACCAACGTGCTCCAAATCCCAAGTTTTTCAGATTAAAACAAAGCCCTCGACGATCCCCACAACTTTTACAAAGCCCAAGGTGAGGAAATCACTCCTACTAGATCAAATCTAAGAGAGAAGGTAAGGTTTTAGAGTGAGGGGCTCTCAATTTGTATTTGGGAAAGTAAGAGAGAGAAAGTGTGTTGAAAAAGTGATCCAAAAAGTCGAATCCCGTGTTTATATAAAAGTTGTCTCGCCGCTCGAGCGTCGAAACCCCCGCTCGAGCGTCACTCACAGACTCCCGCTCGAGCGTCAAAAATCCAGCTCGAGCAGCGGATGCACACTCCCAGAACTTTTCACTGAACCAGGTCCCCGCTCGAACGTCAAGCTTCCCGCTCGAGCGTCACACACAAACTCACGCTCGAGCGTCAAAACGCCCGCTCGAGCGTCCAACACTGCAGAAGAAATACTGGGAGATGGAGAATCACGCTCGAGCGTCAGAACCCCCGCTCGAGCATCAAAAGCTCCGCTCGAGCGTGAAGGCAAAAATCTGGGCAACTACTCTTGGTTTCTAAGTTCAACCAACCTGTAACAAACCTGCCCAACACATCCTATAACTCAAATATAAAGTACAAAAGGATGCCAACAAGATATAAGCAACTACTAACACCTACGGAAACAAGTCCGGATCACCGTACACAAGGGGTAAAACCCGGGATCGCTATATTAACTTCTCCCAACTCCCAAGTCTTACCATCATAATAACACTTTAATGCATTAAGAACAAGCATAAAAAAATTCTTTGAATCCAACACATATGAATTCCTTGAAAAGTCCCAACACATATGATTATTATCCCTCATAATAACACTTTAATGCATTAAGAACAAGCATAAAAAAAAAAATTGAAAAGTCCAACACATATGATTATTATCAAAATATTAAACTTTAATATAATATAATAAAAAAAAATACATTTAATTCCTTGAAAAATCTAACACATATGATTATTATCAAAATATTAAACTTTAATATAATATAAAAAAGGAAAAAAAAGAAGACATTTAAAAAAAAAAAGAAAACATTTAACCACAAGCCTTGTGGGAGCTCCAATATCCCAATCTAAATTTCTTGATTTTTTGATTTAAAAAAAAAAAAAAACTCAGCATTTATTGATTTGGTCAAAATCTCCTGATCAACATTCATTAACTTTTTCCAATCCACATGTTTTTCCACATGCCTGCATTTATTCATTTGGTCAAAATCCCCTGGTCAGCATTTAAAATCCCCTCATACAAATAATTATAGATACAATCCATGCATACTTACTGCAATACCCTTTTCAACTTCTACCATACACTATGGTTAGTGATAAGATTGTTAAATTATTTTTATAAAAAATCTTAAAAAACATAATTTATATATTAAAAAAAATCTAAAATAAATATAAATATCTATAATTATTCCGTGCATAGCATGGGTGATAGGCTAGTCTATACTATATATTAAGCAAAAGGGGGTTTTTAACCCCTAAGGCCTGTGGGAGCTTCAATATGCCAATTCTAATTTTCTAATTTTTTGTTTTTTAAAAAAAAAAATTAACCTCAGCATTTATTAACTTCTCTCAACCCACAAGACTTTTTGACTTCTCTCATAATTACTATAGTACCTTTTCCAAAACAAATAATTTGTATATTAAAAAAAATTTAAAACATATATAAATATCTATATCTATATATATATATATATATTTATTATATCTATCTTTAACCCACAATGAATTTCTTGAAAAGTCTCAACACATATGATTATTATCAAAATATTAAAATTTAACATAATAATAATAATAATAATAATAATAATAATAATAATAATATAATAATAATAATAATAATAATAAAAGACGTTTAAAAAAAAAAAGACATTTAAAAATTGCAATTCACATATATAGAAATAATTGTGTAGTACAAATGAATTCCTTGAAAAAATCCAACACATAAGATTATTATTTCTCATAATAACACTTTAATGCATTAAGAATAAGTATAAAAAAAAATTTTAAAAATCTAACACATGAATTTCTTGAAAAATCCAGCACATGATTATTATCAAAATATTAAATTTTAATATCATATATAAAAAAAGAAGACATTTAAAAAAAAAAGAAGACAAAGTAGTAAAATTGTAACGCCCTCAAATAAAACCCATAAACCAACCAATAACATCATGCTTAAACATAAGAGGATAAAGCATAAATATATTCCATCAGAGTGATCTTTACAAAATGTATTACAGGTTGACAATAAAAGTAAATGCCCTATAGGCTTACAACTTTCCAAGTCAACACTTGGTTACAAAAAGAGAGTGCTAACTCAATACAAGAAAGCCCTTGGCTTGATATACATGTAATACAACCAAAAACACAAAACAGTCCAACAGTCTCAAGCCTCTCAAGCTACGTCCTTGGAGGTGGCATGCTACCTGTACCTGAAAGTGATGTCCCATATAGGGTGAGCCACAGCCCAGTAGAAATACACTAAACCAACTATAAACAATGACTAAAATAATAACATTCAATAGATGGTCCACACTTTTCTCCCAACTTATATCATATTACGGTTTCATGACAATCTTGTCCATGTTACATTTCAATTCAAATCCACTTTCTCAGTTCACAACCCTGGCTCAGAACTTGGCCATACACTTTAAATGAGATAATGACTCATATTAAACATTTCCCACTTCACAATAGATAAGCATACTAGCTATATCAACACTTCAATAGATAAGCATATGAGCTGTATCAACACTTCCATAGATATGCATATGAGTTGTATCAACACTTCAATAGACAAACATATAAGCTATATCAACACTTCAATAGACAAGCATATGAGCTGTATCAACACTTCAATAGACAAGCATGTGAGCTGTATCTACGGAGTCCATCCCCCATCTCCTCTCAAACAATATCCGGTTTAGAGGTCCATCCCCTATCTTCCCCTAAACCGTGGAGTACATCCCCTATCTCCTCCCACACACACAATGTATATAAACACAGATCATATACATATTCAATCAATACATAAAATTAATGTATTATTCCAATTGTCACATTCGATGACACAATCAATTGATTAGTTTTAGTTTGCCTAATCATCATGCATTGTCTACAACAATCAAGACTATCCTCCACCGATAGCCCAAGTAGTTATTTCTAAATAAGAAATAAATGCACCCAATGGATAAAATATCAACATTTGTCTAGGTGAGCGATAAATTAATCCGACTACACCTTTTATTCCCATACCTTTCCAATTTGAATATTTCCTATTCAATTTCTCATTTCCCAAAATTAATTATGCAAATTAATTTATCAACAATTAGGGCTTTTTCCCATAATTACAACACTAACCCTAAGGTTCCATTTTAACCAATAATCCCACACTAAGTCCATTTTCCAATGTATTACATACATAAAGGTTTTAAACTTTGAAAACCCCTTTTTTGAAAATTACACAATGACCCCAAACTTTCTCGAAATTACCCAACAACCCCCAACATATTGAAATACCAAAATTCAAAGACAAAGCTCATAAGATGGAGTAGGATATCCCTACTTCGAAGTTAGAGCTCAAACGGAGAAGAAGACCAGACTCAAAGTGCTCCAAATTCCAAACTTTTCGGATCAAAACGAAGCCCTCGACGATGAACACACTTTTTACAAAGGCCAAAGGTTAGGAAAGCACTCTAACTAGATCAAACCCTAGAGAGAAGGGAGTTTCTAGAGAGAGAGGCTCTCAAAAACGATTTTGGGAAAGTAAGAGAGAGAGTGAAAGTGTAAAAAGTGATTCAAAAATGCCCAACTGCCCTTTGATATACGACATTCCCGCTCGAGCGGAGAACAGGACGCTCGAGCGTTAAGAACAAAAAACTGGGTCCGCTCGAGCGCAAGAATACCCGCCCGAGCGCCAAGACACAAAGACAAAACACACCCGCTCGACGTGAAAAACCAGTCCGCTCGAGCACAGATTTTCATCTCCCAGAACTTACACCAAAAATGTACTACCCGCTCAAGCGCCAACAAGCCCGCTCGAGCGCGACCCGCTCGAGCATAGGAAATCCGCTCGAGCGTAGAAATCACACCTGCAGAAGTTTTGCAGGGACACGAAATGCTAGAAGGCTATAAACCCCGCTCGAGCGCAAGAAGGCCCGCTCGAGCGGACAACCAAAAACCAAACTCCGCTCGAGCGCAGAATGACCCGCTCGAGCGTAACACCAAAAACCTGGGCAACCACACATGAGACCAAAACTCAACCTACCTGTTCGAAACACGCCCAACACATCCTAAAACTCAAACATATGGAATTAAAGGACGACAAGAAGATAGATACAACTACCAACTCTACGGAATCGAGGTCCGAAATACAACAGAATAGTAAAGGGACAACCGGGATCGCTATAAAAATACAACCCGTGCATAGCACGGGTGATATGCTAGTATTATATAAGAAAAAGGGGATTTTTAACTTACAAGCCTTATGGGAGCTCCAATATCACAAACTTAATTTCATAAATTTTTGATTTAAAAAAAAAAAAAAACAACTCAGCATTTATTGACTTCTCCTAATCCACTTTTTGACTTCTCCCCTATCTACTCCTACACCCTTTTCAACTTCTTCCATACATTGTGGCTAGTGATGAAATTGTTAAATTATTTTTATAAAAAAATCTTTAAAAAATAAGTTTGTATATTAAAAAAATATCTAAAACAAACATTAATTCTTATTAAATCTATCTATCTATCTATCTATCGAGAAATTTTTGAGTGCAAATAGAATAGGTGCCATGTGGTACCTTTCTCTTTTCTCATTGGTTGAGAGAGTGGGGGCTACATTTATGTGTTGAGTGATGGGGAGACAACATGGGAGGCCATGGTATTTGTGATTGGTTAAAGGTACCATGTGGCATGCCACATGGTACCCTATCTGCACCCAATAAATCTATCTATATCTATACTATATATTAAGCAAAAGGGAGCTTTTAACCCCAAGCTTTGTGGGAGCTCCAATCTTCCAATCTAAATTTCCTGATTTTTTTATTTAAAAAAAAAATCTTAGCATTTATTAACTTCTCCCAACTCCCAAGTCTTACCCTCATAATAACACTTTAATACATTAAGAACAAGTATAAATTTTTTTTTTGAAATCTAACACATATGAATTCCTTGAAAAGTCCCCACATATATGATTATTATTCCTCATAATAACACTTTAATGCATTAGAATCATAAAAAAAATTTCTTAAAAAGTCCAACACATAGGATTATTATCAAAATATTAAACTTTAATATAATATAATAAAAAAAAGACATTTAATTCTTTGAAAAGTCCAACACATATGATTATTATTAAAATATTAAACTTTAATATAATATAAAAAGAAAAAAAAAAGAAGTCATTTAAAAAAAAATTTTAAAATCACAATTCACATATATAGATAATTGTAAACACAATCCGTGCATAGCACGCTATATTATATAAGGAAAAAATAATTTCTAACTCACATGCCTTGTGGAAGTTCCAATATCCCTGTAACGCCCTCAAAATAAACCCATAATATCATACATTCACGATAAAGAAAAGAGATTTCATATCATAATCATCAGAGTATTCTTACAAAAGGTATTATATGTTGACAACAAAAGTAAATGCCATGTAGGCTTACAACTTTCCAAGTCAACACTTGGTTACAAAAAGGAGAGTACTAACTCTACACAACATAAGCCCTTGGCTTGATATACATGTAATACAACAAAAATAACAAAAAGGTCTAACAGCCTCAAGCCTCCCAAGCTACGTCCTTGGAGGTAGCATAACACCTGTACCTAAAAATGATGTCCCATATAGAGTGAGCCAACGCCCAGTAGAGATATGCTAAACATAATATGAGCGATAACTAAAACATTAGCATTTGATAAATGTTTAACTCAAATAAGCCAACTTGTAACACATTCAATTTCATGACAAATATGTCCATGTTTCATTTCACTTTCCTTTACTTATCCGATTTCAATTCATAAACATGGCTCAGAACCTAGCCAAACAACTAAAACTGAGATCTCGTCTCATATTAAAACACTTCCTTTACCCACATTTCAATTTCAAATGAGATAACAACTCATATTAAACAATTCCGTACTTCACAAATGATACACAGATTTGCTGTATCAATCTCAAATAAAATACTTCCATACTTCACCTATGATACACAGATTTGCTATATCAATGGAGTCCATCCCCTATCTCCTCCCAAATAATATCCGATTTAGGAGTCCATCCCCTATCTCCTCCTAAACTGTGGAGTACATCCCCTATCTCCTCCAACACAATGCAATGTATATAAACGTTTATCATATACACGTTCTATCAATACACAAATTTGATGTATTATTCCAACCGTCATGTTCGATGACAAATTCAATCGATTAGTTTTAATTCGCCTAATCATCATGCATGGTCTACAACAATCAAGACTGCCCTCCACCGGTAGCCCAAAGCTATTATTTCTAAACAGATAATAAATGCATCAACAGATAAATTACCAACAATTCCCAAGATGAGTGATTATTAAACCCAACTCCACCATTCTACTTCATAATGAGTAAATTTCATTATTACCAACTCAATTTCATATTTCCATAATATTCCCAAATTAATTATATAAATTAATTCATACAACAATTTAGGGATTTCTCCCCCTTTTTCTCTACAATGACCTAAAGGTCCGATATAACAACAACAACATCAATAATCTCTCCTGAAGACCCAAAGTACATGTTCATGGGTTAAAATCACAAAACCCCTCCTTATAATTTTTGAAACCCTAACACCCAATATTTCCTAAATCAACATTAATCAAAATGACCAAAAGTTTATGTCAAAGATCATAAAGATGAGTAGTTATCCCTACCTCAAATTTGGAGCTCAAAGGAGAAGATGAAGAAATTTGAAAGTACTCCAAACCCCAATATTTTCAGATCAAAATGTAGCCCTCAACAAGCTCCACACTTTTTACAAAGGCCCAAGGATAGAAGATCACTCCTACTAGATCAAACCCTAGAGAGAAGTTGGAGTTTTAGAGTGAGGTGCTCTCTAATGGAGGTTTTGAAAAAGTAGGAGAGAGAAAGAAAGTCAAAAAGTGATCCAAAATGTCACTTTTCGGACTGATATAAAAGTCGCCCCGCTCGAGCGTAGAACTCCCTGCTCGAGCGTCAGACACAGACTCACGCTCGAGCGTCAAAAGCGCCGCTCGAGCGCCAGATGCACACGTCCAGAAGTTTTGCAGACCACGATCCCTGCTCGAGCGTCAAAACTCCCGCTCGAGCGTACGATGACCTGCAGAGAAAATACTGGGAGATGAAATATTACGCTCGAGCGTCAAAATGTACACTCGAGTGGAGAAGCAAAAACAAAGGGCCCGCTCGAGCGTCAAAATCCCCGCTCGAGCGTGAAGGCCAAAATCTGGGCATCAACTTTTGGTTTCTAAACACAACCAACCTATACCAAACTTGCCCAACACAACCCAAGACTCAAATACAAAGAGTAAAGGATGAAAATAAGAATAAGACAACAACATAACCGTGGAACCAAGTCCGGAATACGATAAACAAAGGAAGGGAAAACCGGGATCGCTATAATCCCAATCTTAATTTTCTAAATTTTTTATTTAAAAAAAAAAAAAAAAAAAAACTCAGCATTTATTGACTTCTCCCAACCCACAAGCCTTTTTGACTTCTCTCATATCTATTCCTACACCCTTTTCAACTTCTCACATACAGTATGGTTATTGATGGGATTGTTAAATTATTTTATAAAAAATTTTAAAACAAATAATTTGTATATTAAAAAAATGTAACACCCTCAAAAAAATACATAAAACCCATCATTCATCCAACAATAGCATGCTTAGACATAAGAGGATAAAGCATAAATATATTCCATCAGAGTAGTCCTTACAAATGTGTATTACATGTTGACATCAAAAGTAAATGCCCTATAGACTTACAACTTTCCAAGTCAACACTTGGTTACAAAAAAGAGTACTAACTCTATACAAGAAAGCCCTTGGCTTGATATACATGTAATACAACCAAAAACACAAAACAGTCCAACAGTCCCAAGCCTCCCAAGCTAAGTCCTTGGAGGTAGCATGCTACCTGTACCTGAAAATGATGTCCCATGTAGGGTGAGCCAACGCCCAGTAGAGATATGCTAAACACAATATGAGCAGTAACTAAGACATTAGCAATTTATAAATGTTTGACTCTCATGAACCACTTCATACACCACTTTCATTACATGACAATTGTGTACGTGTTTCATTTCATTTTCCATTCCTTATTAAATTCACAATTCACAACTAAGGCTCAGAACCTGGCCAACAATTCACATGAGGTAGCGACTCATATTAAACGTTTCTCATTTCACAATAGATAAGCATACTAGCTATATCAACACTTCGATAGATAAGCATATAAGCTATACCAACATTTCAACAGATAAGCATATGAACTGTATCCACACTTCAACAGATAAGCATATGAGCTATATCAACACTTCCATAGATAAGCATATGAGCTGTATCAACACATTAACTGATAAACATATGAGCTGTATCAACGGAGTCCATCCCCTATCTCCTCCCAAACAATATCCGGTTTAGAGGTCCACTTCCTATCTTCCCCTAAACCGGGGAGTACATCCCATATCTCCTCCCCCCCCCCCCCACACACAACGTATATACACAAAGGTCATATACATAATCAATCAATACATAAAGTTAATGTATTCTTTCAACCGTCATACTCTATGACGCATCCAATTGATTAGTTTTAGTTTGCCTAATCATCATGCATTGTCTACAACAATCAAAACTACCCTCCACCGGTAGCCCAAAGCAATTATTTCTAAACAAATAATAAAAGCGCCAACAGATAGAATATCCATATTTCCAGAAGTGAGCGATTAATAAATCCAACTTCACTAATCCATCTCATAATGAGCTAATTTCATTATATTCAACTCAATTCCACACTTTCTCAACAAATGTCATTAATTACACTAATGACCCAAATATACCCAAACATGGCATAATTCCCCTTATTCTCAATATTGACTCCAAGAGTTCATATATAGTACCAACAACATCAATAAACTCATTTTGAAACCCAAATACATATTTATGGTCCAAAATAAACAAAACCCTCTTTTCCACATTATACATTTGAAACCCTAGTTTCCAAAACCCAAAACCATTTATACAAAAACTCAATATCTAGGTCAACACCCATAAGAGTGAGTAGGAATCCCTACCTCAAAAGATGAAACCCAACGAAGGAGATGACAAAAATGAAGATGCTCCAAATCCCGAAATTTTTGGATCAAAGTGTAGTCCTCGACGATCAACACCTTTTTTACAAAGGCCAAAGGGTGAGAGATTACCCTAGCTAGGTCAATACTTAGAGAGAAGTGGAGGTTTTAGAGAGAGAAGCTCTCAAATGGCGTTTTTGAAAAGTAAGAGAGAGAGAGAGAGAGAGAAAAGTTGAAAAGTGTTTCAAAAAGGCCTAGTTGCCAACTGATATACGACACTCCCGCTCGAGCGGAGAATAGAACGCTCGAGCATCAGGCACAAAAATCTGGACACGCTCGAGCGCAAGAAGGCACGCTCGAGCGCCAAGACACAAGAATAAAGTACATTCGCTCGAGCGTGAAAACCAGTCCGCTCGAGCGTAGATTTCCCCCTTCCAGAACTTTAACAGACAAAGCACTACCCGTTCGAGCGCCAACATACCCGCTCGAGCGCGACTTGCTCGAGCGTAAAGAAACCCGCTCGAGCGTGAAAAACACATCTGCAGAAGTTTTGCAGAGGCACAAAATACTGGGAGTGTGTAAACCCCGCTCGAGCGCAAGAATGCCCGCTCGAGCGGACAACCAAAAACCAAACTCCGCTCGAGCGCAGAATGACCCGCTCGAGCGTAACACCAAAAACCTGGACAACAACACTAGAGACCAAAACCCAATCTACCTGTTCGAAACATGCCCAACACATCCTAGAACTCAAACATAAGGAAATAAAGGATGACAACAAGGTATACAACCACTAACTCCACGGAACCAAAGTCCGGAGTACAACAAGTACTATAGCGACCCCGGTCTTTTTCCCATTTGATTATTGTATCCGGACTTACGTTCCGTGGATTCCGCTGTTATATTTGTTGTTATTGGCCTTTAATTCCTTATTCTTGGGTTATAGGATGTGTTTAGCAGGTTGGTTGCAGATTGGTTGGGTTTAGAAACCAAGTCTGCATGTTGAGTTTTTGGCTTGGTCGCTCGAGCGAGCTTCTCTTCGCTCGAGCGAGGTCTTCATTTTTGGTTCTTCGCTCGAGCGAGCTTTCCTTGGCTCGAGCGAGCGATGCGTCTAGTACTTAGACCTGAGAGATGTGTTTCTTGGCTCGAGCGAGCAATTCTTCGCTCGAGCGAGCGAGGTGTATGTTTTCGAGTTCTTCGCTCGAGCGAGCATTTCGTCGCTCGAGCGAGCTTCTGGGTTGCAGACCTGAAGCATCGAGTTTTTGGCTCAAGCGAGCTTTTCTTCGCTCGAGCGTGGATTTTTGTGTCTGGTCGCTCGAGCGACCATGTCTTCGCTCGAGCGAGCCTGTTCAGTTTAAATAGGCAGCAGCGGGTTTTTTAATCAATTTTCTGTCTCTTTTTGTTTCTAAACCCTAGGTCCGACCCTTCTCTCTCCCTACACACCTTCTACCCTAGGTTTCATCTAGTATTAGAGTGTTTCTACCCTAGATCCTTTATTAAAAAGGTAGAGGGGTCGAGGGCTTCAGTTTAATCTGAATA
Organism: Camellia japonica; assembly: GCA_030407325.1. Classification (NCBI taxonomy): domain Eukaryota; kingdom Viridiplantae; phylum Streptophyta; class Magnoliopsida; order Ericales; family Theaceae; genus Camellia; species Camellia japonica. Next base: position 26,308,888 of record JAPPVO010000019.1, read on the forward strand.
ATTTAGGTTTTGGAGCACTTTGGAATTTGGGTCAGCATCTTCGTCTTCTCTTTTGAGTTATTTCTTCGAGGTAGGGATCTCCTACTCCAATGTATACGTTCTGTCCTAAGTTTTAGCATTTTAATATGTTGGGGTAGTTTGGTAATTTTGGGAAAAACCTAGTTGTTGTATTAAATTGAATTGTATGTTTAATTTAAAGAAAACTGGAGAAATTAGTTGAATTCATGAGACTGAGGAATTATTGATTAAAGTGGGTAGTTGATTAATTTAAATCACTTGCTTATTGAATTGTTGATTTATTTATTTCCAGTCTAGAAATAACTGTTTGGGCTATCGGTGGAGGATAGTCATGATTGTTTAAGACGTTGCATGTGGACTAGGGATAACTGGAACTAATCACATTGGTTAAGTCATTAATGTTGACTGTTGAATTATACAGACATTATGTGTATAGATTGTGAGATGTATATGTTATGTGATTTACATAATGTATTAGTTGAGCATTGCATATGCATATTGTGTGGGAGGAGATAGGGGATGTACTCCACGGTTAGGGGAAGATAGGGGATGGACCTCTTAACCGTATTTGTTTGGGAGGAGATAGGGGATGGACTCCCATTAGCATCACTATTATGTGTGCTTATTGATATTGAAGTGTTTTGCATATTATTGATACAACACTAAAATGTGTATCATATTGGAAGTATGGAAGTGTTTTGATATGAGCCTATGTCTCATTTGTGTTGTTGATATTGGACGTAATGTGAATATGCTATATAGATCACAGTTGTAAGTTTGGCCCAGGTTCTGAGCCATATTGATCAAAATGAAATTGATAAGTTCATAGACATTAGTGTCTTAAGATTGTATGTTGATATAATTGATTATCATGGTTAACCATCTATTGAATGCTAGGACTTTATTCAAAGCGTATATTTGGTTTAGTATTTCTCTACTGGGCTGTGGCTCACCCTATATGGGAACTTCATTTTCAAGTTCAGGTGGTTCACTGCCTCCAAAAGACTTAGCTTGTGAGGATTTGGACTTGAAGATCTGTTTTATTTATTCTAGTTGTTTATTTGAATTTATGTAAACATTCAAGCCCAGGGCTTTATTTGTT
>JAPPVO010000019.1:26310107-26617913 GCA_030407325.1 Camellia japonica
GAAATATCCGGACTGTTTAGTGATTAGAAATCTTATATATAGATTTTTGTAATATTGTTGAACTTGAGAATTTCATATATGTCTTAAGTTGGAAAACATGAGAATGTTTTGGATTTAATGTTAGCATTTTGAACTTGCCTTTTTATGGAAGTGGAATATAACATTTATATATTGAATGTGTTGTTTATATCATGAGATTGAATATGATATGGAATTTGTTAACATGAAGGGAATAATGCATAATATTGATGCAGGTTGAAATATACATTGGTTTATACATATTGTGAGATGCCTCTTGATAAGAGATGAAGTGACCAATTTGGTCAAGTTGTTGATTATTGTTTTATATATCATTGGGAATTAAGAAAAACCTGTTTTTACAAACTCATGCTTAATTTCGGGGACGAAATTCTTTTAAGGAGGGGAGGTTATAGCGACCCCGGTTTTTCCCATTTGATTATTGTATCCGGACTTACGTTCCGTGGATTCCGCTGTTATATTTGTTGTTATTGTCCTTTAATTCCTTATTCTTGGGTTATAGGATGTGTTTAGCAGGTTGGTTGCAGATTGGTTGGGTTTAGAAACCAAGTCTGCATGTTGAGTTTTTGGCTTGGTCGCTCGAGCGAGCTTCTCTTCGCTCGAGCGAGCTTCTCTTTGCTCGAGCGAGGTCTTCATTTTTGGTTCTTCGCTCGAGCGAGCTTTCCTTGGCTCGAGCGAGCGATGCGTCTAGTACTTAGACCTGAGAGATGTGTTTCTTGGCTCGAGCGAGCAATTCTTCGCTCGAGCGAGCGAGGTGTATGTTTTCGAGTTCTTCGCTCGAGCGAGCATTTCGTCACTCGAGTGAGCTTCTGGGTTGCAGACCTGAAGCATCGAGTTTTTGGCTCGAGCGAGCTTTTCTTCGCTCGAGCGTGGATTTTTGTGTCTGGTCGCTCGAGCGACCATGTCTTCGCTCGAGCGAGCCTGTTCAGTTTAAATAGGCAGCAGCGGGTTTTTTAATCAGTTTTCTGTCTCTTTTTGTTTCTAAACCCTAGGTCCGACCCTTCTCTCTCCCTACACACCTTCTACCCTAGGTTTCATCTAGTATTAGAGTGTTTCTACCCTAGATCCTTTATTAAAAAGGTAGAGGGGGTCGAGGGCTTCAGTTTAATCTGAATAATTTAGGTTTTGGAGCACTTTGAAATTTGGGTCAGCATCTTCGTCTTCTCTTTTGAGTTATTTCTTCGAGGTAGGGATCTCCTACTCCAATGTATACGTTCTGTCCTAAGTTTTAGCATTTTAATATGTTGGGGGTAGTTTGGTAATTTTGGGAAAAACCCTAGTTGTTGTATTAAATTGAATTGTATGTTTATTTAAAGAAAACTGGAGAAATTAGTTGAATTCATGAGACTGAGGAAATTATTGATTAAGTGGGTAGTTGATTAATTTAAATCACTTGCTTATTGAATTGTTGATTTATTTATTTCCAGTCTAGAAATAACTGTTTGGGCTATCGGTGGAGGATAGTCATGATTGTTGTAGACGTTGCATGTGGACTAGGGATAACCGGAACTAATCACATTGGTTAAGTCATTAATGTTGACTGTTGAATTAATACAGACATTATGTGTATAGATTGTGAGATGTATATGTTATGTGATTACATACATGTATTAGTTGAGCATTGCATATGCATATTGTGTGGGAGGAGATAGGGGATGTACTCCACGGTTAGGGGAAGATAGGGGATGGACCTCTTAACCGTATTTTGTTTGGGAGGAGATAGGGGATGGACTCCATTAGCATCACTATTATGTGTGCTTATTGATATTGAAGTGTTTTTGCATATTATTGATACAACACTAAAATGTGTATCATATTGGAAGTATGGAAGTGTTTTGATATGAGCCTATGTCTCATTTGTGTTGTTGATATTGGACGTAATGTGAATATGCTATATAGATCACAGTTGTAAGTTTGGCCAGGTTCTGAGCCATATTGATCAAAATGAAATTGATAAGTGTCATAGACATTAGTGTCTTAAGATTGTATGTTGATATAATTGATTATCATGGTTAACCATCTATTGAATGCTAGGACTTTATTCAAAGCGTATATTTGGTTTAGTATTTCTCTACTGGGCTGTGGCTCACCCTATATGGGAACTTCATTTTCAGTTCAGGTGGTTCACTGCCTCCAAAGACTTAGCTTGTGAGGATTTGGACTTGAAGATCTGTTTTATTTATTCTAGTTGTTGTTTTATTTGAATTATGTAAACATTCAAGCCCAGGGCTTTATTTGTTTTGAGTTAGAACTCATGAAATTGTGTCCAAGTGTTGGCTTGGCAAGATGTAAGCCCGTAGGGCATTTATTTTGGATGTTTATTTCGTAATACTCTGATGATTTAAATAATATAATGTTTTTCTTTTAGTAATGCATGCCTTGTTTTATATTTAATGGGTTTAATTTTGAGGGCGTGACAAGTACAGAAAGGGAAAACCGGGATCGCTATAAAAAATATCTAAAACAAATATAAATTCTTTAAATCTATATATATAATATATATATGTAATATAAGTAAAATGGGGTTTTTAACCACAAGTCTTGTGGGAGCTTCAATATCTCAAACTAAAATTTCTAATTTTTTAATTTTAAATAATTAAAAAAATCCTCTATAGCTTTCATTCAAGCAAAATTATACCATGTTCAACTTCTCCCATACACTATGGTTATTAATGGGATTGTTAAATTATTTTTATAAACCAATCTTAATTTTCTAAATTTTTGATTTAAAAAAACAAAAAACCGCAGCATTTATTGACTTCTCCTAACCCACAAGCCTTTTTGACTTCTCTCATACCTGCTCTTACACCCTTTTCAACTTCTCCCATGCGCTATGGTTATTGATGGGATTGTAAAATTATTTTTATAAAAAAAAATTTAAAAATAATTTGTATATTAAAAAATATCTAAAACGAATATAAATTCTTATTAAATCTATCTATCTATCTATCTAACTACTATATTAAGCAAAAGGGGGTTTTTAACTCCCAAGGCCTGTAGAAGCTTCAATATCTCAATCTGAATTTTCTAAATTTTTTATTAAAAAAAAACTCAGCATTTATTAATTTGTTCAAAATCCTCTGATCTGTATTTATTAACTTTTTTCAATCCACATGTCTTTTCACATGCCTGCATTTATTGATTTGGTCAAAATCCCCTAATCAGCATATAAAATCTCCTCATACAAATAATTATAGATACAATCCGTGTATAGTTACTGCAGTACCTTTTTAAATTTCTCCCATACACTATGGTTAGCGATAAGATTGTTAAATTATTTTTATAAAAATCTTTAAAAACATAATTTATATTAAAAAAAATCTAAAACAAATATAAATAACTATAATTATCCCGTGCATAGCACGGGTGATAGGCTAGTATCTATACTACATATTAAGTAAAATGGGGTTTTTAACCCCCAAGGCTTGTGGGAGCTTTAATATCCCAATATTAATTTTCTAATTTTTTGATTAAAAAAAAAACCTCAGCATTTATTAATTTCTCCCAATCCCCATGCCTTTTGGGAGATTTGGTCAAAACCCCCTCATAATTAAACTTTAATGCATTAAAGACCAGCATAAACAAAATTCCTTGAAAATTTCAACACATCTGTCTATCTATATTATATTATCTATATCTATATCTATCTATCTATATCTATACTATATATTAAGCAAGAGGGGGTTTTTAACCCCCAAGACCTGTGAGAGTTTCAATATTCCAATTTGAATTTTTTAAATTTTTTATTAAAAAAAAAACTCAGGCATTTATTGATTTGGTTAAAATCCCCTGATCAGCTTTTATTAAATTTTTCAATCCACATGTCTTTCCACATGCCTGTATTTATTGATATAATCCCCTGATCAGCATTTAAAATCCTCTCATACAAATATTTATAGATACAATCCATGTATAGTTACTGCAGTACCCTTTTCAAATTCTCCCATACACTATGGTTAGTGATAAAATTGTTAAATTATTTTTATAAAAAATCTTAAAAAACATAATTTATATATTAAAAAAAATCTAAAATAAATATAAATATCTATAATTATCCCGTGCATAGCATGGGTGACAGGCTAGTCTATCTATACTATATATTAAGCAAAAGGAGGTTTTTAATCCCAAGCTTTGTGGGAGCTCCAATCTCCCAATCTAAATTTCCTGATTTTTTGATTAAAAAAAAAAAAAAAACTTAGCATTAATTAACTTCTCCAAACCCCCAAGTCTTACCCTCATAATAACACTTTAATGCATTAAGAATAAACATAAATTTTTTTTTTGAAATCCAATACATATAAATTCCATAAAAAGTCCCAACACATATGATTATTATTCCTCATAATAACACTTTAATGCATTAAGAACAAGCATAAAAAAAATTGCTTGAAAAGTCCAACACATATGATTATTATCAAAATATTAAACTTTAATATAATATAATAAAAAAAAAGACATTTAATTATTTGAAAAGTCTAACACATATGATTACTATCAAAATATTAAACTTTAATATAATATAAAAAAGGAAAAAAAAAAGGCATTTCAAAAAAAAAAAAAAAAAAAGACATTTAAAAATCGCAATTCGCATATATAGATAATTATAAACACAATCCGTGCATAGCACGGGTGATATGCTAGTACTATATATTAAGTAAAAGGAGGGTTTTTAACCCCCAAGACATGTAAGAGCTTCAATATGTTAATCCTAATTTCCTAATTTTTTGTTTTTTTTTTAAAAAAAAATAATCTCAGCATTTATTAACTTCTCTCAACTCACAAGACTTTTTGACTTCTCTCATAATTACTGCAGTACATTTTCCAAAACAAATAATTTGTATATTAAAAAAAATTTAAAACAAATATAAATATCTATATCTATATCTATCTATTTATTTATATCTATCTCTAACCCACAAGTTTTGTGAGAGTTCCAATATTTGAATCTTAATTTCTTAATTTTTTTTTATTTTTTTTGAAAAAAAAAAACTTAGCACTTATTAAATTCTTCCAAGTCTTTTTAACTTCTCTAATACACATTCTCTTTTTAACTTTTCACATACCTATTACAAATAGTGAGTCTCCTTTTTGTTTTCTCCTTCTTGACTTCAACTTCAGTGACTACGTATGCAAACAGTAAGTCTTCTTTTCGTTTTCTCCTTCTTGACTTTTCCTTTTGTTTACTGTTTTAATATTGTAGTTAGACAGCGCATAAAAATATTTGTGATTTGTCTAGCGAATAAAAAATTATAATTTAATTTTTTAATATGATTGAAGTTAGATAAATATAAACCCTCACAAAGAGAAAAATGTGATTATAATTAGTTGAATGATTCTTTTTTTTTTAATGTGATTGTAATTAGTTTAATAGTTCTTTTTTTTCATTTATTTATTTTATTATGTGAAAAATGTGATGTGATTGTAGTTTGTTCAATGACTCTTTTTTTTAATATGATTGTTGTAATTAGTTCATGGTTTTTTTAATGTTATTTAATCTTTTTATTTACTATTTTAATTTTATTTTGATTTTTTAATATGATTGAAATTAGATAAATATAACCCTCACAAAGAGAAAAATGTGATTATAATTAGTTGAATGATTTTTTTTTTAATGTGATTTTAGTTAGTTTAATAGTTCCTTTTTTTCATTTATTTATTTTATTATGGGAAAAATGTGATGTGATTGTAGTTTGTTCAATGGCTCTTTTTTTAAATATGATTGTTGTAGTTAGTTCAATGATTTTTTTTTAATGTTATTTAATATTTTTATTTACTATTTTAATTTTATTTTTAATATGATTGAAATTAGATAAACATAAACACTCACAAAGAAAAAAATGTGATTGTAGTTAGTTTAACGGTTCTTTTTTTTTAATATGATTGTACTTAGTCAATGGTTCCTTTTTTCATATATTTATTTATTTTATTATGAGAAAAATGTGATGTGATTGTAGTTGTTCAATGGTTCTTATTTTAATGTGATTTAATCTTTTATTTACTGTTTTAATGGTTTTTCTTTACATTATTTATGAAAAAATATGATTGTATTTAGATAACATAAAAATATTTGTGATATGATTTGATTTTTTTTTTGTGATTTGATTTTTAAAGTACCAATTATTGATAATGATTAGATTGTATTTTGAAAAAAAAAATTAATTGATTTTTTTAACTCACTGTGTTTTTTGAAAAAAAATTATTGTGTTTTTTTAACTATCAATTCACTTAATTTGTAATTTGATTTTTAACTCATTGTGTTTTTTGAAAAACAAAATGGATTGTACTCATTAGGGTCACATAATGTACCAATTATTGATGATGATTAGATTGTATTTGACCAAAAAAAATTGTAATGATCTTTTTAACTCATTATGTTTTTTGAAAAATAAATTATGTGTTTTTAATTATCAATTGACTTAATTTGTGATTGATTTTTTTAATTATTGATGATGATTAGATAGCATTAAAAAAATTGTAATTTATATGATTGAAGTTATCTCCTTTTCTAATTTTTTTGATTTTTTAAAAAAAAAATTAACCTCAGCATTTATTAACTTCTCTCATAATTACTGCAGTACCTCTTCCAAAACAAATAATTTGTATATTAAAAAAATTTAAAACAAATATAAAATCTATATCTATATCTATCTATCTATTTATTTATCTATCTATCTATCTATATACTACATTAAGCAAAAATAGATTTTTAACCCCAAGGCCTGTGGGAGTTTTAATATCCCAATCTGAATTTTCTAAATTTTTTATTTTAAAAAAAAACTCAGCATTTATTGATTTGGTCAAAATCTCCTAATCAGCATTTATTAACTTTTTTCAATCCAAATGTCTTTCCACAGGCCTGCATTTATTGATTTGCTTAAAATCTCTTGATCAGCATTTAAAATCCCCTCATATAAATAATTATAAATACAACCTGTGTATAGTTATTTCAATACCCTTTTCAACTTCTCACATACACTATGGTTAGTGATAAGATTGTTAAATTTTTTTATAAAAATCTTGAAAAACATAATTTATATTAAAAGAAATCTAAATAAATATAAATATCTATAATTATCCGTGTATAGCACGGGTGATAGGCTAGTCTATACTATATTAAGAAAAATGGGGTTTTTAACCCCAAGCCTTGTGGGAGCTCCAATCTCCCAATCTAAATTTCTTGATTTTTTGATTTAAAAAAAAAGAAAGAAAAATCTTAGCATTTATTAACTTCTCCCAACTCCCAAGTCTTACCATCATAATAACACTTTAATGCATTAAGAACAAGTGTAAAAAAAAATTCTTTGAAATCCAACACATATAAATTCCTTAAAAAGTCTCAACACATATGATTATTATCTCTCATAATAACACTTTAATGCATTAAGAACAAGCATAAAAAAAATTTCTTAAAACTCCAACAAATATGATTATTATCAAAATATTAAACTTTAATATAATATAATAAAAAAAGGCATTTAATTTATTGAAAAGTCCAACACATGTGATTATTATCAAAATATTAAACTTTAATATAATATAAAAAAGGAAAAAAAGAAGACATTTAAAAAAAATATTTAAAAATCACAATTCACATATATATCCGTGCATAGCACAGGTGATATGCTAGTATATACTATATATTAAGCAAAAGGGGGTTTTTAACCCCAAGCCTTGTGGGAGCTCCAATCTCTCAATCTAAATTTCTTGATTTTTTGATTAAAAAAAAAAAAGCTTAGCATTTATTAACTTCTCCTAACCCCCAAGTCTTACCCTCATATTAACACTTTAATGCATTAAGAACAAGTATAAAAAAAAATTCTTTGAAATCCAACACATGAATTCCTTGAAAAGTCCCAACACATATGATTATTATCCCTTATAATAACACTTTAATGCATTAAGAACAAGTATAAAAAAAATTTCTTAAAAAGTCCAACACATATGATTATTATCAAAATATTAAACTTTAATATAATATAATAAAAAAAAGAAGACATTTAATTCTTTGAAAAGTCCAACACATATGATTATTATCAAATATTAAACTTTAATATAATATAAAAAGGGAAAAAAAAAAGACATTTAAAAATCGCAATTCACAAATATAGATAATTGTAAATATATTAAGGAAAATGGGGTTTCTAAACCCCAATCTTTGTGGGAGCTCCAACCTCTCAATCTTAATTTTCTAAATTTTTGATTTTAAAAAAAAAAAACCTCAACATTTATTGATTTGGTCAAAATTCCCTGATCAGCATTTATTAACTTTTTCCAATCCATATGCCTGCATTTATTGATTTGGTTAAAATTTCTGATTAGCATTTAAAATCCCCTCATACAAATAATTATAGATATAGCCTGTGCATAGTTGCTGCAGTAGCCTTTTTAATTTCTTCTATACACTATGGTTAGTGATAAGATTATTAAATTATTTTTATAAAAAATCTTTAAAAACATAATTTATATATTAAAAAAAATTAAAACAAATATAAATATCTATAATTATCTCGTGCATAGCACGGGTGATAGGCTAGTCTATCTATACTATATATTAAGCAAAAGGGCGTTTTTAGCCCCAAGCTTTGTGGGAGCTCCAATCTCCCAATCTTAATTTCCTGATTTTTTGATTTTTTTTAAAAAAAAATCTTAACATTTATTAACTTCTCCCAACTCCCAAATCTTACCCTCATAATAACACTTAATGCATTAAGAACAAGCATAAATTTTTTTTTTTTTGAAATCCAACACATAAAAATTCCTTCAAAAGTCCCAACACATATGATTATTATCCTTCATAATAACACATCAATGCATTAAGAACAAGCATAAAAAAATTTCTTGAAATTCCAACACATATGATTATTATCAAAATATTAAACTTTAATATAATATAATAAAAAAAAGACATTTAATTCCTTGAAAAGTCCAACACATATGATTATTATCAAAATATTAAACTTTAATATAATACAAAAAAGGAAAAAAAAAGAAGACATTTTAAAAAAAAAAAAAAACATTAAAAATCACAATTCATATATATAGATAATTGTAAAACAATCTGTGCATAGCACGGATGATATGCTGGTCTATACTATATATTAAGCAAAAGGGGGGTTTTAACCAAAGGCCTGTGGGAGCTTCAATATTCCAATATGAATTTTTTAATTTTTTATTAAAAAAAATAAAATTCAGCATTTATTGATTTGGTCAAAATCCCTTGATCATCATTTATTAACTTTTTTCAATCCACATTTCTTTCCACATGCCTGCATTTATTGATTTGGTCAAAATCCCCTGATCAGTATTTAAAATCTCCTCCTACAAATAAATTATAGATACAATCTATGTATAGTTACTGCAGTATATTTTCAACTTCTCTTATACACTATATGGTTAGTGATAAGATTTTTAAATTATTTTTATAAAAAATTTAAAATATATAATTATATATAAAAAAATTTAAAATAAATATAAATATCTATAATTATCCCGTGCATAGTACGGGGTGATAGGCTAGTATAATATAATAAAAAAAAGAAGACATTTAATTCTTTGAAAAGTCCAACACATATGATTATTATCAAAATATTAAACTTTTAATAAATATAAAAAGGAAAAAAGAAGACATTTAAAAAAAAAAAGTTTAAAAATCGCAATTCACATATATAGATAATTGTAATATATTAAGAAAAATGGGGTTTCTAAACCTCAAGCCTTGTGGGAGCTCCAATCTCTCAATCTTAATTTTCTAAATTTTTGATTTTAAAAAAAAATCTCAGCATTTATTGATTTGGTCAAAATTCCTGATTAGCATTTAAAATCCCCTCATACAAATAATTATAGATACAGCCCATGCATAGTTACTGTAGTAGCCTTTTTAATTTCTCATGTACACTATGGTTAGTCATAAGATTGTTAAATTATTTTTATAAAAAATCTTAAAAAACATAATTTATATATTTAAAAAAAATTAAAATAAATATAAATATTTATAATTGTCCCGTGCATAGCACGGGTGATAAGCTAGTACTATATATTAAGCAAAAGGGGGTTTCTAACCCCCCAAGGCCTGTGGGAGCTCCAATATGCCAATCCTAATTTTCTAATTTTTTGTTTTTAAAAAAAAAATTAACTTCAGCATTTATTAACTTATCTCAATCCATAAGACTTTTTGACTTCTCTCATAATTACTGCAGTACCTTTTCCAAAACAAATAATTTGTATATTAAAAAAAATTTAAAACAAATATAAATATCTATATCTATATCTATCTATTTATTTATATCTGTCTCTAACCCACAAGTTTTGTGGGAGTTCCAATATCTGAACCTTAATTTCTTAGTTTTTTTGATTTTTTTTTAAAAAAAACTTAGCACTTATTAAATTCTTCCAAGTCTTTTAACTTCTCCAATACACACTAAACCCTAAACCCTAAACATAAACACTCACAAAGAAAAAAATGTGATTGTAATGTGATGTGATTATAGTTTGTTCAATGGTTCTTTTTTTTTTAATATGATTGTTGTAGTTAGTTCAATGGTTTTTTTTTATGTTATTTAATCTTTTTATTTAGTATTTTAATTTTATTTTTAATATGATTGAAGTTATAGCGATCCCGGGTTTTACCCCCTTGTGTACAGTGATCCGGACTTGTTTCCGTGGATGTTAGTAGATGATTATATTTTGTTTGCATCCTTTCGTACTTTGTATTTGAGTTGTAGGATGTGTTGGGCAGGTTTATTACAGGTTGGTTGGACTTAGAAACCAAAGGTAGTTGTCCAGATTTTTGCCTTCACGCTCGAGCGGAGCTTTCGACGCTCGAGCGGGACCTTCGTTGTTGCTTCTTCGCTCGAGCGGTGTATTGACGCTCGAGCGTGATTTTCCATCTCCCAGTATTTCCTCTGCTGTGTTGACGCTCGAGTGGGCGTTTTTGACGCTCGAGCGGGGAGTTTTAAACGCTCGAGCGGGGACCTGGTTTCAGCAAAAGTTCTGGGAGTGTGTATCCGCCGCTCGAGCGGGATTTTTGACACTCGAGCAGGAGTCTGTGAGTGACGCTCGAGCGGGGTTTTCCACGCTCGAGCGGGGTGATTTTTATATCAACTTTGGGATTCCATTTTTGAATCACTTTTCACATCCTTTTCTCTCTCTTACTTTTCCAAAACTCCATTGTTGAGCCTCTCTCTCTAGAACCTTGCCTTCTCTCTAGGTATTGATCTAGTAGGAGTTGTTTCCTCACCTTTGGCCTTTACAAAAAAGTTGTTGATCGTTGAGGGCTGTCTTTTGATCCAAGAATCTCAGGATTTGGAGCATTTTCGTTTTATTCATCTTCTTCGGTGGGTGTCAACTTTTGAGATAGGGATTTCTACTCACTCTTATGGTCTCTGACATAGATTTTTGATTGTTTTGATAAAGTGTTAAAGTTGGGTAATTTTGGGACTTAGGGTTTCAAAATGTTAAAAGAGGGTTTTGTTATTTTGATTCTAAAAAGTGTATTTTGGGTTTCAAAATAAAGGTATCGTTGTTGGTTGTTGATATATAGACCATTGGGCCAATATTGTGAAAAGGGGTAGAAAAACCGTAATTTGTTGTATAAATTAATTGGTATAATTAATTTGGAAAAGTTGTGGATTTATGGAATTGAGTTGGAAATAATGAAATTGACTCATTATATCGTGAAATGGAGGAGTTGGATTTGTTAATCGCTCACTTTTGAAAACATTGATATTTTATCTGTTGGAGCTTTTATTATCTGTTTAGAAATAATTGCTTGGGCTACCGGTGGAGGGTAGTTTTGATTGTTGTAGACAATGTTTAGAGGTCCATCCCCTATCTTCCCCTAAACCGTGGAGTACATCCCCTATCTCCTCCCACACAACACATGTATATAAACATAGATCATATACAATCAATCAATACATAAAGTTAATGTATTAGTCCAGTCGCTATGTTCGATAGCATACTCAATCGATTAGTTTTAGTTTGCCTAATCATCATGCATGGTCTACAACAATCAAAACTACCCTCCACCGGTAGCCCAAGCAATTATTTCTAAACATATAATAAAAGCTCCAACAGATAAATTATCAATGTTTTTAAAAGTGAGCGATTAACAAATCCAACTCCACCATTCCACAATATAATGAGTCAATTTCATTATTTCCAACTCAATTCCATAAATCCACAACTTTCCCAAATTAATTATAGCAATTAATTTATACAACAAATTAGGGTTTTCTACCCCATTTCCCAATATTGACCCAATGGTCTAAATATCAACAACCAACAACAATATCATCATTTTGAAACCCAAAATACGCATTTTAGAATCAAAATAACAAAACCCTCTTTTAACATTTTGAAACCTTAAGTCCCAAAATTTCCCACCTTCAACACTTTATCAAAACAACCAAAAATCTATGTCAAAGACCATAAGAGTGAGTAGGAATCCCTACCTCAAAAGTTAACACCCAACGAAGAAGATGAAGAAAACGAAAATGCTCCAAATCCCAAGATTCTTGGATCAAAAGATAGCCTTCGACGATCAACAATTTTTTTGTAAAGGCCAAAGGTGAGGAAACAACTCCTACTAGATCAATACCTAGAGAGAAGGCAAGGTTCTAGAGAGAGAGGCTCAACAATGGAGTTTTGGAAAAGTATGAGAGAGAAAAGGATGTGAAAAAGTGATCCAAAAAGTCAGATCTCGGTTTTATATAAGAGTCGCCCCGCTCGAGCGTGGAAACCCCCGCTCGAGCGTCACTCACAGACTCCCGCTCGAGCGGCGGATACACACTTCCAGAACTTTTTGCTGAACGAAGTCTCCGCTCGAGCGTCACACACAAACTCACGCTCGAGCGTCCAACACTGCAGAAGAAATACTAGAAGATGGAAAATCACGCTCGAGCGTCAAAACTCCCGCTCGAGCGGAGAAGCAACAACAAAGGGCCCGCTCGAGCGTCAAAAGCTCCGCTCGATCGTGAAGGCAAAAATCTGGGCAACTACTCTTGGTTTCTAAGTTCAACCAACCTGTAACAAACCTGCCCAACACATCCTATAACTCAAATACAAAGTACGAAAGGATGCAAACAAGGTATAAGCAACTACTAACATCTACGGAAACAAGTCCGGATCACTGTACACAAGAGGTAAAACCCGGGATCGCTATACTTTTTTAGCCAAAAAGTTACTAAAAAAATTAAAAAATCAACAACTTATATCAAAAAGTCAAAGATTTCATTTTCTTTCTACTTTTTGCACAACTTTTCGTAAAAAACTAAAAAGTCATTCTAAACATACTAGTTTTTTTGCATCATATTTTAGCCAAAAAGTCAAAAAATTACTAAAAAAGCTTGTTCCCAAACGAGGCTTTCACTGTGCTTTTTGAAAAAAAAAATTTGTTGTGTTTTTTTAACTATCAATTCACTTAATTTGTTATTTAATTTTTAACTCACTGTGTTTTTTGAAAAACAAAATGGATTGTACTCATTAGGGTCACATAATGTACCAATTATTGATGATGATTACATTGTATTTTGACCACAAAAAAAAATAATTATAATTGATTTTTTTAACTCACTATGTTTTTTGAAAAATAAATTATTGTGTTTTTTAATTATCAATTGACTTAATTTGTGATTGATTTTTTTAATTATTGATGATGATTAGATAGCATTAAAAAAACTGTGATTTGTATGATTGAAGTTATCTCTTTTTGTTTATAATTTTATTTTTTAATATGGTTGAAGTTAGATAAACATAAACACTCACAAAAAGAAAAATGTGATTGTAGTTTGTTCAATGGTTCTAAATAATCTTTTTTATTTACTATTTTAATGGTTGTTATAGTGACCCCGGTCTTTTTCCCATTTGATTATTGTATCCGGACTTACGTTCCGTGGATTCCGCTGTTATATTTGTTGTTGTTGTCCTTTAATTCCTTATTCTTGGGTTATAGGATGTGTTTAGCAGGTTGGTTGCAGATTGGTTGGGTTTAGAAACCAAGTCTGCATGTTCAGTTTTTGGCTTGGTCGCTCGAGCGAGCTTCTCTTCGCTCGAGCGAGGTCTTCGTTTTTGGTTCTTCGCTCGAGCGAGATTTCCTTGGCTCGAGCGAGCGATTGCGTCTAGTACTTAGACCTGAGAGATGTGTTTCTTGGCTCGAGCGAGCATTTCCTCGCTCGAGCGAGCGACGTGTATGTTTTCGAGTTCGTCGCTCGAGCGAGCATTTCGTCACTCGAGCGAGCTTCTGGGTTGCAGACCTGAAGCATCGAGTTTTTGGCTCGAGCGAGCTTTTCTTAGCTCGAGCGTGGATTTTTGTGTCTGGTCGCTCGAGCGACCATGTCTTCGCTCGAGCGAGCCTGTCCAGTTTAAATACGCAGCAACAGTTTTAAAACGTTTTTTTTTACAACTTTTGATCCAGAAACCCTAGTTACGAGTTTTCTCTCTCCCAACTCACCTTCTCTCCTAGGTTTGATCTAGTTAGGGTGTGTTTTTACCCTAGTTGCTTTACAAATAAGATAGAGGAGAGTGAGGGCTTTCATTTAATCTGAACGGTTGTTGATTTGGAGCACTTTGTAGTTTGGGCTATCATCCCCGTCTTCTTCTTTTTGGGTTCTTGCTTCGAGGTAGGGATTTCTTACTCCATTTATACGCTTTAATCCTAAGTGTTGGTATTTTGGTATGTGGGGGTAGTTTGGTAATTTTGGGAGAAACCTTAGGGTTTTGGCTTAGATTAATTTATATAATTAATTTAAGGGAAAAATGTGGAATTGGTTTTAATTCATGAAGTTGGGGAAATTATGAGATTAATGATATAGTTGGGTAGTTTAAACACTTACCTATGAGAATGTTGATTTTTCATTCATTGTTGTATTTATTTCTTGTTTAGAAATAACTGTTTTGGGCTATCGGTGGAGGATAGTCGTGATTGTTGTAGACCTTGCATGTGGCTTAGGTATAACTGGAATTAAGTCACTTATGTTGACTGCTGAATTAATACAGAACATTACTTGTATTGATTATGTGTTGTATATGGCAATTGTGTGTTTCATTGCATATGCATGTTGTTTGGAGAAGATAGGGGATGAACTCCACGGTTTAGGGGAAGATAGGGGATGTACCTCTAAACCGGATTTGTTGGGAGGAGATAGGGGATGGACTCCAGTAGCATCACTCATATGTGTGCTTATTGATAATAGCAATATTGCTATTTGTTGTTGATATGATACATCATTATAATGTGTATCAGTTGGAAGTATGGAAGTGTTGTGGTTTGAGCTTTAGTCTCATTTATTTTTGTGACATCTGGATCACTATTATAGTTGGCCAGGTTCTGAGCCGTAATGATATAATTGGAAAGTTGAATAAATATTGGAAAGTGAAAGGTGTCATAGACAATATGTCATAGACAATATAGACATTCGTGTCATGAAATTGGAAATTGATTATCTTGTGTTAACCATGTATCGAATGCTAATGCTTTAGTTAATTCTTATGCTTGGTTTAGTATTTTTCTACTGGGCTGTGGCTCACCCTATATGGGAACTTCATTTTCAGGTTCAGGTGGTTCACTACCTCCAAGGACTTAGCTTGTGAGGATTTGGACTCGAAGACTTGCTTTATTTTATTTGTTTTATTTGAACAACTTGTAAACTTTCAAGCCTAGGGCTTTATTTGTTTTTGAGTTAGAACTCATGGAATTGTGTCCAAGTGTTGGCTTGGCAAGATGTAAGCCCATAGGGCATTTATTATGATGTTTTTATTTCATGGTACTCTGATGAATGGAATAAGATACTTTATTTCCTTATAATTTCGCATGTTAATATTATGTATTATGGGTTTATTTTTGAGGACGTTACAGTTATTTTTTTCAATTATTTTTTTTCTTATGAGAAAAATGTCATTGTAGTTAGATAGCATTAAAAAAATTGTGATTTGTATAATTGAAGTTATCTCCTTTTGTTTATAATTTGATTTTTTAATATGATTGAAGTTAACTCACAAAAAGAAAAATATGATTGTAGTTTGTTCAGTGGCTCTAAATAATCTATCTATACTATATATTAAACAAAAGGGGATTTTTAACCCCCAAGGCCTGTGAGAGCTTTAATATCTCAATCTGAATTTTCTAAATTTTTTATTTTTTATTTAAAAAAAAAAACTCAGCATTTATTGATTTGGTCAAAATCTCCTGATCAGCATTTATTAACTTTTTTCAATCCACATGTCTTTTCACATGAATGCATTTATTGATTTGGTCAAAATCCCCTCATACAAATAATTATAGATACAATCTATGTATAGTTACTGCAGTACCCTTTTCAACTTCTCCCATACACTATGGTTAGTGATAAGATTGTTAAATTATTTTTATAAAAAATCTTAAAAAACATAATTTATATATTAAAAAAAATCTAAAACAAATATAAATATCTATAATTATCTCGTGCATAGCACGGGTGATAGGCTAGTCTATATTTATATTTATATATTAAGCAAAAGGGGGTTTTTAACCCCCAAGGCCTGTGGGAGCTCTAATATGCCAATCCTAATTTTCTAATTTTTTGTTTAAAAAAAAAAATAACCTCAGCATTTATTAACTTCTCTCAACCCGCAAGACTTTTTGACTTCTCTCATAATTATTGTACCTTTTCCAAAACAAATAATTTGTATATTAAAAAAAATTTAAAACAAATATAAATATCTATATCTATATCTATCTATTTATTTATATCTATCTCTAACCCACAAGTTTTGTCGGAGTTCCAATATCCCAATTTAAATTTCTTGATTTTTTGATTTAAAAAAAAAAAAAACACCTTAGCATTTATTAATTTCTCACAACCCCCAAACTTTACCCTTATAATAACACTTTAATGCATTAAGAATAAGTATAAAAAAAAATTCCTTAAACCTTAGATTGTTAAATTATTTTTATAAAAAATCTTTAAAAACATAATTTATATATTAAAAAAAATCGAAAACAAATATAAATATTTATAATTATCCTGTGCATAGTACGGTGATAGGCTAGTATTATATATATAAAAAAAAAAAGGAGATTTTTAACCCACAAGCCGTGTAGGAGCTCCAATATCCCAATCCTAATTTTCTAATTTTTTTATTTAAAAAAAAAAACGTAGCATTTATTAATTTCTCCCAACCTCCATGCCTTTTGGGAGATTTGGTCAAAACCTCCTCATAATTAAACTTTAATGCATTAAAGACCAGCATAAACAAAATTCCTTGAAAATTCCAACACATATTGTAACGCCCTCAAAATAATACAATAAACCCAACAATATTGTCATGCATCGATACAAGGAATAAACATCATTCTATTCATCAGAGTAATTCTTTACAAAAAGTATTACATGTTAACAACAAAAGCAAATGCCCTACGGGCTTACAGCTTTCCAAGTTAACACTTGGTTACAAAATGGAGAGTGCTAACTCAAATACACATTAAGCCCTTGGCTTGAAATTACATGTAATACATCAAAAGATAACTAACAACAAAAGTCTTCCTGCCTCTAGCCTCCCAAGCTATGTCCTTGGAGGTGGCATGCTACCTGTACCTGAAAATGATGTCCCATATAAGGTGAGCCACAGCCCAGTAGAAACACACTAAACCAGCTATGAACAATGACTAAAAGATTAGCAGTTGATAGATGGTCAACACAGATACATCCACTTATATCACATTCCGGTTTCATGACATTAAGTCCATGTTACACTTCATTTCCCATTTCTTTTTCAACTTTGAGTTTGAAAACAAGGCTCAACACCTAGCCTAATAACTTAATGAGATTAAGACTCATCTTCAAAACACTTTCGAAATTCATGATGGATACACATTTTAATGCTGTATCAGTAACACATAAACCATTTCCACACTTTACGAAAGATACACATTTTGGTGCTGTATCAACATAACATAGACTCACTTCTATACTTCACAATTAATAACGATATACATTTTAGTGCTATATCAAATCAATTCGAACACTTCCATAATCAACACTTGATACACATTGTAGTGCTGTATCAATGTCACACAAAATCCGGTTTAGTGGTCCATCCCCTATCTTCCCCTAAACCGTGGAGTACATCCCCTATCTCCTCCCACACAACACATGTATATAAACATAGATCATATACAAACACTCAATACATAAAGTTAATGTATTATTCCAACCGCTATATTCGATAGCTCACTCAATCGATTAGTTTTAGTTTGCCTAATCACCATACATTGTCTACAACAATCAAGACTATTCTCCACCGATAGCCCAAAGCAGTTATTTCTAAACAGAAAATAAATGCACCAAATGGATATATTATCAACATTTCAACTAGGTGAGTGATAAATGAATCCAACTACACCCTTTAATCCCATACATTTCCAAGTTCAACATTCTCAATTCAATTCTTCATTTCTCTAAATTAATTATACAAATTAATTTAACTATGTAATTAGGGCATTTTTCCCACAAGTTACATAACAACCCTAAGGTTCCATTTTCATCCATAATCCATCATTTAACTCATTTCTTTATGCCAAACATGCATATTGGTTTATTATATATAAAACCCCATCTTTCGTAAAATTACACAAAAGACCCAAACTTTCTCAAAATTACCCAACAACCCCCAACATATCAAAATGCTAAAATTCAAAGACAAAGCTCATAAAGAGGAGTAGGGTATCCCTACCTTGAAGTTTGATCTCAAACGGGGAAGAAGGAGAAAACGAAAATGCTCCAAACACCAAATTTTTCGGATGAAAATGTAGCCCTCGACAATCCCCACAACTTTTACAAAGGTCCAAGGGAAGGAAACAACTCCTACTAGATCAATCCCTAGAGAGAAGGTAAGGTTTTAGAGAGAAGAACTCTCAAATCTGAGTTTGGGAAAGTAAGAGAGAGAGAGTGAATGTAAAAAGTGATTCAAAAATGCTTAACTGCCTTCTGATATACGACACTCCCGCTCGAGCAGAGAATAGGACGCTCGAGCGTCAAGCACAAAAATCTGGACACGCTCGAGCGCAAGAAGGTCCGTTGGAGTGCCAAGACACAAGAATAAAGTACATCCGCTCGAGCGCGAAAACCAGTCCGCTCGAGCGTAGATTTCCCCCTCCCAGAACTCACACCAAAAAGTACTACCCGCTCGAGCGCCAACAAGACCGCTCGAGCGCTACCCGCTTGAGCATAGGAAAACTGCTCAAGCGTAGAAATCACACCTGCAGAAGTTTTGCAGGGCACAAAAATACTGGGAGTGTGCAATCTCCGCTCGAGCGCTAGACGACCCGCTCGAGCGAAATGACCAAAAACCTGGCAACAAGATTTTAGACCAAGGCTCAACCCACCTGCTCGAAACATGGCCAACACATTCTAAAACTCAAACATATGGAATTAAAGGATGACAACAAGTTATACAACCACTAACTCCACGGAACCAAAGTCCGGATACAACAATAAAAGAAAAGAGAAACCAGGATCGCTAGACATATGATTATTATCAAAATATTAAGCTTTAATATAATATCTATCTATCTATATCTATATCTATATATTATTATATCTATCTATCTATCTATACTATATATTAAGCAAAATGGGGTTTTTAACCCCAAGGCCTGCGGGAGCTCCAATCTCCTAATCCTAATTTTCTAATTTTTTGATTTTTAAAAGAAAAAAAACCTCAGCATTTATTGACTTCTCCTAACCCAACCTCAGCATTTATTGACTTCTCTCAACCCATAATCCCTTTTGACTTCTCTCATAACTAGCCTATCACCCGTGCTATGCACAGAATACTTATAGATATTTATATTTGTTTTAATTTTTTTTAATATATAAATTATGTGTTAAGCCCCGTATTTTATTACTCGGATAACCTTACCAATATTCATTAATTAAGTCCATTTACAAATAACATTTCATCATTGGATGAAATGATGAATAATTAAATATACATATTCTCTCTCGTTATACAACAATGACATTTACATACAAATAAAAGAAATGCCCTGAGGCTTACAATAAAAGAGAGGACACTACTCTTTACAAAAAGATAGCACTCAGCCAAACAACAAATGAAGTAGTACAATCCATTTCTACATTACACTTATGAAATGGTAAAACCCATTGATTGATCTTCAATTCCGAAAAGCATTCCCTGTACACATGTACAGGCAGGGGGTGAGCAAAACTCACAGAGCAATCCCATATTAAAACATTAAAAGATATGCGAGTACAAAGATATTTATACATTTTCGTGAAATTATATCATGTCAAAATCATAAGGTTTTATCACATAATCTCTTAAATCCATTTTATTTAATTAACCACAACCAGGTAACTTAAATAAATAAACATGCTTCAATAGTGACATGACATTCTTTTTAATCCTTTCAATTACATGACAAATGTATCCATGTTTCATAACAATTTCCATTTCTTAATTCATAATCCTGGCTCAGAACCTGGCCATACCCTTTAAGGGAGATTACATCTCATATCAACAGTACTTCCATTTCAATTGAGATAAAGACTCAAATTAAACATTTCGTACTTCACAATAGATACACATATTTGCTGTATCAACCTCAAACAAAACACTTCCATACTTTATATATGATATACAGATTTGCTATATCAATACTTCAATAGATACACTTATTTGCTGTATCAATGGAGTACATCCCCTATCTTCTCCCAAACAGCATCCGGTTTAAGAGTCCATCCCCTATCTTCCCTTAAACCGTGGAGTACATCCCCTATCTCCTCCCACACAACACAATGTATATAAACACCATCATATACATGTTCATTTAATACACAAATTCGATGTATTATCATAACCGTCATATTCGATGACATTTCAATTGATTAGTTTTAGTTTTAGTTTGCCTAAGCATCATGCATTGTCTACAACAATCACGACTATCCTCCACCGATAGCCCAAAGTAGTTATTTCTAAACAGAAAATAAATGCTACAACAGATATATATAATCTCAACATTTTCAAAGTGAGTGATTAATGAGTCGATTTTATTATTTCCAACTCAATTTCATATTTCCGTATTAATTGTCATTAATTACAGTAATGACCCAAATATACCCAAACATGGCATTTTTTTCTTTTTTCTCAATATTGACTCAAAGGCTCAAATATTATCAAAAACATCAATAATCTCCATTTTAAACCCAAAACACACAGGTATGAGTCAATTGAACAAAACCCATGTTTTCAACATTATACATCTCCAACCTTAACTTCCCAAATCAAACCATCTATACAAATAACTCAACATTTATGTTAAAACACATAAGAATGAGTAGGAATCCCTTCTTATTAAATATTACCATTTTGATCAAAATCCTCATTTAAATGCAACATGGTAAATTTTCACCGATGGCCAAATAGTTATCTCTAACATATTAATTAAAAGATAATAACATGGACCTACAATCCAACATAATACTATAAATTGGAATCTCCCATAATTCCCAACATTTAGAAATAAATCATATTCCACATTTTATCAAATATGAACAACTACACTAGTTTTCATATTACAATCACGTCCGGTAACCTCTCAAGGTCCATTTCTAACCGTGTTGGTTTTATTCCAATAAATACATTAAGTAAAATAATACCATCAATGCCCAAGAAAATATCATTTTCTTTCCAAACTCATTCTCCAAGCATTATTCAACTATGATATCCTATTTTGATCGAAAGCCCCAAAAGTTAAACGTAATTCCTTTGTTTTCTTTAAAAATGTTTTTTTGGCCACAAGCTGATAAAAATTTCAAAACTAATCGAATCGAAGTCCGTTTTTGTTCAAATTAAAAACGTAACTCTTTTATAACCTTACAAACATATTTCAAGTTTACACTTTCGCAATTTGGGCATCAACTTTTTATTTTTCTCAAAATTTCTCTTTTAAGCAAATAAAACACAAATTTTCCAAAAATTCTAATTAAATTATATACAACTCTAAACTCCATATAATCAAGCAAAAGTGCATAAAGAAGTGTAGGAAAAATCTCTACTTAACAATTTACACAATATTCCTCAATATCAATTTATTTTTCTCAAAAATAAATTCCAAAACTCAAGGATGAGATAAATATTTCAACCTTAATTTCTCAAAATAAATTATCTAACCATAATATGATGTAGATATAATCCATACAACTATTAAATTCTATTTTCGGATTTCTTTTACAAAATTAACAACACAAAATGATTTTTTTAAAATCAATCTCAAAATACCAACATTCTCAACATTTCAACATAATTTTTCTTCCAAAAATTATCAAACAATAATATGAAAATATATCTATATGCAATACCTCTTATAATGATATATTTTCTCAAAATAATCCTACCATAACTTTAATGTAAAAATATGAAGAAAGTCCCTATCTCAAATATGAAGAAAAACAAATCTGAAAATGCAACCGTCACCCGATCATGAATCCGAGAACACCATTGCGAAGATTACGACGAGCTCTACAACTTTCATTTACAACACTTTTACAAAATCTCACTCTAAACACTCCCACTCTAAGCTTAAAGCTTATGCAAAAATGGAAAAAGAAAGAAAGGAAGAAAGAGACGGAGAGAGAGAGAGCTTGTGTATGTTTTTCTTTTCTTTGATCAAAACTCTTCCCTCATTTCTTGTTCTCATGTGTTGCCCCTTACCACTCTCTCTTTATTTTTTTTAAAATAATTGCCCACTACCACCCACGAGGGAGAGAGAGTGAGATATCATTTCTCCCCATAAATTAATCAAACCAACTCATGTTGTCTGTACAAAAATATCCTTTGTCTCTCTTTTAAAAATCATTTCTCATCCACTCACCAAAACATAATCATCAACATTCCACCACAAATATTTTCAGCATCATCATATTGACTAAAAATCTATCTCTATTATAATATATAAACATAAATAATTTTTTATAATAATAACTCAGAATTTTATAATATAAATTATAAAATGATATAATTTCTCTCACCACAAAAATATAACATTTTTGTACACCACAAAATATAATATTTTGCTTATTTCACAATACATACATGTTTCATTCTTGATAAAAATATATAATTTTTCACTATATGGTACACACCATAAATTTAACTTTTAAATATTTATTATAACCCTATATAATAAATAATAACAACTTCAAATGTGGTTACTACCAATCATATAATTAAAAATGTCTAAATAATTAAACATGAATCATAAACAAATTCAAATTAAATTGAATCTAAATCATGGGTCTCATCTATAAGTGAAACATGGTCCAATTATATACTAAAATAGACTCAACTAATTTATCTTAAATCATGGTCTAAACATTAAAATTTAAATAACAAATTTCTGCTATAATTTAAACTGAACACTAATCAGTCTGTGAATTTTCATAAAATAAATACTCATCCATAAATTCTGAACTTTTTACCCAACGTGCTAGACTCGTATGTGAACAACATACAAAAATTTCATAATTTTCTGAGATCAGTAACTATTTTTAAAAAATACAAAACCGAACTTTTTTCGCACAGAATTTATACAGCACTCAAATTCGAAAATTTGCTCAATTAAATTATGCACTGACTATTTAAAAAAAAAAATTTCTGGGTCATTACATTATGTTTTTTAAGATTTTTTATAAAAATAATTTAACAATCTTATCACTAATCATAGTGTATAGGAGAAATTAAAAAAGCTACTGCAGTAACTATGCACGGGCTATATCTATAATTATTTGTATGAGGGGATTTTAAATGCTAATCAGGGATTTTGACCAAATCAATAAATGTAGGCATGTGGATTGGAAAAAGTTAATAAATGCTGATCAGGGAATTTTGACCAAATCAATAAATGCTGAGTTTTTTTTTTTAAATCAAAAATTTAGAAAATTAAAATTGAGAGATTGGAGCTCCCACAAGGCTTGGGGTTTAGAAACCCCATTTTTCTTAATATATTTACAATTATCTATATATATGAATTGCGATTTTTAAATGTCTTTTTTTTTTTAATGTCTTCTTTTTTTCTTTTTTTATATTATATTAAAGTTTAATATTTTGATAATAATCATATGTGTTAGACTTTTTAAGGAATTAAATATCTTCTTTTTTTATTATATTATATTAAAGTCTAATATTTTGATAATAATCATATGTATTAGACTTTTCAAGGAATTAAATGTCTTCTTTTTTTTTATTATATTATATTAAAGTTTAATATTTTGATAATAATCATATGTGTTGGACTTTTCAAGAAATTTTTTTTATGCTTGTTCTTAATGTATTAAAGTGTTATTATGAGGGATAATAATCATATGTGTTGAGACTTTTCAAAAAATTCATGTGTTGGAATTCAAAGAATTTTTTTTATACTTGTTCTTAATACATTAAAGTGTTATTATGAGGGTAAGACTTGGGGGTTGGGAGAAGTTAATAAATGCTAAGGCTTTTTTTTTTTTAAATCAAAAAATTAGAAAATTTAGATTGGGAGATTGGAACTCCCACAAGGCTTGGGGTTAAAAACCCCTTTTTGCTTAATATATAGTATAGATAGTATAGATGTGTTAGACTTTTCAAGTAATTAAATGTCTTTTTTTTATTATATTATATTAAGTTTAATATTTTGATAATAATCATATGTGTTGGAATTTTCAAGAACTTTTTTTTATGCTTGTTCTTAATACAGTAAAGTGTTATTATGAGGGATAATAATCATATGTGTTGGGATTTTTCAAGGAATTCATATGTGTTGGATTTCAAAGAATTTTTTTTATACTTGTTCTTAATGCATTAAAGTGTTATTATGAGGGTAAGACTTGGGGGTTGGGAGAAGTTAATAAATGCTAAGTTTTTTTTTTTTTAATCAAAAAATCAGAAAATTTAGATTGGGAGATTGGAGCTCCCACAAGGCTTGAGGTTAAAAACCCCCTTTTGCTTAATATATAGTATAGATTATTGCAACACCCTTTTCAATTTCTCCCATACACTATGGTTACACACAAAAATAAAATAAAAAAAAGA
The DNA here is from genome assembly GCA_030407325.1 of Camellia japonica. Classification (NCBI taxonomy): domain Eukaryota; kingdom Viridiplantae; phylum Streptophyta; class Magnoliopsida; order Ericales; family Theaceae; genus Camellia; species Camellia japonica. The sequence goes on from JAPPVO010000019.1 coordinate 26,335,212, forward strand.
TAAGAATTTAGCTATAGATCTAAAAAAGATATAACATCTAAATTTGAATTATGATTTAATAATATAATTATGTATTTTTTTTTATGTATATCTATCAAAATTTTAAATCACTTAATGGGACAAATTAATCAATTTTCCAAAATTGTTGATTTTTAATTTACAAAATAGATTAAAGAAAACTATTGGCTGATTTATTTATTTAATAACAAAAATATTTCATAATCTCTCCTTCCTAATCTCTCTCACAAATTTTCAAAAAAAAATATTAAAACTTGCATTCATTTTCTCTTCTCCAAAAAATTAGATAATATTTTTTTATTAAAGTTGTAGATATCTACCTATATTCTATATATTATATTATAACATAACAAAAAAAAAAAAAAAAACTAAAAGAAAAATCTTTAATGTAAGGCCCCTAAAATACGTATTTACTTTTAAGACCCTAATGTTGAATTATTTTTTAAAGCCCTTGTTTACTTGAATTAATTCGAATCTTGTCGGTTAGCAATTGCTATTTTTATTTTTATCGAAACAAGAATTTCCCTAATCGGATTAGGATCCTTGACCTAATTTAATTCTACATAAATTACATGTATTTAACACCAAGCCCTCACTCTTTATTTAAATTCAAAACTTACCCCAAACTAGTACTTATATCTTGTACCATGGTATGCCATCAATCTTGCAATATAGATATATATATATATACACCTTGTAGAGTGTGCCCTAGGACTAATATATATATATATATATATAGCCCCTTCTAGGAGAAAGTGAGAACCATTTTTCAAAGCACATCATCATGACATTCTAGAAAAAAAACACAACCTAATACCTAGACCTAGGATACTAATTCCCAAAACTAGTTTCATTACAACCAAATCTTGCCAAATCCTTGAGTAAGCCTCCCAAATCATCCCTATTTCCTTTAACACTTCAAAAAAATCCTAAACTTTCCATCTATTTTCAACTAGTGGGCTTTTAGGACATTTTACTCCAAAATTGCCTATATATACCACACCCTCCCTAGCTTGCAAACATACACACAACACACTCACTCACACACACATTTTGGTTAGAGAGAGAGAGGAGAGCAAGGAAGAGAAGTCTAGAGGAGGAGAGGGTAGAAGAAGAGAGTTTCTTGTGCAAAGCTAGAAGGTAAGCCACCAACACAACCTTCTCTTCATTTTCTTTTCTAATGCATGTTCTTTTTAAAGATTTTAAGTGACGTTTCAGATCTGTTATTATCATTTTCTTATGTTAAAAATACCAAGATTTGAGTATTGTCTCCATCCCTCTTGTATTTTACCCATTTTGGCACCAAACCATCTTCTTTTTGCACAAATCTCTCAACTTTTCAAGGGTACTCTTTCAAAAAAAATTTCTGAGTTAAACATGTGATAGTTAGCATATTTTCTTCACAAAAGAAATGAAACTTTCCCATGGTGGAACCCCCCTTTTGTAAATTTTCTTGTTTTGGGCATTCTACCTTAAAACCTGTTTTTGCAGTCAACTTTCAAAAATTCCATAAAAATGTACAAAAATATTCTGGACCTCTATTTTTTGTCAAACCCTTCCTTAAGGAGTTAGCTTTCAACTAAAATTGGTTTCATAGAAAAACATTGAGCGGTTTGCAAGAAAATCAAGTTTTCGTAACAGTCGACAGATCTGGGCAGATTCTGGACAGCGCTGGACTATTTTCTAAATAACTTAAAATCGGGAAAAGCAATCCCATTTCCGAAAAATGTTCTAGAAACTAGATCAAATTCTCTACGAACCATAGAAAAACCAAGTCCGGTGAATGATCCTAAGTAGTCCTTTCATATTAACCTTCATGTGATGTTAAATCTGAAAATTTGTTATGTTTGGATGTTTTATGCTCTTGTATTCATGAAAATGTTTAATGGCTTATGATCATATCTTGGCATGATGTTTTATGTGTATGTTATGATATTTATCTCCTTAACTTGAGAAGGTATGCTTATGTGGATATTATTATATTGTTTAGTTGGACTAACCTTGACTTAAAACACTTAATTCAACGGGAAACCTAATTGGGTGGGTGTTGGGTTTTCGAACACTTGAGTAACGAAAAGATGAGAAAATGTGATATATGGTTTGTTGGGATGCGTTCCCTATCCGAAGTTAAATCTTGCGCAAGTGATTTTCGGGACCCTTGAACGGAGCGGTTGTATTCGGACCCTAGGTGGTTTGGTGTAAGGAGGGATTCGGGCAAGGCCCTATTTTTTTTACCGTCTCTTTTGAGGCCCTGCGGTTGGCGCTACGCGGTATATAACCGTTGGTAGGCATCCGAGGTTAGGTCTGCAACAAAGCAGCAAAAGAGGGGGCATACCGAATAATCCGCGTCCGATTCTTGTGGTCGGGAGGACGGAATCTCTTTGGGGGATTTCTAGTTACTAACATCTGACTCAACTCTTAATGTATTTATTTGTTTATTTGAGTATCATGCCTTACTACTTGGTGCTATAAATGTGATTGTGTATTGGACTGGGAAAAGGGGTGGGATGTGTGTGTGTGTTTACTGGGCATTCAAAGCTCACGGCGTATCATGCCAGGTGACGAAGAGGAACTCATAGCTGGAGATGTCGAACCGGAAACATTTGAAGACTTTTGGCTATCCTAGAAAAATTAGAAGTTTCTTTTTGGATGTTTTGTAAGACTCATTTGAAGATTTATGCTTTCCTTTGGGATGTAATGTACTGGAACCATCTTTTGAATTATATACATATTGTGGTTGTTATGTACTTCTATTCTATTATTTATATATATACATCTTATCGTTGCTTATGAGACCTTGTGTCAATACCTGGTAAGATCTGTCAAAAAGGTAGTGCGCTGCCTAAGAAAGCCGGACTTAGAAGGGAGGCTAATCTGACTCCTCTGGCGATCTGGGATCTTACTTGGTTATTAACCATAGGACTCATTAGTGACGTTTCCTACTCTTGAAACCTTAGATAAACCCTATATTTATTGGTTAATATATTATCTGATGTTCCCGATTTTTGGGGCGTCACAACTTGGTATCAGAGCCTAGGTTCAACCCTTACCCACGCGTTTCGACCTGCGGTTAGAGACTACCTTGCTCCGACTATGTTAGAATCTTTCTTGACGTATCTTAGGGAATTTCTTCGAATTTCGGGCACAGCAACATCAACTCATGAGGACCTACTTCAGGAACGTGAAATGGTTTTAATTGTGAGTGCGGCCTCACATCGCGCAGTAGGGGGTACTATTAGTTCTACGCGTCTTCTATCGATTTGCCGTATCCTCATCTTGTATTCGTAACCTTTATTCAATGTCATCCTTTTCCAAGATTAAGTCTTGTCCATCTGGTCCTGTTTTATATACTACTATTTGTAAATTTGACCTCCTTTGACCCTTGATTATTTTATTTAGCCCAAGGCTTCTTGTAAATAATTTCATTTTCTTTACTCGGTGGTGAATCTTGGATATTCAGTTTGAAACGTGGATGGCCAACGCAGTTTCAAGTTAAATATCTAGTTTAGTCACTACATCTATAACCTTGATCACATTGAAACTTGAAACCATAGCATCATACCATTCATCCATATTTCAGTTAATCTTGATGTTATCACCATAACTGCTTCGTATTCTTCGTTTCCACTACAATCCAATTTTAAGAATCTTGTAATTATTACTATGTATATATGGAACACCCTAGGATAATTAAACTCTAACTTAAGATTAGTTGCTTACCCATAAGGAATTGCCTCTGTAGTTAGAATTTGACTTACGCCTCACCCATTCAAAGGACAACAAATGGTGGACCATACTTCGAGACAAGTAATAACATGAGCTTGCAAGCAACAACAGAAATGCGGTGCCAGGAAATCGAAACCTTAAGAATGGACTAGTAACCATGGCTAAAATCCCGAACCCTATCAAGAATCAAATATTGGAGGAGTCTTACCATCTTCGTGGAAATAATCGGCACAACATTGACTTCAGAATGAAAAGAGGTAGAATCCAAGAGGATTTGGAGCTTGTGGAAAGAAAACCCAACTTCATGAGGGACCAGAAAGGAGCAACCAGAAGGCAACCGACAGAGTCTTTGCCTTGCAAGAGGAAGAAGCAGACCCGTCTGTAATTGAGGGTAATTTAGTGCTATACAATTCTTGGGTGCATGTTTTATTTGATATGGGTACATCATATTCTTTCATATCTTTTGCTTGTGCTAAGTCATTAGAACTTGTATGTGAACCTTTAGAAACTGCCTTAAGAGTAATGTCACCTATGGGAGGATGCGTTCGGGTAGGATTGATCTGTAAAGATTGTAAAATAGGAATATCGAACCTACGCTTAACTTGTGACCTGCGTGTCATGGAAATGTCGGACTTCGATATCATCTTGGGCATGGACTGGTTAACGGCCCACCGAGCGGCGATCGACTATCGTCAGAAGAAAGTGGTAGCTCACACGCAAGAAGGGATGCGTTTCCAGTTTAAGGGGGATAGACAAGACCCCATCGTTTCAACAAAACGTCAGACGCAGTGGCACGATCAAATTGCGAGTAGGATAACAAGTCTAATTCTAAATGAGGAAGGCCAAGGGGAAATAGAACTTCTGCGCGTAGTATGCGATTATGCAGATGTATTTCCTATGGAGTTACCAGGATTTCCACCAACCCGAGAAGTAGACTTTAGTATCGAGCTACAACCTGGAACTACCCCAATATCCATGGCCCCGTATCGCATGGCACCAGCAGAACTACGAGAATTGAAGACACAACTACAGGAATTGCTCGAGAGAGGATTCATTAGGCCAAGTACTTCGCCATGGGGAGCACCCGTGTTGTTTGCTAAAAAGAAGGATGGGTCGTTGAGGCTATGATCGATTATCGTCAACTCAATCGAGTCACGATTAAGAACCGATATCCACTCCCGAGGATTGATGACCTTTTTGACCAGCTTAGAGGCTCAAGGTGCTATTCAAAGATTGATCTCAGGTCAGGTTCCCATCAACTACGAGTCAAGGAGGAGGATATATCAAAAACTGCCTTTCGTACTAGATATGGCCACTATGAGTTTGTAGTAATGCCCTTCGGACTAACCAATGCACCAGCAGTATTCATGAGCCTAATGAATAAGATCTTTAGACCATACCTTGACCAGTTTGTAGTAGTGTTCATTGATGACATTTTGGTATATTCAAGGTCTGAAGAAGAGCATGAGCAACATTTAAGGACTGTCCTCCAACTTCTTAGGGAAAATCGATTATATGCCAAGGCGAGTAAATGTGAGTTCTGGTTGAATGAGGTAAAGTTCTTAGGGCATGTGAATGGGATTGCGGTGAATCCAACCAAGGTGGAGGCAGTATTAGATTGGAGACAACCAAAAACCATGTCAGAAATCCGCAGCTTTTTAGGATTGGCCGGTTATTACCAGAGGTTCATCCAAGATTTCTCCCAACCAGCTAAACCAATGACTCGTTTGATGCAAAAAGGAGTGAAGTATGAGTAGGATGAAGCTTGCGAAAAATCCTTCCAAGAGCTAAAGAAGAGGTCAACTAGTGCACCAATTTTGACCTTCCCAGAACAAGAAGAGGGGTACACTATGTATTGCGATGCATCTAAAGAAGGATTAGGTTGCGTGCTCATGCAAAATGGAAAGGTAGTCGCGTATGGATCCAGGTAGTTAAAACCTCATGAGCGCAACTACCCCACACATGACTTGGAGTTAGCAGCCGTAGTTTTCGCCCTAAAGCAGTGGCGACATTACCTGTGCGGGGAACAATTTGAGATTTTCACAGATCACAAGAGCTTGAAGTATCCATTCACGCAGAAGGACCCTAACTTGAGACAGAGACGATGGATAGAGTATTTTGAGGATTTCCAGTTCACTCTCTCGTATCACCCCGGTAAGGCCAATGTAGTAGCAAATGCTCTAAGTCGTAAGAGCAGAGGGATGATGGCTAAGATCTCCGTCAAGGAATGGGATATGGTTAAGACACTTGGTGAGTTCAGGATCCAAGTAGAATCTCAAGATACAAAGGCATGTCTTAGTGCGCAGAAGGTGATGCCTAAGTTGATGAATGAGGTCATGGAGGCCCAGAAGCACGATCAAGAGGTAGCCTACATCAAGGGACGTCTGGAGTCAGGAGAACCCATGCCCGGTTGGGTAAATCACCCCGACGGGAGTTTAAGATACCAGGGTAGATTGTTTGTACCAAGTGACGAGTTACTTAGAGAAAGGGTACTGAAGGAATGTCATCATTCTGCATTTGCGGTACATCCAGGAGGAACAAAAATGTGCCGAGATTTGAAGAGGCAATATTGGTGGAATGGGATGAAGAAGGAAGTGGCTAAATTTGTAGCAAGATGTCTGACATGCCAACAAGTGAAAGCGGAACATCAAAAACCAGGAGGGATGTTGCAACCTCTACCAATAGCCGAATGGAAGTGGGAGTATGTGACGATGGATTTTGTGACAGGGTTGCCTAAGTCACCTAGAGGGCGCGACGCTATATGGGTAATAGTGGACCGTCTTACCAAGTCAGCACATTTCTTACCCTATAAGATGACTGAAACCTTAGAGTCTATGTGCAGACTCTACATTGGGGAAATTATTCGACTACATGGAATTTCGGTATCTATTGTGTCAGATCGTGATCCACGATTCACCTCTCGATTTTGGGGAAGCCTGCTGGAAGCTCTTGGTACAGAGTTATGTTTTAGCACCGCCTTTCATCTACAGACAAATGAACAATCTGAACGCACTATCCAGACGCTCGAGGATATGCTGAGAGCTTGCGCCATGGATTTTCAAGGAAGTTGGGAACGGCACCTACCCCTAATTGAATTCGCCTACAACAATAGCTTTCAAACTAGCATCGGTATGGCACCCTTTGAAGCATTATACGGACGACCTTGTAGATCGCCGATTTGTTGGACGGAAGTGAGTGACGCAAATCTGATAGGACCCGAACTTGTCCTAGAAACTACTGAGAAGATCAAATTAATCCAACAACGGTTGAAGACTGCTTAGGACCGTCAGAAGAATTATGCAGACAGAAGGAGGAGACCGTTGATGTTTGAAGTAGGCAGCCACGTGTTCCTAAAGGTGCAACGCAAGCATGGAACTAGCTTTACCCCCGCAGTTAGCAGGAATACACAACGTCTTCCATGTATCTATGTTGAGAAAATACATCGCTGACCCGTCACACGTCCTCAAATGGGAAGAAAGCAGTCTTGACAAAGATGTTACGTTTAAAGAAGGACCGGTAGCAATACAGGATAGCCGAGAAAAGAACCTTAGAGGCAAAACGGTTCACTTGGTAAAAGTGCTATGGCGTCATCGGGGAATTGAGGAATCTACTTGGGAGCGCCAGGATTGGGCAAAGGCAAATTACCCCGAGCTTTTCGAAAGCAGTATGTAGCTGAATTTCGGGGACGAAATTGTTTTAAGGGGGATAGGTTGTAAGGCCCCTAAAATACGTATTTACTTTTAAGACCCTAATGTTGAATTATTTTTTAAAGCCCTCGTTTACTTGAATTAATTCGAATCTTGTCGGTTAGCAATTGCTATTTTTATTTTTATCGAAACAAGAATTTCCCTAATCGGATTAGGATCCTTGACCTAATTTAATTCTACATAAATTACATGTATTTAACACCAAGCCCTCACTCTTTATTTAAATTCAAAACTTACCCCAAACTAGTACTTATATCTTGTACCATGGTATGCCATCAATCTTGCAATATAGATATATATATATACACCTTGTAGAGTGTGCCCTAGGACTAATATATATATATATATATATATAGCCCCTTCTAGGAGAAAGTGAGAACCATTTTTCAAAGCACATCATCATGACATTCTAGAAAAAAAACACAACCTAATACCTAGACCTAGGATACTAATTCCCAAAACTAGTTTCATTACAACCAAATCTTGCCAAATCCTTGAGTAAGCCTCCCAAATCATCCCTATTTCCTTTAACACTTCAAAAAAATCCTAAACTTTCCATCTATTTTCAACTAGTGGGCTTTTAGGACATTTTACTCCAAAATTGCCTATATATACCACACCCTCCCTAGCTTGCAAACATACACACAACACACTCACTCACACACACATTTTGGTTAGAGAGAGAGAGGAGAGCAAGGAAGAGAAGTCTAGAGGAGGAGAGGGTAGAAGAAGAGAGTTTCTTGTGCAAAGCTAGAAGGTAAGCCACCAACACAACCTTCTCTTCATTTTCTTTTCTAATGCATGTTCTTTTTTAAAGATTTTAAGTGACGTTTCAGATCTGTTATTATCATTTTCTTATGTTAAAAATACCAAGATTTGAGTATTGTCTCCATCCCTCTTGTATTTTACCCATTTTGGCACCAAACCATCTTCTTTTTGCACAAACCTCTCAACTTTTCAAGGGTACTCTTTCAAAAAAATTTTCTGAGTTAAACATGTGATAGTTAGCATATTTTCTTCACAAAAGAAATGAAACTTTCCCATGGTGGAACCCCCCTTTTGTAAATTTTCTTGTTTTGGGCATTCTACCTTAAAACCTGTTTTTGCAGTCAACTTTCAAAAATTCCATAAAAATGTACAAAAATATTCTGGACCTCTATTTTTTGTCAAACCCTTCCTTAAGGAGTTAGCTTTCAACTAAAATTGGTTTCATAGAAAAACATTGAGCGGTTTGCAAGAAAATCAAGTTTTCGTAACAGTCGACAGATCTGGGCAGATTCTGGACAGCGCTGGACTATTTTCTAAATAACTTAAAATCGGGAAAAGCAATCCCATTTCCGAAAAATGTTCTAGAAACTAGATCAAATTCTCTACGAACCATAGAAAAACCAAGTCCGGTGAATGATCCTAAGTAGTCCTTTCATATTAACCTTCATGTGATGTTAAATCTGAAAATTTGTTATGTTTGGATGTTTTATGCTCTTGTATTCATGAAAATGTTTAATGGCTTATGATCATATCTTGGCATGATGTTTTATGTGTATGTTATGATATTTATCTCCTTAACTTGAGAAGGTATGCTTATGTGGATATTATTATATTGTTTAGTTGGACTAACCTTGACTTAAAACACTTAATTCAACGGGAAACCTAATTGGGTGGGTGTTGGGTTTTCGAACACTTGAGTAACGAAAAGATGAGAAAATGTGATATATGGTTTGTTGGGATGCGTTCCCTATCCGAAGTTAAATCTTGCGCAAGTGATTTTCGGGACCCTTGAACGGAGCGGTTGTATTCGGACCCTAGGTGGTTTGGTGTAAGGAGGGATTCGGGCAAGGCCCTATTTTTTTACCGTCTCTTTTGAGGCCCTGCGGTTGGCGCTACGCGGTATATAACCGTTGGTAGGCATCCGAGGTTAGGTCTGCAACAAAGCAGCAAAAGAGGGGGCATACCGAATAATCCGCGTCCGATTCTTGTGGTCGGGAGGACGGAATCTCTTTGGGGGATTTCTAGTTACTAACATCTGACTCAACTCTTAATGTATTTATTTGTTTATTTGAGTATCATGCCTTACTACTTGGTGCTATAAATGTGATTGTGTATTGGACTGGGAAAAGGGGTGGGATGTGTGTGTGTGTTTACTGGGCATTCAAAGCTCACGGCGTATCATGCCAGGTGACGAAGAGGAACTCATAGCTGGAGATGTCGAACCGGAAACATTTGAAGACTTTTGGCTATCCTAGAAAAATTAGAAGTTTCTTTTTGGATGTTTTGTAAGACTCATTTGAAGATTTATGCTTTCCTTTGGGATGTAATGTACTGGAACCATCTTTTGAATTATATACATATTGTGGTTGTTATGTACTTCTATTCTATTATTTATATATATACATCTTATCGTTGCTTATGAGACCTTGTGTCAATACCTGGTAAGATCTGTCAAAAAGGTAGTGCGCTGCCTAAGAAAGCCGGACTTAGAAGGGAGGCTAATCTGACTCCTCTGGCGATCTGGGATCTTACTTGGTTATTAACCATAGGACTCATTAGTGACGTTTCCTACTCTTGAAACCTTAGATAAACCCTATATTTATTGGTTAATATATTATCTGATGTTCCCGATTTTTGGGGCGTCACATTTAAAGTTTATCTAAATAAACTTTAAATCAATAAAACTCACATGTCTATCACATATCTAACTCACATCATAACTTACCTAAATAATAATAATTAAAAACAACTGGAAACCACAGATAAATTAAATTTTAAAAAAAAGATACCCACAACTCTATCTTAAGAAAAAGGCCATCACTAGAAAGCACACAAAAATAAAAATAAAAATAAAAAGATCTATCTATCTATCTATCTATATCTATCTATCTATCTATCTATCTATCTATACTATATATTAAGCAAAAGGGGGTTTTTAACCCCAAGCCTTGTGGGAGCTCCAATCTCCCAATCTAAATTTTCTGATTTTTTGATTAAAAAAAAAAAACTTAGCATTTATTAACTTCTCCCAACCCCCAAGTCTTACTCTCATAATAACACTTTAATGCATTAAGAACAAGCCTAATTTTTTTTTTTTTTGAAATCCAACACATATGAATTCCTTGAAAAGTGCCAACACATATGATTATTATCCCTCATAATAACACTTTAATGCATTAAGAACAAGCATAAAAACAATTTATTGAAAAGTCCAACACATATGATTATTATCAAAATATTAAACTTTAATATAATATAATAAAAAAAAAAGAAGACATTTAATTCATTGAAAAGTCCAACACATATGATTATTATCAAAATATTAAACTTTAATATAATATAAAAAAGGAAAAAAAAAGACATTTAAAAAAAAAAGACATTTAAAAATCGTAATTCACATATATAGATAACTAGCCTATCAACCGTGCTATGCACATAATAATTATAGATATTTATATTTGTGTTAGATTTTTTTTAATATATAAATTATGTTTTTTAAGATTTTTTATAAAAATAATTTAACAATCTTATCACTAACCATAGTGTATGGGAGAAGTTAAAAAGGGTACTGCAGTAACTATACACGGGTTGTATCTATAATTATTTGTATGAGGGGATTTTAAATGCTGATCGGGGAATTTTAACCAAATCAATAAATGTAGGCATATGGAAAGACATGTGGATTGAAAAAAGTTAATAAATGCTGATCAAGAAATTTTGACCAAATTAATAAATGCTGAGTTTTTTTTTTTTAATAAAAAACTTAGAAAATTCAAATTGAGATATTGGAGCTCCCACAGGTCTTGGGGGTTAAAAACCCCATTTTGCTTAATATATAGTATAGAAGTATATATTGTAAATATATTAAGGAAAATGGGGTTTCTAAACCGCAACCCTTCTGGGAGCTGCAATTTCTCAATCTTAATTTTCTAAATTTTTGATTTAAAAAAAAATCTCAGCATTTATTAATTTGGTCAAAATCCCCTGATCAGCATTTATTAACTTTTTCCAATCTACATGCCTGCATTTATTGATTTTGTCAAAATCCATGATTAGCATTTAAAATCCCCTCATACAAACAATTATAGATACAACCTGTGCATAGTTACTGCAGTAGCATTTTTAATTTCTCTTGTACACTATGGTTAGTGATAAGATTGTTAAATTATTTTGATAAAAAATCTTTAAAAACTTAATTTATATATTAAAAAAATTAAAACAAATATAAATATCTATAATTATCTCGTGCATAGCACGAGTCATAGGGTAGTCTATATATTAAGCAAAAGGGGGTTTTAACCCCAAGCCTTGTGGGAGCTCCAATCTCCCAATCTAAATTTCATGATTTTTTTATTTAAAAAAAAAATCTTAGCATTTATTAACTTCTCCCAACTCCCAAGTCTTACCCTCATAATAACACTTTAATGCATTAAGAACAAGTATAAAAAAAATTCTTTGAAATCCAACAAATATGAATTCCTTGAAAAGTCCCAACACATATGATTATTATCCCTCATAATAACACTTTAATGTATTAAGAATAAGCATAAAAAAAATTCCTTGAAAAGTCCAACATATATGATTATTATCAAAATATTAAACTTTAATATATTATAAAAAAAGAAAAAAAGAAGACATTTAAATATATATATATATATATATATTTAAAAATCACAATTCACATATATAGATAATTGTAAACACAATCCGTGCATAGCACGGGTGATATGCTAGTACTATATATTAAGCAAAAGGGGGTTTTTTAACCCCAAGGCCTGTGGGAGCTCCAATCTTCTAATCCTAATTTTCTAATTTTTTGATTTAAAAAAAAAAACTCAGCATTTATTGACTTCTCCTAACCCAACCTTAGCATTTATTGACTTCTCCCAACCCACAATCACTTTTGACTTCTCTCATAATTATTGCAACATCTTTTTCAATTTCTCCCATATACTATGGTTACACACAAAAATAAAAAATAAAAATATAAGAATTTAGCTATAGATCTCAAAAAGATATAACATCTAAATTTGAATTATGATTTAATAATATAATTATGTATTTTTTTTTATGTATATCTATCAAAATTTTAAATCACTTAATGAGACAAATTAATCAATTTTCCAAAATTATTGATTTTTAATTTACAAAATAGATTAAAAAAAACTATTGACTGATTTATTTATTTAATAACCAAAATATTTCATAATCTCCCTCCTAATCTCTCTCACAAATTTTCAAAAAAAAATATTAAAACTTACATTCCTTTTCTCTTCCTCAAAAAATAGATAATATTTTTTATTAAAGTTGTAGATATCTACCTATATTTTATATATTATATTATAACATAACAAAAAAAACTAAAAAACTAAAAAAAAAAAGTCTTTAAAGTTTATCTAAATAAACTTTAAATCTTATCTGAATAAACTTTAAATCAATAAAACTCACATGTCTATCACATATCTAACTCACATCATAACTTACCTAAATAATAATAATTAAAAACAAATGGAAACCACAGATAAATTAAATTTTAAAAAAATGATACCTACAACTCCATCTTAAATAAATTTTAAAAAAAAATACCCGAATAGAAATCACACAAAAATAAAAATAAAAATAAAAAGATATATCTATCTATCTATCTATATCTATCTATACTATATATTAAGTAAAAGGGAGTTTTTAACCCTCAAGGCTTGTGGGAGCTCCAATATGTCAATCCTAATTTTCTAATTTTTTGTTTTTTTTTAAAAAAAAAAAAACCTCAGCATTTATTAATTTCTCTCAACTCACAAGACTTTTTGATAGAGCTGAGCAAGGAATCCGTGAAATCCGTAATCCGATCCAGTCCAGTCCAATCCGATAGGTTTGGATTGGTTTTTTGAATCCGTGGTTTGGTTCCGGATTGAAGAATTAAAAATTCGTAGTCCACGGATTGGTTCTGGATTGAACCTCACGGTTCCGGATTGGAACCGATCCGGATGGTATACAAATAGTCTATATTTTTATTATACATCCTCTCCCATAATATCTTCTCTTATTCCATATAAAACTTAACTCAAACCTAAACCCGCATAATATTTTCTTTTATTATTTTTGTTTGTTAGTTTTTAGTTTTAATTTGTAATGGTCAAAATACTTATGGTAAAACTAGTTTTTTTATGGTTGTTTAAATTCTAGAATAATATCACTATTATAAAAAGATATGTTACTATTGTGGAATTAATATAGCCCTAAGTTTATGTTTTTATGAAATTAAAGTGTTATATATATATTTTTTGTTATTTAATTATGTGAATTTGTGGTCCTAAACTGATCCAATCCGTGTTTAAATGGATTGGTTCGGATTGGTTCGGATTGGTTCCATAATTTAAACGGATTTGATTGGTTTCAATTTTTCAGGAACCGTAAATAACGGATTGGTTCTGATTTTACCCTAATCCGGTCCAATCTGAACCATGCTCACCCCTACTTTTTGACTTCTCTCATAATTATTGTAGTACCTTTTCCAAAACAAATAATTTGTATATTAAAAAAAATTTAAAACAAATATAAATATCTATATCTATATGTATCTATTTATTTATATCTATCTCTAACCCACAAGTTTTGTGGGAGTTCCAATATCTGAACCTTAATTTCTTAATTTTTTTGATTTTTTTTGAAAAAAAAAAAACTTAGCACTTATTAAATTCTTCCAAGTCTTTTTAATTTTTCCAATACACACACTCTTTTTAACTTTTCACATACCTATTGCAAACAGTAAGCCTCCTTTTTGTTTTCTCCTTCTTGACTTCTCACTTCTACATTTTCAACTTCAGTGACCATGTATGCAAACAATAAGTCTTCTTTTTGTTTTCTCTTTCTTGACTTTTCTTTTTGTTTACTGTTTTAATATTGTAGTTAGATAGCGCATAAAAATATTTGTGATTTGTCTAGCGAATAAAAAATTATAATTTGATTTTTTAATATGATTCAAGTTAGATAAATATAAACATTCACAAAGAGAAAAATGTGATTATAATTAGTTGAATGATTCTTTTTTTTTAATGTGATTGTAGTTAGTTTAATAGTTCTTTTTTTTCATTTATTTATTTTATTATGGGAAAAATGTGATATGATTGTAATTTGTTTAAGGGTTTGGTTATGGTGTGCAACTTACACCTTACATCTTACAACTTACACTTACACCTTACACTTACACCTTTTGTGAAAAATTAAACCTTACACTTACACCTTTTTTGAGGTTGCACACCATATGCAAGCCACTTACACCTTACACCTTACATTTACACCTTCCACTTACACCTTATACTTATACTTACACCTTACACTTACACCTTACACTTACACTTTTTGTGTAAGTGGCACATGGTGTGCAATTGCACACTTAAGAAAAGTCCTTTGTTTAATGACTCTTTTTTTTAATATGATTGTTGTAGTTAGTTCAATGGTTTTTTTTTTAAATGTTATTTAATCTTTTTATTTACTATTTTAATTTTATTTTTAATATGAATGAAGTTAAATAAACATAAACACTCACAAAGAAAAAAATGTGATTGTAATGTGATGTGATTGTAGTTTGTTCAATGGCTCTTTTTTTTAATATGATTGTTGTAGTTAGTTCAATGTTTTTTTTTTTTAATGTTATTTAATCTTTTAATTTACTATTTTAATTTTATTGTTAATATGATTGAAGTTAGATAAACATAAACACTCACAAAGAAAAAAAATATGATTGTAATTAGTTCAATGGTTCTTTTTTTTTTTTTTTAATGTGATTGTAGTTAGTCAATGGTTCTTTTATTTATTTATTTATTTATTTTATTATGGGAAAAATGTGATATGATTGTAGTTTGTTCAATGATTCTTTTTTTTTTTTAATGTGATTTAATCTTTTATTTACTATTTTAATGGTTTTTCTTTACAATTATTTATGAAAAAAATATGATTGTAGTTAGATAGCATAAAAATATTTGTGATTTGATTTGATTTTTTTCTGATTTGGTTTTTAAAGTACCAATTATTGATAATGATTAGATTATATTTTGAAAAAAAAATTATAATTGATTTTTTTAACTCACTGTGTTTTTTGAAAAAAAATTATTGTGTTTTTTAACTATCAATTCACTTAATTTGTGATTTGATTTTTAACTCACTGTGTTTTTTTGAAAAACAAAATGGATTGTACTTATTAGGGTCACATAATGTACCAATTATTAATGATGATTAAATTTGATTTTGACCCCAAAAAAATTGTAATTGATCTTTTTAACTCATTATGTTTTTTTAAATATAAATTATTGTGTTTTTTTAATTATTGATGATGATTAGATAGCATTAAAAAAATTGTGATTTGTATTATTGAAGTTATCTCCTTTTGTTTATAATTTTATTTTTTAATATGATTGAAATTAGACAAATATAAACACTCACAAAAAGAAAAATGTGATTGTAGTTTGTTCAATGGTTCTAAATAATCTTTTTTATTTACTATTTTAATGGTTATTTTTTTCAATTATTTTTTTTTATTATGAGAAAAATGTCATTGTAGTTAGATAGCATTAAAAAAAATTGTGATTTATATGATTGAAGTTATCTCCTTTTGTTTATAATTTGATTTTTTAATATGATTTGAAGTTAACTCATAAAAATAAAAGTGTATTGTAGTTTGTTCAATGGCTCTAAATAATCTCAATTTGAATTTCTAAATTTTTTATTTAAAAAAAAAAACTCAGCATTTATTGATTTGGTCAAAATTACCTGATCAACATTTATTAATTTTTTTAATCCACATGTCTTTCTACATGCCTATATTTATTGATTTGGTCAAAATCCCTTGATCAGCATTTAAAATCCCCTCATACAAATAATTATAGATACAATTTGTGTATAATTACTGTAGTACCCTTTTCAACTTCTCTCATACACTATGATTAATGACAAGATTGTTAAATTATTTTTATAAAAAATCTTAAAAAAACATAATTTATATATTAAAAAAAATCTAAAACAAATATAAATATCTATAATTATTCCGTGCATAGCACGGGTGATAGGCTAGTACTATATATTAAGCAAAAAGGGGTTTTCAACCCCAAGTCTTGTGGGAGCTCCAATCTCCCAATCTAAATTTTTTGATTTTTGGATTTAAAAAAAAAAAAAACTTCAGCATTTATTAACTTCTCCTAACCCCCAAGTCTTACTGTAACGCCCTCAAAATAATACATAAAACCCATCACTTTAGACATGCATTTATATAAAAGAAACCAACCATTTCTATTCATCAGAATAGTTCTTACAGCAATATTACATGTTAACAATAAACGTAAATGCCCTATGGGCTTACAGCTTTCCAAGTCAACACTTGGTTAGACAAAAGAAGAGTACTAACTCTATACAAAATAAGCCCTTGGCTTGATATACATGTAATACAAACAAAATAATCAAAAGGAGTCTTCAACTCCCATATCTATCCAAGCTATGTCCTTGGAGGTGGCATGCTACCTGTACCTGAAAATAATGTCCCATATAGGGTGAGCCAACGCCCAGTAGAGATATTATAGCGACCCCGGTCTTTTCCCATTTGATTATTGTATCCGGACTTATGTTCCGTAGATTATATTATCATATTGTTGTTGTTGTTGTCCTTTAATTCTTCAGTTTTGAGTTATAGGATTTGTTGGGCAGGTTGTTTACAGGTTGGTTGGGTTTGAAACCAAGAGTTCATGTTCAGTTTTTGGGTTGGTCGCTCGAGCGAGCTCTTCTTCGCTCGAGCGAGGTCTTTGGTTTTGGTTCTTCGCTCGAGCCAGGGTCCCTTCGCTCGAGCGAGCTTCGCGCCCAGTACTTAGACCTGAAAGCAGTGTTTGTGGGCTCGAGCGAGCTTTCTTCGCTCGAGCGAGCTGGGTTGTTATTCGCTCGAGCGAGCATTTCTTCGCTCGAGCGAGGATTTTATGTGTCTGGTCGCTCGAGCGACCAGGTCTTCGCTCGAGCGAGCCTATCAGGTATAAATACGCAGCAGCGTATTTTAAAACAGTTTTTCAGCCCCTTTTGATCCAAAAACCCTAATTTCCGAATTCTCTCTTTCTCTAAACACCTTCTCTCCTAGGTTTGATCTAGTTAGGGTGGGTTTTTGCCCTAGTTGCTTTACAAATAAGATAGAGGGGAGTGAGGGCTTTCATTTAATTTGAGAAATTCGTGGTTTGGAGCATTTTGAAGTTGGGCATCATCTCCTTCTTCTTCTTTCTGAGTTATATATTCGAGGTAGGGATTTCCTACTCCATTTATACGCTTTAATCTTAAGTGTTAGTATTTTGGTATGTGGGGGGTAGTTTGGTAATTTTGGTATGTGGGGGTAGTTTGGTAATTTTGGAAGAAACCTTAGGGTTTTAGTTTAGATTAATTTGTATAATTAATTTAAAGGAATAATGTGGAATTTGGTTTAATTCATGGAATTGGGAATGTTAAATTTACATTCATTGATGTATTTATTTCTTGTTTAGAAATAACTGTTTTGGGCTATCGGTAGAGGATAGCCATTGATTGTTGTAGACCTTGCATGCGGCTTAGGTATAACTGGAATTGAGTCAATTGTTTGACTGTTGAGTTAATACAAAACATTTGTGTATTAATTATGTGTTGTATATGGCAATTGTGTGTTTTATTGCATATGCATTGGTTTTGGAGGAGATAGGGGATGAACTCCACGGTTTAGGGGAAGATAGGGGATGGACCTCTAAACCGGATTTATTGGGAGAAGATAGGGGATGGACTCCAGTAGCATCACTCTTATGTGTGCTTATTGATTAATAGATATATGTCTATTTATTGTTGATATGATACATCACTAAAATGTGTATCAGTTGGGAAGTATGGAAGTGAATTGATTATGATTGATACAATACCAACATGTGTATTTGTTATGATTAGGTCTAACTTGAATTGTTATTCCTGTTGAATTGGAAGTAATGGTAATAAAAGATGAAACCCTGTTGAGTTATTTGGCCAGGTTCTGAGCCATAAATGGAAAGTAAAATGTGCCATAGACAATGTGTCATAGGCAGTGTAGACATTCGTGTCATGAATATCGTAACTTGATTATAGTGTGTTAACCATGTATCAGATGCTAATACTTTAGTTAATTCTTATGCTTGGTTTAGTATTTCTCTACTGGGCTGTGGCTCACCCTATATGGGAACTTTATTTTTCAGGTTCAGGTGGTTCACTCCCTCCAAGGACTTAGCTTGTGAGGAATTGAATTTGGAGACTTGTCTTATTTCTATTTGTTTTATTTGAACAATGTAATCTTTCAAGCCTAGGGCTTTATCTGTTTTTGAGTTAGAACTCAGTGAATTGTGTCCAAGTGTTGGCTTGGCAAGATGTAAGCCCGTAGGGCATTTATTCTGATGTTTCATTTCATAATACTCTGATGGATGGATTTATATTATTGTTTTAATATAATAATGCATGTTTATATTATTTATTATGGGTTTATTTTTGAGGGCGTTACAGATATGCTAAACACAGTATGAGAAATAACTAAGACATTAGCAATTGATAAATGTTTAATTCCCATAAATCAATTCATAACTCATTTCCATACATGACCACTACGTCCATGTTTCATTTCATCTTCTATTTCTTATCAAGTTCACAATTTACAACAACGGCTCAGAACCTGGCCGACAATTCACATGAGATAATGACTCATATTAAACATTTCCCATTCCACAATAGATAACCATGCTAGCTGTATCAACACTTCGATAGATGAGTACATAAACTATATCAACGTCTCAACAGATAAGCTTACAAGCTGTATCCACACTTCCACAAATAAGCATATGGGCTATATCAACACTTCTATAGACAAGCATATGAGCTATATCAACACATTAACTGACAAGCATATGAGCTGTATCAGCGGAGTCCATCCCCTATCTTCTCCCAAACAACATCTAGTTTAGAGGTCCATCCCCTATCTTCCCCTAAACCATGGAGTACATCCCCTATCTCCTCCCACACAGACAATGTATATACACATAAGTCATATACACAATCAGTCAATACATAACGTTAATGTATTCTATCAACCGTCATACTCTATGACATATTCAATTGATTAGTTTTCATTTACTTAATCATCATGCAGTGTCTACAACAATCAAGACTACCCTCCACCGGTAGCCCAAAGCAATTATTTCTAAACAGATAATAAAAGCTCTTAACAGATAAAATATCAATGTTTTCAAAGGGGAGCGATTAATACATCCAACTCCACTATCTCACAATATAATGAGCCAATTTCATTATTTCCAACTCAATTCCAAATAACAACAAGTTTTCCAAATTAATTATACCAATTAACTTATACAACAAATTAGGATTTTCTACCCCAATTCCCAATAAGAACCCAATGGTCTATACATCAACAACCAACAACAATATCATTATTTTGAAACCCAAAATACACATTTTAGAATCAAAATAACAAAACACTCTTTCAACATTTTCGAACCCTAACTTCCCAAAATCAACCATTTAACAAAATGCCCAAAGATCTAGGTTAAAACCCATAGTAGTGAGTAGGAATCCCTACCTCAAAAGATGACACCCAACGAAGAAGATGAAGAAAACGAAAGTGCTCCAAATTCCAAGTTTCTCGGATCAAAAGATAGGCCTCGACGATCAACAACTTTTTTGTAAAGGCCAAAGGTAAGGAAAGCACTCTAACTAGATCAAACCCTAGAGAGAAATGAGTTTCTAGAGAGAGAGAGGCTCTCAAAAACGTTTTTGGGAAAGTAAGAGAGAGAGAGGAAGTGTAGAAAATGATTCAAAAATGCCCAGCAGCCCTATGTTATACGACATTCCCGCTCGAGCAGAGAACACAACGCTCGAGCGTTAAGAACAAAAAACTAGGTCCGCTGGAGCGCAATAAGGCCCGCTCGAGCGCCAAGACACAAGAATAAAGCACATCCGCTCGAGCGCGAAAAACCAGTCCGCTCGAGTGTAGATTTCCCCCTCCCAGAACTTACACCAAAAATGTACTAGCCGCTCGAGCGCCAACAAGCCCGCTCGAGCGCAGGAAATCCGCTCGAGCATAGAAATCACACCTGCAGAAGTTTTGCAGGGCACAAAAATACTGGGAGCGTGCAATCTCCGCTCGAGCGCTAGATGACCCGCTCGAGCGGAACGACCAAAAATCTGGCAGCTAGATTTTAGACCAAGGCTCAACCCACCTGCTCGAAACATACCCAACACATCCTAAAACTCTAACATAAGGAATTAAAGGATGACAACCAGGTATACAAACACCAACTCCACGGAACCAAAGTCCAGATACAACAAATAAAGAAAGGAAAGCCGGGATCGCTATACTTACCCTCATAATAACACTTTAATGCATTAAGAACAAACATAAAAAAAATTCTTTGAAATCGAACACATATGAATTCCTTGAAAAATCTCAACACATATGATTATTATCTCTCATAATAACACTTTAATGCATTAAGAACAAGTATAAAAAAAATTTCTTGAAAAGTCCAACATATATGATTATTATCAAAATATTAAACTTTAATATAATATAATAAAAAAAAAGAAGACATTTAATTCCTTGAAGTCCAACACATATGATTATTATCAAAATATTAAATTTTAATATAATATAAAAAAGGAAAAAAAAGAAGACATTTAAAAAAAAAATTTAAAAATCGCAATTCACATATATAGATAATGTAAATATTTTAAGAAAAATGGGGTTTTTAAACCCCAAGCCTTTTAGGAGCTCCAATCTCTCAATCTTAATTTTCTAAATTTTTTATTTAAAAAAAAAAAACATCAACATTTATTGATTTGGTCAAAATCTCCTAATCAGCATTTATTAATTTTTTCCAATCCACATGCCTGCATTTATAATTTGGTCAAAATCTCTGATTAGCATTTATAATTCTCTCATACAAATAATTATAAATACAGCCCGTGCATAGTTATTGCAGTAGCTTTTTTAATTTCGCCTGTACACTACGGTTAGTGATAAGATTGTTAAATTGTTTTTATAAAAAAATCTTAAAAAACATAATTTATATATTAAAAAAAATTAAAACAAATATAAATATCTATAATTATCCCGTGCATAGCACGGGTGATAGGCTATCTATACTATATATTAAGTAAAAGAGGGTTTTTAATCCCAAACCTTGTGGGAGTTCTAATCTCTCAATCTAAATTTCTTAATTTCTTTATTTTAAAAAAAAAATCTTGGCATTTATTAACTTCTCCTAACTCCCAAGTCTTACCCTCATAATAACACTTTAATGCATTAAGAACAAGCATAAAAAAAATTATTTGAAATCCAACTCATATGAATTCCTT
Source organism: Camellia japonica (assembly GCA_030407325.1). Lineage (NCBI taxonomy): Eukaryota > Viridiplantae > Streptophyta > Magnoliopsida > Ericales > Theaceae > Camellia > Camellia japonica. The sequence goes on from JAPPVO010000019.1 coordinate 26,357,030, forward strand.
GAAAAGTCCCAACACATATGATTATTATCCCTCATAATAACACTTTAATGCATTAAGAACAAGCATAAAAAAAATTTCTTGAAAAGTCCAACACATATGAGTATTATCAAAATATTAAACTTTAATATAATATAATAAAAAAAAAGACATTTAATTCCTTGAAAAGTTCAACACATATGATTATTATCAAAATATTAAACTTTAATATAATATAAAAAAAGAAAAAAGAAGACATTTAAAATTAAAAAAAAATATTTAAAAATCACAATTTACATCTATAAATAATTGTAAACACAATCTGTGCATAGCACGGGTGATATGCTAGTACTATATATTAAGTAAAAGGAGGTTTTTAACCCCAAGCCTTGTGTGAGTTCCAATCTCCCAATCTAAATTTCTTGATTTTTTGATTTAAAAAAAAAAAAAAACCTTAGCATTTATTAACTTCTCCCAACCTCCAAGTTTTACGCTCATAATAACACTTTAATGCATTAAGAACAAGCATAAAAAAAATTCTTTGAAATCCAACACATATGAATTCCTTGAAAAGTCCCAACACATATGATTCTTATCCCTCATAATAACATTTTAATGCATTAAGAACAAGCATAAAAAAAAATCTTGAAAAGTCCAACACATATGATTATTATCAAAATATTAAACTTTAATATAATATAATAATAAAAAAAAGACATCTAATTCTTTGAAAAGTCTAACACATATGATTATTATTATCAAAATATTAAATTTTAATATAATATAAAGGCATTTAAAAAAAAAAAGACATTTAAAAATCGCAATTCACATATATAGATAGTAGCGTATCACCCGTGCTTTGCACGGATTGTGTTTACAATTATCTATATATGTGAATTGTGATTTTTAAATTTTTTTTTTTTAAATGTCTTCTTTTTTTCCTTTTTTATATTATATTAAAGTTTAATATTTTGATAATAATCATATGTGTTGGACTTTTCAAGGAATTAAATGTATTTTTTTTATTATATTATATTAAAATTTAATATTTTGATAATAATCATATGTGTTGGACTTTTCAAGAAATTTTTTTATGCTTATTCTTAATGCATTAAAGTGTTAATATGAGGGATAATAATCATATGTGTTGGGACTTTTCAAGGAATTCATATGTGTTGGATTTCAAAGAATTTTTTTTATGCTTGTTCTTAATGCATTAAAGTGTTATTATGAGAGTAAGACTTGGGAGTTGGGAGAAGTTAATAAATGTTAAGATTTTTTTTTTTAAATCAAAAAATCAGGAAATTTAGATTGGGAGATTGGAGCTCCCACAAGGCTTGGGGTTAAAAACCCCCTTTTGCTTAATATATAGTATAGATTGTAAACACAATCCGTGCATAGCACGGGTGATATACTAGTATTATATAAGGAAAATAGGGTTTCTAACTCACAAGCCTTGTGAGAGCTCCAATACCTCAATCTTATTTTCTTAATTTTTTGATTTAAAAAAAAAAAAAAAACCTTAACACTTATTGACTTCTCCCAAGCCTTTTTGACTTCTCCCACACACACCATTTTCAACTTCTCTCATACCTATTTAATTATTTTGGAAATTCCTTTCTGGAGCTCCAATATCCCAACCCTAATTTTCTAATTTTTTGATTTAAAAAAAAAAAACTTAGCATTTATTAATTTCTCCCAACCTCCATGCCTTTTGGGAGATTTGGTTTAAACCTCCTCATAATTAAACTTTAATGCATTAAAGACCAGCATAAACAAAATTTCTTGAAAATTCCAACACATATGATTATTATCAAAATATTAAGCTTTAATATAATATCTATCTATCTACCTATATCTATATATTATTTTATATATATATACTATATATTAAGCAAAAGGAGGTTTTTAACCCCAAGCCTTGTGGGAGCTCTATAGCGATCCCGATTTTCTCTTCCTTTGTGTATTGTATTCCGGATTCGGTTATGTGGATGTGTTGTTGTCTTATTCTCATTTTCATCCTTTACTCTTTGTATTTGAGTCTTGGGTTGTGTTAAGCAGGTTTGAAACAGGTTGGTTGTGTTTGGAAACCTAGAGTTGATGCCCAGATTTTGGTCTTCACGCTCGAGCGGGGCTCTTGACGCTCGAGCGGGCCCTTCGTGCTCGAGCGGGCCCTTCGTTTTTGCTTCACTGCTCAAGCAGGAAGTTTTGACGCTCGAGCGTAGTTTTTCATCTCTCAACTTTTTGCTCTGCAGGTCATCGGACGTTCGAACGGGAGTTTTGACGCTCGAGCGGAGACCTTGGTCCGCATAACTTCTGGAAGTGTGCAATCGACGCTCGAGTGGCGCTTTTCACGCTCGAGCGTGAGTCTGTGTCTGACGCTCGAGCGGGGAGTTCCACGCTCGAGCGGGGAGACTTTTATATTAGCCCGAAAAATGACATTTTGGATCACTTTTTGACTTTCTTTCTCTCTCCTACTTTTTCAAAACCTCCATTGGAGAGCACCTCTCTAAAACTCCAACTTCTCTCTAGGGTTTGATCTAGTAGGGGTGATCTTCTATCCTTGGGCCTTTGTAAAAGGTGTGGAGCTTGTTGAGGGCTACATATTGATTCGAAAATCTTGGGATTTGGTGCACCTCTGAAATTCTTCATCTTCTCCATTTGGTCTCATCTCTTGAGGTAGGGATAACTACTCATCTTTATGCGCTTTGACATAGATTTTGAGCATTTTGTATAAATGGTTCGGTTTGGGTGTTAGGGTTTAAGATGTGGAGCATTGAGGAAGAGGGGTTTTGTTATTTTAGCCCATAAATGTGTATTTTGGGTCTTAAAATGAGGTTAGTGATAATTATTGTTAATATTTAGACCATTGAGTCAATAATGGAAAAAGTTGGAGAAATGCCATATTTGGGTTTCATTGGGTCATTAGTGTAATTAATGACTTCCATTGTGAAAGATGAAATTGGGATGGGAATAATGAAATTTGCATGATATGAGATGGAATGGTGGAGTTGGATTTATTAATCGCTCATTTTTGAAATCGTTGTTAAATTATCTGTTTAGAAATAATTGCTTTGGGCTATCGGTGGAGGATAGTCTTGATTGTTGTAGACAATGCATGATGATTAGGCAAACTAAAACTAATCAATTGGATATGTCATCGAGTATGGCGGTTGGAATAATACATCAAATTTATGTATTGATTGATCGTGTATATGATATGTGTTTATATACATTGTGTTGTGTGGGAGGAAATAGGGGATGTACTCCACGGTTTAAGGAAAGATAGGGGATGGACTCCTAAACCGGATATTGTTTGGGAGGAGATAGGGGATGTACTCCATTGATACAGCAAATATGTGTATCTATTGAAGTATTGATACAACAAATATGTGTATCTATAGCGACTTCGGTTTTCCCTTTCTGTATTTGTTGTATTCCGGACTTTGGTTCCGTGGAGTTGGTAGTTGTATACCTTGTTGTCATCCTTTAATTCCATATGTTTGAGTTTTAGGATGTGTTGGGCGTGTTTCGAACAGGTGGGTTGAGCCTTAGTTCAAATTCTTGTTGCCCAGTTTTTGAGTGGTCCGCTCGAGCGGGTCCTTGTGCGCTCGAGTGGAGATTTCATACTTCCAGTATTTCGTGCCTCTGCAAAACTTCTGTAGGTGTGTTTTTCGCGCTCGAGCGGGTTTTCTACACTCGAGCGGGTCACGCTCGAGCAGGTGTGTTGGAGCTCGAGCGGGTAGTGCTTTGTCTGTAAAAGTTCTAGAAGGAAGTAATCTACGCTCGAGCGGACTGGTTTTCGCGCTTGAGCGGATGTGTTTTGTTTCTGTGTCTTGGAGCTCGAGCGGGCCTTCTTGCGCTCGAGTGGATACTTTTTTTTGTGCTTGACGCTCAAGCGTTCTATTCTCCGCTCGAGCGGGTCATAAGTATAACAGATATCAGCTGGGCACTTTTTGAATTATTTTTACACTTCCATTCTCTCTTTTACTTTCCCAAAAACGATTTTGAGAGCTCCTCTCTCTAGAACCTCCCTCTCTCTAGAACCTCCCTTCTCTCTAGGGTTTGATCTAGTTAGAGTGCTTTCCTAACCTTTGGCCTTTGTAAAAAGTGTGTTGATCGTCGAGAGCTTCGTTTTGATCCGAAAAGTTTGGAGTTTGGAGCACTTTGAGTTTGGTCTTCTTTTCCGTTTGAGCTCTAACTTCGAGGTAGGGATATCCTACTCCATCTTATGAGCTTTGTCTTTGAATTTTGGTATTTCAATATGTTGGGGGTTGTTGGGTAATTTCGAGAAAGTTTGGGTCATTGTGTAATTTTCAAAAGACGGGTTTTCAAAGTTTAAAACCTTTATGTATGTAATACATTGGAAAATGGACTTAGTGTGGGATTATTGGTGAAAATGGAACCTTAGGGTTGGTGTTGTAATTATGGGAAAAAGCCCTAATTGTTGATAAATTAATTTGCATAATTAATTTTGGAAAATGAGAAATTGAATAGGAAATATTCAAATTGGAAAGGTATGGGAATAAAAGGTGTAGTTGGATTAATTTATCGCTCACCTAGACAAATGTTGATATTTTATCCATTGGGTGCATTTATTTCCTGTTTAGAAATAAATGCTTGGACTATCGGTGGAGGATAGTCTTGATTGTTGCAGACAATGCATGATGATTAGGCAAACTAAAACTAATCAATTGATTGTGTCATCGAATGTGACAGTTGGAATAATACATTAATTTTATGTATTGATTGAATATGTATATGATCTGTGTTTATATACATTGTGTGTGTGGGAGGAGATAGGGGATGTACTCCCCGGTTTAAGGGAAGATAGGGGATGGACCTCTAAACCGGATATTGTTTGGGAGGAGATGGGGGATGGACTCCGTAGATACAACCCATATGCTTGTCTATGGAAGTGTTGATACAGCTCATATGCTTATCTATTGAAGTGTTGATATAGCTAGTATGCTTATCTATTGTGGAGTGGGAAATGTTTAATATGAGTCATTATCTCATTTAAAGTGCATGGCCAGGTTCTGAGCCAGGGTTGTGAACTGAGAAAGTGGATTTGAATTGAAATGTAACATGGACAAGATTGTCATGAAACCGTAATATGATATAAGTTGGGAGAAAAGTGTGGACCATCTATTGAATGCTATTATTTTAGTCATTATTTATAGTTGGTTTAGTGTATTTCTACTGGGCTGTGGCTCACCTTATATGGGACATCACTTTCAGGTACATGTAGCATGCCACCTCCAAGGACGTAGCTTAGGAGACTTGAGACTGTTGGACGGTTTTGTGTTTTTGGTTGTATTACATGTATATCAAGCCAAGGGCTTTCTTATATTGAGTTAGCACTCTCTTTTTGTAACCAAGTGTTGACTTGGAAAGTTGTAAGCTTATAGGGCGTTTACTTTTGTTGTCAACCTGTAATACATTTTGTAAAGATCACTCTGATGGAATATATTTATGCTTTATCCTCTTATGTTTAAGCATGATGTTATTGGTTGGTTTATGGGTTTTATTTGAGGGCATTACAGTATCTACTGTGAAGTATGGAAGTGTTTTAACGTGTTATTGATACAACAAACATGTGTATCTATTGTGAGGTAAGGAAGTATTGTTGATATGAGTTGTTATCTCATTTAAATTGTTAGTAACGAATATATTGTTGATATGAGCTGTGGTCTCATGGGAACAGTTTGGCCAGGTTCTGAGCCATATTTATGAATTGAAAATCGGTTAAGTGAAGGAAAGAGAAATGAAACACGGACATATTTGTCATGTAATTGAATTGGGTTATGAATTGATTTATGTGGGTTAGACATTTATCAAATGCTAATGTTTTAGTTATCGCTTATATTATGTTTAGCATATCTCTACTGGGCGTTGGCTTACCCTTTATGGGATATTATTTTCAGGTACAGATGTTATGCCGCCTCCAAGGACGTAGCTTGGGAGGCTTGAGGCTGTTAGACCCTTTTTGCTGTTTTTGTTGTATTACATGTATATCAAGCCAAGGGCTTATGTTGTGTAGAGTTAGTACTCTCCTTTTGTAACCAAGTGTTGACTTGGAAAGTTGTAAGCCTACAGGGCATTTACTTTTGTTGTCAACGTGTAATACCTTTTGTAAGAATACTCTGAGGATTATAATATGAAATCTCTTTTCTTTAACGTGAATGTTTGATGTTATGGGTTTATTTTGAGGGCGTTACAAGCTCCAATCTCTCAATCTAAATTTCTTGATTTAAAAAAAAAAAAAATCTTAGCATTTATTAACATCTTCCAACTCCCAAGTCTTACACTCATAATAACACTTTAATGCATTAAGAACAAGCATAAAAAAAAATTCTTTGAAATCCAACACATGTGAATTCCTTGAAAAGTCCCAACACATATGATTATTATCCCTTATAATAACACTTTAATGCATTAAAAACAAACATAAAAAAATTTTCTTGAAAAGTCAAACACATATGATTATTATCAAAATATTAGACTTTAATATAATATAATAAAAAAAAAGACATTTAATTCCTTGAAAAGTCCAACACATATGATTATTATCAAAATATTAGACTTTAATATAATATAATAAAAAAAAAGACATTTAATTCCTTGAAAAGTCCGACACATATGATTATTATCAAAATATTAAACTTTAATATAATATAAAAAAAGAAAAAAAAAAGAAGACATTTAAAAAAAAACATTTAAAAATCACAATTCACATATATAGATAATTGTAAAGATAATTGTAAACACAATAAAATTGGAGGGCATTCATGTTTACATGTTTTTTTTTATAAGATCTCTTCTATTATAATAAGATAGCACTTTATTTCTCTCATCTTATAATCTATATATATATATATATTATTATCTATACTATATATTAAGCAAAAGGGAGTTTTTAACCCCAAGCCTTGTGGGAGCTCCAATCTTCTAAATTTCTTGATTTTTTTATTTAAAAAAAAAAATCTTAACATTTATTAACATCTCCCAACTCCCAAGTCTTACCCTCATAATAACACTTTAATGCATTAAGAACAAGCATAAAAAAAATTCTTTGAAATCCAACACATGAATTCTTTGAAAAGTGCCAACACATATGATTATTATCCCTCATAATAACACTTTAATGCATTAGGAACAAACATAAAAAAAAAAAAAAAATTTGAAAAGTCCAACACATATGATTATTATCAAAATATTAAATTTTAAAATAATATAATAAAAAAAAGACATTTAATTCCTTGTAAAGTCCAACACATATGATTATTATCAAAATATTAAATTTTAATATAATATAAAAAAGGAAAAAAAGAAGACATTTTAAAATATATATATATATATATATTTAAAAATCACAATTCACATATATAGATACTAGCCTATGACCCGTGCTATGCACGGGATAATTATAGATATTTATATTTATTTTAATTTTTTTAATATATAAATTATATATTACTAACCATTATTAACCATAGTGTACATGAGAAATTAAAAAGGTTACTGCAGTAACTATGCACGGGCTGTATCTATAATTATTTGTATGAGGGGATTTTAAATGCTAATTAGATATTTTAACCAAATCAATAAATGCAGGCATGTGGATTGAAAAAAGTTAATAAATGCTGATCAGGGGATTTTGACCAAATCAATAAATGTTGAGTTTTTTTTTTAAATAAAAAATTTATAAAATTAAGATTGAGATATTGGAGCTCCCACAAGGCTTGGGGTTTAGAAACCCCATTTTCCTTAATATATTTACAATTATCTATATATGTGAATTGCGATTTTTAATTTTTTTTTTTAAATGTCTTCTTTTTTTTTCTTTTTTATATTATATTAAAGTTTAATATTTTGATAATAATCATATATGTTGAACTTTTCAAGGAATTAAATGTCTTCTTTTTTTATTAAATTATATTAAAGTTTAATATTTTGATAATAATCATATGTGTTGGACTTTTCAAGAAATTTTTTTTTTTTCTGTTCTTAATGCATTAAAGTGTTATTATGAGGAATAATAATCATATGTGTTGGGGACTTTTCAAGGAATTCATATGTGTTAGATTTCAAAGAATTTTTTTTCATGCTTGTACTTAATGCATTAAAGTATTATTATGAGGGTAAGACTTTGGGATAGGGAGAAATTAATAAATACTAAGTTTTTTTTTTTAAAAATCAAAAAATCAGAAAATTTAGATTGGGAGGTTGGAACTCCCACAAGACTTGGGGTTAAAAACCCCCTTTTGCTTAATATATAGTATAGTATAGATTGTAAACACAATAAAATAGGAGGGCATTCATGTCTATACGTTTTTTTTATAAGATCTCCTCCATTATAATAAGATAGCACTTTATTTCTCTCATCTTATAATCTATATATATATATATATATATTATATTATCTATAGTATTTATTAACCAAAAGGGGGTTTTTAACCCCCAAGGCCTGTGAGAGCTTCAATATCCCAATCTGAATTTACTAAATTTTTTATTTTTTATTTAAAAAAAAATCTCAGCATTTCTTGATTTGGTCAAAATCCCTTGATCAGCATTTATTAAATTTTTTCAATCCACATGTCTTTCCATATGCCTGCATTTATTGATTTGGTCAAAATCTTCTAATCAGCATTTAAAATCCCATCATACAAATAATTATAGATACAATCCATGTATAGTTACTGCAGTACCCTTTTCAACTTTTCCCATACATTATGGTTAGTGATAAGTTTGTTAAATTATTTTTATAAAAAATCTTAAAAAACATAATTTATACATTAAAAAAATCTAAAACAAATATACAATATCTATAATTATCTCGTGCATAGCACAGGTGATAGGCTAGTACTATACTATATATTAAGCAAAAGGGGGTTTTTAACCCCCAAGGCCTGTGAGAGCTTCAATATGTCAATCTTAATTTTCTAATTTTTTGTTTTTTTAAAAGAAAAATTAACCTCAGTATTTATTAACTTCTCTCAACCCACAAGACTTTTTGACTTCTCTCATAATTACTACAGTACCTTTTCCAAAACAAATAATTTGTATATTAAAAAAAAATTTAAAACAAATATAAATATCTATATCTATCTATTTATTTATATCTATCTCTAACCCACAAGTTTTGTGGGAGTTCCAATATCTTAACCTTAATTTCTTAATTTTTTAGATTTTTTTTGAAAAAAAAAAATAGCACTTATTAAATTCTTCCAAGTCTTTTTTACTTCTCCAATATACACACTCTTTTTAACTTTTCACATACCTATTACAAACAGTGAGTCTACTTTTTGTTTTCTCCTTCTTGACTTCTCACTTCTACACTTTCAACTTCAGTGACCACGTATGCAAACAGTAAGTCTTCTTTTTGTTTTCTCCTTCTTGACTTTTCCTTTTGTTTACTGTTTTAATATTGTAATTAGATAGTGCATAAAAATATTTGTGATTTGTGATTGAAGTTAGATAAATATAAACTCTCACAAAGAGAAAAATGTGATTATAATTAGTTGAATATTTTTTTTTTTTAATGTGATTGTAGTAAGTTTAATAATTCTTTTTTTTTCATTTATTTATTTTATTATGGGAAAAATGTGATGTGATTGTAATTTGTTCAATGGCTCTTTTTTTTAATATGATTGTTGTAGTTAGTTAAATGGTTTTTTTTTAATGTTATTTAATCTTTTTATTTACTATTTTAATTTTAATTTTGATTTTTTAATATGATTGAAGCTAGATAAATATAAACCCTCACAAAGAGAAAATTGTGATTTTGATTAGTTGAATGATTCTTTTTTTTAATGTGATTGTAGTTAGTTTAATAGTTCTTTTTTTTAATTGTTCTTTTTTTTTTAAATCACAAATATTTTTATGCTATCTAACTACAATCATATTTTTTTCATAAATAATTGTAAAGAAAAACCATTAAAACAGTAAATAAAAGATTAAATCACATTAAAAAAAAGAACCATTAAACAAACTATAATCACATCACATTTTTTCCATAATAAAAAAAATAAATAAATGAAAAAAAACCATTGACTAACTACAATCACATTAAAAAAAGAACCATTGAACTAACTACAATCACATTTTTTTCTTTGTGAGTATTTATGTTTATCTAACTTCAATCATATTAAAAATAAAATTAAAATAGTAAATAAAAAGATTAAATAACATTAAAAAAAACCATTGAACTAACTATAACAATCATATTAAAAACTATAGCGATCCCAGTTTTCTTGTCCCTTTCTGTATTTGTTGTATTCCGGACTTTGGTTCCGTGGAGTTGGTAGTTATATAGCTTGTTGTCATCCTTTAATTCTCTATGTTTGAGTTTTAGGATGTCTTGGGCGTGTTTCGAACTGGTAGGTTGAGTTTTGGTCTCCAGTGTTGTTGCCCAGTTTTTTGGTGTTACGCTCGAGCAGATGATTCTGCGCTCGAGCGGAGTTCGTTTCTTTGGTGGTACGCTCGAGGCGGTCTTGTTGCGCTCGAGCGGGGTTTACACCCTTCCAGTATTTCGTGCCTCTGCAAAGCTTCTGCAGGTGTGTTTTTCACGCTCGAGCAGGTTTCCTTGCGCTTGAGCGGTCGCGCTCGAGCGGGCCTTTTTGGCACTCGAGCGGGTAGTTCTTTTTCTGAAAAGTTCTAGGAGATAAAAATCTGCGCTCGAGCGGACTGGTTTTTCACGCTCGAGCGGATGTGTTTTGCTTTTGTTTCTTGGCGCTCGAGCGGGAATCCTTGCGCTCGAGCGGGACCAGATTGTTGTGCTTGACGCTCGAGCGTTCTATTCTCCGCTCGAGCGGGTCGTGCGTATATGAGTTATCCGCTGGGTGATTTTGAATCACTTTTCACTTTTCTTTCTCTCTCTTACTTTTTCAAAAAACCATTTTTGAGAGCTCATCTCTCTAGAATCTCCCTTTTCTCTAGGGTTTGATCTGGCTAGGGTGTTCTCCTTTCCTTCGGCCTTTACAAAAAGTGCGTTGATCGTTAAGGGCTATATTTTGATCCAAGAATTTCGGGATTTGGGGCATCTTCGTTTCCTTCATCTTCTTCGTTGGGTTTCATCTTTGAGGTAGGGATTCCTACTCATCTTTATGAGCTTTAACCTAAATATTGAGCTTTTGTTTAAATGGTTTGTTTTGGGGAAGTTAGGTTTTGAAAGGTACTATTTTGAAAAGAGGGGTTTTGTTTATTTGACTCATCCTTGTGTGTTTTGGGTTTAAAATAGAGGTTGTTGATGTTGTTAGCATTATTTGGACCCTTGGGGTCAAGATTGAGAAAGGGAGGAGGGAAGCCCTAAATTGTGTATAAATTAATTGGTATAATTAATTTGGAAAAGTTATGGATTTGTTAAATTGAGGTGAATATAATGATAGTGGTTCATTATGGGATGGAATAGTGGAGTCGGATTAATAGATCGTTCATTTTTGAAAATACGGATAATTTATCTGTTGGTGCTTTTATTATCTGTTTAGAAATAATTGCCCTGGACTACCGGTGGAGGGTAGTTTTGATTGTTGTAGACAATGCATGAAGATTAGGCAAACTAAAACTAATCAATTGGATGTGTCATCGAATAAGACGGTTAAAAGGATACATTAATTTTATGTATTGATTGAAATTGTATATGATAACTGCTTGTATACATTGCTTTGTGTGGGAGGAGATGGGGGATGTACTCTACGGTTTATTGGAAGATGGGAGATGGACCTCTAAACCGGAAATGGTCCGACATTGATACAGCACTACAATGTGTATCAGATGTGAAGTGTAGAAGTGTTTCTATGTTTATTTGATATAGCACTAAAATGTATATCATTTAGAGAGGATAGAAGTGTTTCTATGTTTATTTGATATAGCACTAAAATGTATATCATTTAGAGAGGATGGAAGTGTTTTGTTTTAATTGATATAGCACTAAAATGTATATCATTTGAGAAGCATGGAAATGTCTTGTCTAACTATGTTACAACACTAAAATGTGTATCCATTATGAAGTATGAATTGTTTAAAATGGGTTATTATTTCACCTGAAATAGAAGTGCCGTAGCTATGAGATGTGATTCCATCTAAAATGGTTGGCCTAGTTCTAAATTGTAATTATGAATCGAGATTTTGATAGGAAATGGAAACTGGAATAGAACATGGACATATTAGTCATGGGGTTAAATAGTGTCATAAGTTGTTGTGTAAGAGTTAAACCTTTATTAATTGCTGACATTTTAGTTATCGTTCATACCATGTTTAGCATATCTCTACTGGGCATTGGCTCACCCTATATGGGACATCATTTTCAGGTTCAGGTATTGTGCTGCTTACGAGATCTTAGCTTGGATGGTAGAGAGAGTTGAAGACTCTTTATTTGTTAATTTTGTTGTATTACATGTAAATCAGGCCAAGGGCTTAATTTGTATTCCGAGTTAATACTCTTTTTTTGTGACCCAAGTGTTGACTTGGAAAGTTGTAAGCCCATAGGGCATTTACTTTTATTGCCAACATGTAATACATTTTTGTAAGAATACTCAGATGATCGTAATATAATATCTCTTTCTGTACCTTGAATGTATGATATTATGGGTTTATTTTGAGGGCGTTACAAAAACTATTGAACAAACTACAATCACATCACATAATTTTAAATGAAAATTTTGATTTTTTTTTCTGATTTGATTTTTAAAGTATCAATTATTGATAATGATTAGATTATATTTTGAAAAAAAAAATTGTAATTGATTTTTTTAACTCACTGTGTTTTTTGAAAAAAATTATTGTGTTTTTTTAACTATCAATTCACTTAATTTGTGATTTGATTTTTAACTCACTATGTTTTTTGAAAAATAAAATGGATTGTACTTGTCACGCCCTCAAAATAACCCATAATATATAACATTAACATGCATTAATAAAATAAAACAAATCATCAAAATTATCCATCAGAGTACTTTTATTGAAAGACATCACATGTAACATCAAAAGTCAATGCCCTAAGGGCTTACATCTTTCCAAGCCAACACTTGGACACAAAAGAATGAGTACTAACTCAATTACAAATTAAGCCCTTGGCTTGAATGTTTACATGCAATCTCAAATAAAAACAACTAACTAAAGACAATTCTTCAAAGTCCAAATCCTTCCAAGCTAAGTCCTTGGAGGTAGCATATCACCTGGACCTGAAAATGATGTTCCTGTATAGGGTGAGCCACAGCCCAGTAGAAATATACTAAACCAAATATAAGCACTGAATAAAGCAATAGCATTCAATAGATGGTTAACACAACTATTCTTTTCACCAACATACAGTTTCATGACCTTAATGTCTATGACACGTTTCACTTTCTATTATTTATTCAACTTTCCATTTATATCAATATGGCTCAGAACCTGGCCAAACTATGACAGTGAACTAAATATCACACTAACATTTCTTCCAATATCAACAAAACAAATGAGACTAAGGCTCATACCAAAACACTTCCATACTTCCCGATTGATACACATTTTAGTGATGTATCAATAACATGTAAAAACACTTCAAATCAATAAGCACACATATAGTGATGCTAATGGAGTCCATCCCCTATCTCCTCCCAAACAAAAATCCGGTTTAGAGGTCCATCCCCTATCTTCCCCTAAACCGTGGAGTACATCCCCTATCTCCTCCCAAACAAAATGCATATGCAACACACAATCAATACACGTAATTTCTGTATTAATTCAACAGTCAAAATCAATGACTTAACCAATGTGATTAGTTTCAGTTTTCCCTAATCCACATGCAATGTCTACAATAATCACGACTATCCTCCACCGATAGCCCAAAACAGTTATTTCTAAACAGGAAATAAATGTATCAACAAATGTAAATTTAACATTTTCATAGGTGAGTAATTAAACTAACCAACTACACCATTAAATCACTAACTTCCCCAATTTCGTGAATTAAACTCAATTACACATTTTTCCCTAAATTAATTATACAAATTAATTTATTTCAACCACTAGGGTTTTTCCCAAAATTATCAAACAACTCCCAACATATCAAAATACTAGAACTTAGAACAAAACCTATAATATGGAGTAGGAAAATCCCTACCTCGAAGTAAATAACCCGAATGGAGAAGATGGAGATGACGACCCAAAATCCAAAGTGCTCCAAACCGCCAAACTCTCAGATTAAAACGAAGCTCTCAACTCACTCTATCTTTTTAATAAAGCACCTAGGGTAGAAACACTCTAAAAAGAGATGATACCTAAGAGAGAAGGTGAGTGGAGGAAGAGAAAACTCGGAACTAGGGTTTTCAGATCAAAAAGAATGTGAAAAAATGTTTTAAAAACCGCTGCTGTGTATTTATACCCGACAGGCTCGCTCGAGCAAAGGATTGGTCGCTCGAGCGACCAGACACAAGAAAGCCTCGCTCGAGCAAAGAAAGTCTCGCTCGAGCCAATAATGCAATGCTTCAGGTCTGCAACCCAGAAGCACGCTCGAGCGACAGAATGCTCGCTCGAGCGAAGAACTCGAAACTCGCTCGAGCGAAGGAAAGCTCGCTCGAGCCAACAAATACAGCTCTCAGGTCTATATTAGACGCAATTTCTCGCTCGAGTGAAGAAACCCTGGCTCGAGCGAAGGACCAAAATCAAGATCTCGCTCGAGCGACCAACTCTTCGCTCGAGCAAAGGTCCAAAAATCTGGACAGCAACACTTGGTTTCTAAACCCAACCCACCTGTAACAAACCTGCCCAATATATCCTATAACTCAAGAATAAGGAATTTAAAGGACATCAACAACAATAATATAACCATGGGCTCTACGGAACATAAGTCCGGATACAACAACCGAATGGGAAAAGACCGGGGTCGCTATAGTACTCATTAGGGTCACATAATGTACCAATTATTGATGATGATTAGATTCTATTTTGACCCAAAAAAAATTGTAATTGATTTTTTAACTCACTATGCTTTTTGAAAAATAAATTATTGTGTTTTTTAATTGTCAATTGACTTAATTTGTGATTGATTTTTTTAATTATTGATGATGATTAGATAGCATTAAAAAAATTGTGATTTGTATGATTGAAGTTATCTCTTTTTGTTTATAATTTTATTTTTTAATATGATTGAAATTAGATAAACATAAACACTCACAAAATGAAAAATGTGATTGTAGTTTGTTCAATGGTTCTAAATAATCTTTTTTATTTACTATTTTAATAGTTATTTTTTTCAAAATTTTTTTTATTATAAGAAAAATGTCATTGTAGTTAGATAGCATTAAAAAAAATTGTGATTTGTATGATTGAAGTTATCTCATTTTGTTTATAATTTGATTTTTTAATATAATTGATGTTAGACAAATATAAACACTCACAAAAAGAAAAATGTGATTGTAGTTTGTTCAATGGTTCTAAATAATCTTTTTATTTACTATTTTAATGGTTCTTTTTTTTAATTATTTTTTTTATTATGAGAAAAATTTCATTGTAGTTAGTTAGATAGCATTATTAACTTCAGCATTTATTAACTTTTATTTAAATATTTCAATCAGAATTTTCTAAATTTTTACTTTAAAAAAAAAATCTCAGCATTTATTGATTTGGTCAAAATCCCCTGATCAGTATTTATTAACTTTTTCCAATCCATATGTTTGCATTTATTGATTTGGTCAAAATTTTCTAATTAGCATTTAAAATCACCTCATACAAATAATATAGATACAATCCGTGCATAGTTACTGCAATACCATTTTAACTTATCCCATACACTATGGTTAGTGATAAGATTGTTAAATAATTTTTATAAAAAATCTTAAAAAAACATAATTTATATATTAAAAAAAATCTAAAATAAATATAAAAATTTATAATTATCCCGTGCATAGCACGGGTGATAAGCTAGTCTATATATAAAGGAAAATGGGGTTTTTAACTCACAGGTCTTGTGAGAGCTCCAATATCTCAATCCTCATTTTATAATTTTTTGATTTTTTTTTCTTTAAAATAAAACTCAGCATTTATTAAATTCTCTAAAGTGTTTTTTGACTTCCTTTTCAATGCTCTACTCTATGATTGGAAGAAAGCCTATAGGCTAATGTGAACTCTACTATTGAATGTTTTAATTAAAGCCTATGCACACCAAACTTGTTAATTGAGTCCCCCATCACCCAATAAAAAATTATGGCATATTATAAGAGTATTATGATGTCTACGTGTACTCCAAAAATATGTATTCCACATGCAAAATATCTATCTATACTATATATTAAACAAAAGGGAGTTTTTAATCCCAAACCTTATGGGAGCTCTAATCTTTCAATCTAAATTTCCTGATTTTTTGATTAAAAAAAAAAAAAACTTAGCATTTATTAACTTCTCCCAACCCCCAAGTCTTACTCTCATAATAACACTTTAATGTATTAAGAACAAGTATAAAAGAAATTATTTGAAATCCAACACATATGAATTCCTTGAAAAGTCCCAACACATATGATTATTATCCCTCATAATAACACTTTAATACATTAAGAACAAGTATAAAAAAAATTTCTTGAAAAGTCCAACACATATGATTATTATCAAAATATTAAACTTTAATATAATATAATAATAAAAAAAAAGACATTTAATTTTTTGAAAAGTCTAACACATATGATTATTATCAAAATATTAAACTTTAATATAATATAAAAAAGGAAAAAAAGAAGGCACTTAAAAAAAATATATCTAAAAATCGCAATTCACATATATAGATAATTGTAAACACAATCCGTCCATAACACGGGTGATATGCTAGTATCTATCTATACTATATATTAAGCAAAAGGGGGTTTTTAACCCGAGCTTTGTGGGAGCTCCAATCTCCCAATCTAAATTTCCTGATTTTTTGATTTAAAAAAAATAAAAATCTTAGCATTTATTAACTTCTCCCAACTCCCAAGTCTTACCCTCATAATAACATTTTAATGCATTAAGAACAAGTATAAAAAAAATTATTTGAAATCCAATACATATGAATTCCTTGAAAAGTCCCAACACATATGATTATTATCCTTCATAATAATACTTTAATGTATTAAGAACAAGTATAAAAAAAATTTCTTGAAAAGTCTAATGCATATGATTATTATCAAAATATTAAATTTTAATATAATATAATAAAAAAGACATTTAATTCTTTGAAAAGTCCAACACATATGATTATTATCAAAATATTAAACTTTAATATAATATAAAAAAGGAAAAAAAGAAGACATTTAAAAAAAAAAACATTTAAAAATCACAATTCACATATATAGATAATTGTAAACACAATCCGTGCCTAGCACGGGTGATATGCTAGTAAATATTAAGGAAAAGGGAGTTTCTAACCCCCAAGTCCTATGGGAGCTCCAATATCTCAATTTGAATTTTTTAAATTTTTTATTTAAAAAAAAAACCTCAACATTTATTGATTTGATTAAAATCCCATGATCATCATTTATTAACTTTTTTCAATCCACATGTCTTTTCACATGCCTACATTTATTGATTTGGCCAAAATCCCATCATCAGCATTTAAAATTATCTCATACAAATAATTATAGATACAATCTGTGCATAGTTATTGTAGTATCCTTTTCAACTTCTCCCATACACCATAATTAGTGATAAGATTGTTAAATTATTTTTATAAACAATCCTAAAAAACATAATTTAAAAAATTCAAAAAATGTAAAACAAATATAAATATCTATAATTATCCCGTGCATAGCACGGGCACACACACGCTTTCAACTTCTCTCATACCCATTTAATTATTTTGGAAATAATAATTATCCCCCCTTTTGAACTTCTCCCATACTTATTTAATTATTTTGGAAACAATAATTATCCCTTACTTTATAGATTTCAAATGGAAAGATAACAAAAATATTTCATAATCTCTCTATTGTAATTTCTCTCATCGATTTCCAAAAGAAAACATTAAAACTTGCCTTCATTTTCTCTCCCTTAAAAAATCAGATAATATTTTTCATGAGAATTGTGGGTATCTATCTATACATTATATATTATATTATAACATAACCTAAAAAAAAAAAAAAAATAAGATATACAAATAGATGGGGGTTTCTAACTTACAAGCTTTGTGGGAGCTCCAATACCTCAATCTTAATTTCCTAAATTTTTGATTTAAAAAAAAAAATATATATATATAGCGATCTCGGTTTTCCTTCCGTTGGTTATTGTATTCCGGACTCGGTTTCGTGGATGTCTGTTGTTGTATATGTTGCATTTCCATCCTTTAATTCTTTGTATTTGAGTTTTAGGATGTGTTGGGTAGGTTTGTAACAGGTTGGGTGTGTTTTGAAATAAATGGTTGCTGTTCAGTTTTTGGTCTCTTCGCTCGAACCAAGACTTTGTCGCTCGAGCAAGCCGTTTGTCTTTGCTTCTTCGCTCGAGCGAGGTTTTGTACGCTCGAGCGAGTATTGTGGGTCTTCAGGTTTTCTTTTCAGACGCAGCCTTGGCTTGAACGAGCTTTTCTTTGCTCGAGCGAGCTTGGTCTGGTGTGTCTCTTCGCTCGAGCTAGAGGTCCTTCGCTCGAGCGTGCGTCTGCGTCTAGTTTGGACCTGAAGAATGTGTTTCTTGGCTCGAGCGAGCTTTCCTTCACTCGAGCAAGCGAGCTGTATGTTTTGAGTTTCTTCACTTGAGTGAGCTTTTCTTCGCTCGAGCGTGCTTCTGGGTTGCAGACTTGAAGCTTCGTGTTGTTCGCTCGAGCGACCACTCCTTCGCTCGAGCGAGGCTCGAATATATCAGTTCGCAGCAGCAGCTTCTTCTTCACTTTTTCATTATCTTCTTTGCACAAACCCTAGATCCAACTGCTCTCTCTCTCTCTCTCTCTACAAATACTCCATGTTCTAGGAGCCTTCTACCCTAGTTCCTTTGCATAAAGTGTAGAGCTTGGTGTGGGCTACGTTTTGATTCGAAAATCTTTGGGTTTGGAGCATCTTGAGTTTCTTCATCTTTTCCATTGGGTCTCTTCTCTTGAGGTAGGGATACCCTACTCTTTCTTATGAGTTTTGACATAAATTTTAGTCATTTTGTATAAATGGTGGATTTTGGAAATTTTGAAAGGTTAGGGTTTTGATTTGAAGTTATAAAAAGGGGGTTTTAGATAGTTAAACTCCATGTGTTTGTGAGACCTTGGAAAATGGAACTATTGTTGTTGAAATGATGAAATTGAACCTTAGGGTTGATATTTGAATAAGGGAGAAAATACCCTAATTATGTTGAATAATTAATTTGGAGAAATATGAAATTGAGTTGGAAATCATGAAATTGGGAATTTATGGGATTGAATGGTGTAGTTGGATAAATAAATCACTCACCTCCGAAAATGTTAATATTTTATCTGTTTGATACATTTATTATCTGTTTAGAGATAACTACTTTGGGCTATCGGTGGAGGATAGTCTTGATTGTTGTAGACACTGTATGTTGATTAGAGAAAACTGAAACTAATTACCTGGAATATGTCATTGAATATGACGGTTGGATTGTCACATTGAATGTGTGTATAAATTGATCATTGTATATGATAAGTGTTTAAATACATTGTATATGTATATTGTTAGGGAGGAGATAAGGGATGTACTCCATGGTTTGAGAGGAGATAGGGGATGTACTCTCAAACCTGTTTGGGAGGAGATAGGAGATGGACTCCATTGATAACTAAGTTGGCCGGAGTGTTTAGGGTGAAAGTCCCGAAATTCTAATTGCGTTTGCATAACGTAGATGAACTGAAGTGTTAACAATATAAGTTGTAGTCTCATTTGAAATGGAAGTGTTGAGGTGTTAATTATGTAAGTTGTAGTCTCATATTAACTGATCATAATCGAAGTATTGTTAACATGAGTTGTAGTCTCATTATAAACTGTCTGGGTGAACATAGAGAACCATATTTATGAATTGGTTTGGATAATGAAACAGAAAAAGGGGTTGAAACATATTTATGAATATGGGTTGGTTTTGAAAGAGATGTATGTTGTTTATATGAGTTAAACATTTATCAAATGATAATGTTTTAGTTATTGCTCATATTTGGTTTAGTATATCTCTACTGGGCTTTGGCTCACCCTATATGGGACATCATTTTCAGGTCTAGGTGATATGCCACCTCCAAGGACGTAGCTTGGGAGGCTTAGAGGTTGAAAGATCTTTTTGTTACTATCTTTTGTATTACATGTGAATCAAGCCAAGGGCTTATTTTGTATAAAAGTTAGAACTTTTCTTTTGTTGTAACCAAGTGTTGACTTGGAAAGTTGTAAGCTCGTAGGGCATTTACTTTTGATGTCAACATGTAATACTTTTGCACTTAATACTCTGATGAATGGAAAATATGTTTTATTCTCTTATGTCTATGCATGTCAAGAATGTTGGGTTTATATGTGTTATTTTGAGGCCGTGACAACTTGGTATCAGAGCGTACCGGGTTTGAATACTTTGGGTACGTGAGAAGTGGTTAGTACCACAATGGGTTTGTCTCGTTTGTTAGAGACTTATGTGTAATGTTACGTGCTTATGTGATAACATGCTTATGTGAGTACATGGGTATGGAATTTGGTTTCTAGGATGTTGATTGGACCCTTGGGTTTCTGGGAGTCCTGTTGAAAAAGCACTTGATCAATGTTGTTTTTAACCGGAACTCTAGCAACGCCTATAGCGATCCCGGGTTTTCCCCTTTATGTACAGTATTCTGGACTTAGGTTCCGTGGTTGAGTATTGTGGCATTTGTTTCTTTTCCGTCCTTTAATTCCTTATGTATGAGTTATAGGATGTTTTGGGCAGGTTTGTAACAGGTTGGTTGTGATTGGGAACAAATGGTTGCTGCCCAGATTTTGGTGTCTTCGCTCGAGCGAGGCTTTTGTCGCTCGAGCGAGCTCTTTGTTTTAGATCCTTCACTCGAGCGAGAGTTGGGGATGTGTCTAGTAGCTCGAGCGAGACGTCTTGCGCTCGAGTGTACGTCTGCGTCTGGTTTTGGACCTGAGAGCTACATTTCTTGGCTCGAGTGAGCTTTCCTTCACTCGAGCGAGCGAGCTGTATGTGTTGAGTTTCTTCACTCGAGCGAGAATTCTGTCGCTCGAGCGTGCTTCTTGGTTGCAGACCTGAAGCTTCGAATTGTTGGCTCGAGCGAGGCTTTCTACGCTCGAGCGAGGGTTCTTTGTGTCTGGTCGCTCGAGCGACCAATCCTTCGCTCGAGCGAGCCTGTGTTACATCAGTAGACAGCAGCGGGTAAACACTTGACTTTTTCATCTCTTTTGATTTCAAAACCCTATATCCGAGCTCTCTCTCTCTCTACACACCTTCTCTCTAGGGTTTCATCTATTTTTAGTGTGTTTCTACCCTAAGTTCTTTGTAAGAAAGGTAGAGGGTCACGAGGGCTTTGTTTTAATCTGAACAAAAGTGGATTTGGAGCACGTTGGTTTTTCCTCATCTACTCCTTTGGGTTCTAATTTCGAGGTAGGGATATCCTACTCCATCTTATGAGTTTTGTCTTTAAATTTAGTCATTTTGATTAGTTGGTGGTGTTGGGTAATTTTGGGAAAAGTTAGGGTTTGGTTTGTAATTTATAAAAGAGGGGTTTTCAAATATTATAACCCATGTGTATGTGAGACCTTGGAAAATGGCACTATTGTTGTTAAATTGGTGAAATCGAACCTTAGGGTTGATATTGAGAAAGGGAGGAAAATGCCCTAAATATGTTATGATAAATTAATTTGTATAATTAATTTGAGGAAAATGTGAGATTATGAAATTGAGTTGAGAATAGTGAAATTGGGAAATTATGGGATTGAATGGTGTAGTTGCATAAATTAATCACTCACCTATGGAGAATGTTGATATTATATCTGTTTAATGCATTTATTTTCTGCTTAGAAATAATTGCTTTGGGCTATCGGTGGAGGATAGTCATGATTGTTGTAGACACTGTATGTTGATTAGGGAAAACTGAAACTAATCAAACATGTTATGTCATTGAATATGACGGTTGGGATAATACATCAAATATGTGTATTGAATGATTATTGGATATGATAAATGTTTATATACATTGCATTATGTGGGAGGAGATAGGGGATGGACTCCATTAATACAACAAATACGTGTATTAAATTGAAGTAATGATACAGCAAATATGTGTATCATTTATGAAGTATGGAAGTGTCTTAATATGTTAATGATGCATCAAATATGTGTATCTATCGTGAAATATGGAAGTGTTGGTATATGAGCTATAGTCTCATTGAATTGTTTGGCCAGGTTCTGAGCCATGTATATGAAATGATTTGGATAAGTAAAGGAAAGCGGAGCGTAACATGGACATAATTGTCATGGAACTGTATTGTGATATAACTGAGTTATAAGTGTTAACCATCTATCAAATGCTATTGTTTTAGTCATTGCTTATATTTGGTTTAGTATATCTCTACTGGGTTGTGGCTCACCCTATATGGGATATCATTTTCAGGTTCAAGTGATATGCTACCTCCAAGGACATAGCTTGGAAGGTTTTGGAGTTGAAGACTCTTTTTGGTTATTTTGTTATTTGGATATTACATGTAAATTCAAGCCAAGGGCTTAAAGTGTATTTGAGTTAGTACTCTCTTTTGTGACCAAGTGTTGGCTTGGAAAGTTGTAAGCCCATAGGGCATTTACTTTTGTTGTCAACATGTAATATTTTTGTACTTAACTATTCTGATGAATGGAAGGATGTTATTCTCTTATATCAACACTTGTCGAAACTGTTGGGTTTTATGTATTATTTTGAGGGCGTTACAACTTGGTATCAGAGCGTATCGGGTTTGAATACTTTGGGTACGTGGAAAGTGATTAGTATCACATTGGGTTTGTCTCGTTTGTTAGAGGTTTAGATGTAATGTTATGTGCTTATGTGATAACATGTTTATGTGACTATATGGGTATAGGCTTTAGTTTCTAGGATGTTGATTGGATCCTTGGGTTCCTATGAGTCCTATTGGAAAAGCACTTGATCAATGCTGTTTCTAACTGGAACTCTAACAACGCCTCAGGACTATCATTATTCGGAAATGAAATTCGTAGGTGCTTATGTGATTATGTGCTTACGTGGAGTGAATTACCATTGTCCATTGCATTAGGACGTGACTGTTATAGCTTCGGCACATTTGTGAATGTGCTAATGTTCTTTGTTACCTTTATTAGGATGTCAAGACAAGGACGTGGAGGTAGGCGTGGTAGGCCTAGGAGGTAGGAGATGCCTTTACCGGATGATATTCCGGCGCAGCAGGAGGGAGTTGGTTAGGCCAATGTGGCCGAGCCGGTGGGTCAGCAGGCCATGGGTGCCTTGGCCCGCGAGATAGCAGGAGCTTTGAGGGAATCCATGGGCATTCTCAGAGTTGAGAATCAAGTTCAGGCCCAGGTTGCAGATGCAGGGCCTTCCTTTCTGAAGATGGAGTTTTTTCGGTCTAATCCGGATGAGTTTTGGGGGGATCCGAAAGAGCCACTTAAGGCTGATGAGTGGCTGGAGCAGATGACGAAGACGTTTGAGATGCTTGGCATCGAGGACGGGGCTTTGAAGGTGACCTTGGCATCTTTCCAGTTGAAGGGAGATGCAGGTCAGTGGTGGAAGTTCATGAGGGGTCGTATTGGAGGTACTTGGGAGGCTTTCGTTGATGCCTTTCAGGAGAAGTTTCTGTCTCCCATTGTCAGGGAGAAGTTGAGAGACCAGTTCTGTCAACTCAAGCAGTTGAGTTCATCAGTGGCTGAGTTTGAGGCCGCATTTACTAGTTTATCTAGGTTTGCACCTGAGTTAGTGGCGTCTGAGGAATGCCATTGTCTGGAATTTGAGAAGAAGTTGAGGCACGGGCTCAAGATGAGGGTTGAAGGGTCTATGACCCGAGAATATGGGTGCCTTGTGGATGCTGCAGCCCATATGGAGATTATGATGCATGAGGAGGAGGAGAGGTTGAGGGGCTCCAAGAGGAGTCAGGATGGCCAGAGGGATGGCAGGAGGCAGAGGGGTTCTAACCCTTAGTAGTCACAGGGAGCTTTTGCTAGATCTACCTTTCCAGTGCCGAGTGCAGGTTCTGGGAGAGGCAATCAGGGAGACATTACTTGTTATAAATGTGGCCAGCTGGGTCATAAGTCTCCAGCTTACTCGCAGAGGGGAGGAGGTCAGAGAGCTGCTTCATCTTCGGCTCGACCTTAGAGCTAGAGTCAAGGTAGAGGCCAGCCGCTCTCTTGTTACCAGTGTGGTTAGGCGGGGCACCTGAAGAGGTTTTGCCCGCAGTTGAGTGCCATATTGGGTGCGTCTGGTTCGAGGCAGACGTAGAGTTTTCAGCCAGCACAGTCATTTCAGGCCTTGAGGGCCAATCAGGGAGCTTCGTCATCCCAGTCTGTGCAACAGTCTTTTGCTCCTAGGGGTGAGCAGGTAGAGCAGAGACCTTCAGGGCACGTGTATGCTGTTACCGCGCAGGATCTTGTACCTGCTCCATCTGTTGTGAGATGTACCTTCTTGTTTTGCAACTCGGTTGCTAATGTGTTGATTGATATGGGTGCATCCCATTTCTTTATATCTGCTGCATTTGCATCCGTTTTGGGGTTGGAGTTGGCGCAGTTAGCATCTCCTATATGTGTTGTATCACCTGTTGGGGGTGAATTGATTTTGAAACAAGGGTGTCGGGGCTGTGATATAGAGGTCGCCGACCACCGGCTTCCATTTTCTTTTGTAGTTATGGCTATGTTGGGTTTTGATGTGATTTTGGGTATGGACTGGATATCGTCATACCGGGCTGTTATTGATTGCTACCGCCAGAGGGTGGCTGTATGTACCTTGAGCGGGGATTGTTTCCACTTCTTGGGGGATCGAGTTGGTAGTGTGTTGCCACCAGTATAGGATTCGCGAGGACAGAGTGAGCTTAGTGGTCTTCTCGCTAGCTTTATGAGTAGTGAGTGTGATGAGACCCAGACGGTATTGCCGAGAGTGGTTTGTGAGTATTCAGATGTTTTTCCTGAGGACCTTGTTAGTTTACCACCTCATCGAGAGATTGAGTTCTCTATTGATCTAGTGCCCGGCACGGTGCCGATTTCTATGGCACCATATCGTTTTGCCCCAGCCAAGTTGGTTGAGTTGAAGATTCAACTCCAAGAGTTGCTAGATAAGGGCTTCATCCGCCCTAGTACTTCACCGTGGGGAGCACCGGCCCTCTTTGCTAAAAAAAAAGATGGTACCTTAAGACTTTGTATTGATTACCGAAAATTGAATCGGGCTACGGTTAAGAACAAGTACCCTATGCCTCGTATCGATGATTTGTTTGACTAGTTGAAAGGGTCCCGTTGTTTCTCTAAGATAGACTTGAGATCGGGTTACCATCAGTTGAGGGTCAGGGAGGAGGATATTCCGAAGACGACATTCCGTACGCGGTATGGCCACTATGAGTTTCTGGTGATGCCTTTTGGGCTCACCAATGCACCGGCAGTATTTATGGACTTGATGAACCGGATATTCCAAGAATTCTTAGATCGTTTTGTGGTCGTTTTCGTGGACGACATCTTGATTTATTCACCTTTTGAGGAGGAGCACGGGGAACACTTGAGAGTGGTGCTTGAGTTGCTTAGAGCCCATAGGCTGTATGCCAAGTTTGGGAAGTGTGAGTTTTAGCTAAGAGAGGTCAAGTTCTTAGGCCATATGGTCTCCGAGAAAGGGGTGTCTGTTGATACATCCAAGATAGAGGGAGTGCAGGATTGGGCACAGCCTAAGAGTGTTTTCGAGATCCGCAGTTTTCTGGGATTAGCTGGGTATTACCGCCGGTTTGTGAAGGATTTCTCTAGGCTAGCTTCACTGTGACTAGACTGACACAGAAAGGGGTTAAATTTGTATGGAGTGAGACTTGTGAAAAGTCATTCCAAGAGCTGAAAGTTAGACTTACCACCGCTCCAGTGTTGATTATTCCGGAGAGACGTTTGGGTTATGCGGTTATTGTGATGCCTCACGAGAGGGTTTGGGTTGTGTGTTGATGCAAGAGGGGAAAGTGGTAGCCTATGGCTCGCGGTAGTTGAAAATACAGGAGAGAAATTACCCTACGCATGACCTAGAGTTAGCAGCCATGATTTTTGCCTTGAAGATTTGGAGGCACTACCTTTATGGTGAGAGATTCGAGGTGTTCTCGGATCATAAGAGTCTAAAGTATCTGTTTACACAGAAAGACTTGAACTTGAGGCTGAGGAGGTGGATGGAGTTTATTGAGGATTACGACTTCGAGTTGCATTATCATCCGGGGAAGGCCAATGTTGTGGTCGATGCCCTTAGCAGGAAATCCATTAGTAATGTAGCTTGTATAGCCATCCGGGAGTGGGAGATGTTGGGTGCACTTGGCGAGTTTGATTTGCTTCTCGGCGAATCTGTTGAGGCTGCGGCCTTGTTTTCTATAGTTGCACAGCCTACATTTGTGACTCGAGTGTTAGAGGCACAGAGAGGTGACCTTGAGGTAGAATCTCTCCGGGAAAAGATCTCCAGTGGGAAGGTTGAGAAGGGTTTAATGGTATATCCCGACCTGAGTGTGAGATACCGTGACCGATTGTTTGTACCAGAGTCTTGCCGAGAGGAAGTACTCCGAGAGTTTCACCATTCACGCCTTGCGGTGCATCCGGGAGGCACTAAGATGTATCGCGATTTGAGTCGCCAGTTTTGGTGGCGGGGTATGAAGAAAGATGTGGCAGTGCTTGTATCTAAGTGCCTTACTTGTCAGCAAGTGAAGGCCGAGCATCAGAGGCTAGCGGGTTTGTTACAACCCTTGCCTATTGCCAAGTGGAAGTGGGATGTAATAACCCCGACCTCAGATTAATGCTAAAACATGATTAATTATGCCTAACAGTAATTTAGAAGGAAATCTCGGATTAATTTGCATTTGCATTGCATTATCTTGGTTTTTTAATATGTTTACCATAAAACGATCTGTTCATGTTCTGACCCGGGATTGCGAATTGAAAGCCTTATCGGTGCCCGATTCCGAAATTGATTAGTGTTATGTGCTAGTTAGAAATTATGTGATTTTATGGTAGATTTAATTTAAATTTGATTCAGTATGATTAATTCGATTAAATAAAGCTCAATTTCATTGGTTCTAGTATTTACCAAAATGCCACTTAGTGGTCAATTGTTTTGAACTCAAGATTGTAGACATTTCATAACATTTTCCTCAGCCATTTCTTGGGGACAAACCGTAGGAGAGAGGGAGAGCAAGAGAGCAAGTTGAATCATCTAGAATTTTGCTTGAACTTAGAAGAATTTAGGGCAACTTGGAGGATTAGGCTTCTAAGCTTGAAATTGAAGACTTAAGGTAGGAGAATTACCTTCTTGATTGTGAATTCAAGTCATTTCTTGCATGATTCATGTGCCATTAGTGGTCTAAGTTAAGAACTAGCTCAAACATGTAGAATTTAAGCTTAATTCATGCATGCATGTTCATAATCCTAACAATTGGAAGTGTTTTCGTGGAAATCCTTACATGCAAGGCCATATCCTAGTTATAGTCCATGAGTTCATCATAATTTTGAGTTTAATCTTGCATTTGGTTACATTTTTGGAACTTTGAATTCATTAGGACACTTGCATGTATGTGTGTTCATCATGTTCTTGGAGTTTTATTGGAAATTGTATTTAATTGACTCACCCTTGGGCTTTGATTTCATAAATTGAATTCAAAACATGTTATACTATGAGTTTAAAGTGTTTTCCCAGAAAATAGGCCCAAGAGGTCGAGGTTTGAGGTGTTGAATGCTTGGTTTGAGCTTGGGAGGCAAATCTAGAAATTCCAGAATTTGGCTTCCTCGCTCGAGCGAAGGATTCCACGCTCGAGTGACCATCGTTTGTTCTGAGATTCGCTCGAGCGAAGGAATGGTGGCTCGAGCGTGAATTGCAAGCTCTTAGGTTTTTGGTGCATGCAGACGCGCGCTCGAGCGGCGAGACCTACGCTCGAGCGAAGAGTTGTGTCTCACGCTCGAGCGAGCATCGAGCGTAAAATTCCAATAACCAGTACTTTTGAATTTTTATAGACCGCTCGAGCGAAGGAGTCTATGCTCGAGCGACCCCTCTGTTTTGACAAGCTCGCTCGAGCGAAGAAAGCCATGCTCGAGCGAGACCCCTGTTTTCAGCAAGCTCTGAAAAATGTTGTTAAGTGCATTTTCGCATCCTCATCCCATCCTAGGCATTCCTAGGCCATGTTTAAGACTCCATAATCGGGTTAATAGTTAAACACACACTAAGAATAACGAAGTGCATTACGTCCAACTCGAGTGTGTGTTTCAAGTGGGTAATTGTATGCGTGTTCATGTAGGTCACGCACCTCGGGACAAGTGAAGAGCCATTTCACCATCTAGTTGAGCCGACCAATTGTTTGTGAGTAAT
Organism: Camellia japonica; assembly: GCA_030407325.1. NCBI lineage: Eukaryota > Viridiplantae > Streptophyta > Magnoliopsida > Ericales > Theaceae > Camellia > Camellia japonica. The sequence continues at coordinate 26,385,438 of JAPPVO010000019.1, forward strand.
AACTCTGTAAAGTTATGTTTAACTTTAATTTTTTTCCGATGACATGAGATGATAAGTTCTGAAATGCTATGTTTGAATGAATGAATGATAGTCCAATTTTCCTTGAAATGTAAATGTGGTATCCCTAGCCGAGGCCCTCGCCCAGGGGATAGAATACTGAGGCACATGGTTATGAGGCCCTCGCCTGGGGGAAAGAATACCGTGGCACAGGCCCTCGTCCTTGGGAAACAATACCGTGGCACAGATATGCTACCCGGTATCGGAGGTTCCATTATGGGACTTACTATGCTTGACCAACATGATACGTCATGCTAAGGGAAATGTACCACACATAATTGGAATATGGTTATGGCTGTGGTTCTTCTCTGATACGAATATGAATATGAATATACCTACGTTTCTGATCTAATAAGAGGTTGATTTTCTGAATTCTGTATTCAATATGGTCATCATTCATTAAACCCCTTTACGCTGTTATTATTCACTGGGCTTTAGCTCACTCCTTATATTATGTATGTAGGTGAACAAGTACAAGACCAGGCCCGGGGTTGATGGCCTGCACCCCAGTTTTGTCAGCCAACCGTTGCGCCTCCCGAGGAGGTTCCAGTTGAAGTCAATTGCCAAGGCTGCTTTTGTAGTTATGCTAGTCTCCGTCTGTTTGTAAAGTCAGGATCTGGAAACTACAGTCTGTAAATAATACTGTGAATATTGGTGTCCCTTGACTAGCATGCTTATGAATGTAAATATGTTTGACTTGTTTTGTCCTATGTACGTCATCACAGCTCATTGGACTTTGTTTATTTTGTCTAGTTGCTTTCGCAGCCCCTCATTACTTGCTAATCTATTAAGAGGCCTTCAGTAATCCGAGGATTACTAGCCGGTTACGACGCTAAACCTATAGGGGCGGGTTTGGGTCGTGACATGGGAGCACATCACTATGGACTTCGTTGTGGGTCTTCCGAGGACTCAGCGGGGTAGTGATGCTATTTGGGTGGTTGTAGACCAGTTGAGTAAGTCAGCGCACTTCATCCCTATGCGTGTGAGAGATTCAATAGATCATCTTGCCGACTTGTACATTCGGGACATAGTGAGGTTGCACGGGGTCCCAGTGTCGATCGTCTCAGATAGAGATCCACGTTTTACTGTGAGGTTGTGGCAGAGTTTGCAGAGTGCCTTGGGTACTAGGTTGACCTTTAGCACGGCTTATCATCCTCAGACTGACGGGCAGTCCGAGCGTACTATTCAGATCCTTGAGGATATGCTTCGAGGTTGTGTCCTTGACTTTAGTGGGTCGTGGGAAAGGCACTTGCCCTTGGTGGAGTTTGCCTATAACAATAGTTTTCAGTCGAGTATCGGTATGGCACCGTTTGAGGCCTTGTATGGCCGACCTTGTAGGTCTCCAGTTTGTTGGGCCGAGGTGGGTGATGCACCTTTTTTGGGCTCGGAGTTGGTGAGGGAAACGACGGAGAAAGTTGAGCTTATTCGTAGGAGTCTTGTTACAGCGCAGAGTCGTCAAAAATGTTATGCCGACCGTAGGAGGAGGCCTTTGGCATTTGAGGTGGGTGATCACGTGTTTCTGAAGATATCACCTAAGCGGGGTTTGATGAGGTTTGGTAAGAGTGGGAAGTTATCCCCTCAGTTTATTGGCCCTTTCGAGATCCTTGAGAGGATTGGCGAGGTTGCCTACCGTTTAGCTTTGCCACCGCAGTTGTCCGGAGTGCATGACATATTTCACGTTAATATGCTTCGGAAGTATGAGCCGAATCCATCACATGTATTGGATTGGACGAACTTAGAGGTAGATGAGGATGCCTCGTATGAGGAGAGACCGGTTCGGGTCTTGGATAGGCGGGATCAAGTCTTGCGAGGCAAGACCATCCCCTTTGGTGAAAGTTTTGTGGAAACATCACGGGGTTGAGGAAGCCACTTGGGAACGTGAATTGGAGGTCCGAGAAAAGTATCCGGATCTATTTGTGGATATTTGAGCATATGTTGTATATTTTGTTGTATTGATAAACTTTAAGAGCATTGAATATGTCTTAAGTTGTAAAACATTATATATGTTTCGGTTTATGGAAGTATTTTGGAACTTGCCTTGAAATGGAAGTTTACTTTAACATTGTGTATGTTAAATATGTTGTGGAAATGCAAGTATGTTATTAACATTGAATATGTTATTTGATATTGGAATTTGTTGAATATCAAGGAAATGCATGTTGATATGCATATTGAATTATGTTGTAATTGCCTCTTGAATAGAGATGAGATGACCAATAATGGGTCCAAATGTTGAATATCGAACTGTATTGTTATTGAGAGTTGGAAAATCATGTTTTTGAAAACTTGTACCTAATTTCGGGGACGAAATTCTTTAAGGGGGAGAGGTTATAGCGATCCTGAGTTTTCCCCTTTATGTACAGTATTCTGGACTTAGGTTCCGTGGTTGAGTATTGTGGCATTTGTTTCTTTTCCATCCTTTAATTCCTTATGTATGAGTTATAGGATGTTTTGGGCAGGTTTGTAACAGGTTGGTTGTGATTGGGAACAAATGGTTGCTGCCCAGATTTTGGTGTCTTCACTCGAGCGAGGCTTTTGTCGCTCGAGCGAGCTCTTTGTTTTAGATCCTTCGCTCGAGCCAGGGTTCCTTCACTCGAGCCAGAGTTGGGGATGTGTCTAGTAGCTCGAGCGAGACGTCTTGCGCTCGAGCGTGCGTCTGCGTCTGGTTCTGGACCTGAGAGCTGCATTTCTTGGCTCGAGCGAGCGAGCTGTATGTTTTGAGTTTCTTCGCTCGAGCGAGACTTTTGTCGCTCGAGCGTGCTTCTGGGTTGCAGACCTGAAGCTTTGAATTGTTGGCTCGAACGAGGCTTTCTACGCTCGAGCGAGGGTTCTTTGTGTCTGGTTGATCGAGCGACCAATCCTTCGCTCGAGCGAGCCTGTGTTATATCAGTAGACTGCAGCGGGTAAACGCTTGACTTTTTCATCTCTTTTGATTTCAAAACCCTAGATCCGAGCTCTCTCTCTCTCTCTACACACCTTATCTCTAGGGTTTCATCTATTTTTAGTGTGTTTCTACCCTAAGTTCTTTGTAAGAAAGGTAGAGGGTCGCGAGGGCTTTGTTTTAATCTGAACAAAAGTGGATTTGGAGCACGTTGGTTTTTCCTCATCTACTCCTTTGGGCTTCTAATTTCGAGGTAGGGATACCCTACTCCATTTTATGAGTTTTGTCTTTAAATTTTGTCATTTTGATTAGTTGGTGGTGTTGGGTAATTTTGGGAAAAGTTAGGGTTTGGTTTGTAATTTATAAAAGAGGGGTTTTCAAATATTGATACCCATGTGTATGTGAGACCTTGGAAAATGGCACTATTGTTGTTAAATTGGTGAAATCGAACCTTAGGGTTGATATTGAGAAAGGGAGGAAAATACCCTAAATATGTTATGATAAATTAATTTGTATAATTAATTTGAGGAAAATGTGAGATTATGAAATTGAGTTGAGAATAGTGAAATTGGGAAATTATGGGATTGAATGGTGTAGTTGGATAAATTAATCACTCACCTATGGAGAATGTTGATATTATATCTATTTAATGAATTTATTTTCTGCTTAGAAATAATTGCTTTGGGCTATCGGTGGAGGATAGTCTTGATTGTTGTAGACACTGTATGTTGATTAGGGAAAACTGAAACTAATCAAATGTGTTATGTCATTGAATATGACGGTTGGGATAATACATCAAATATGTGTATTGAATGATTATTGTATATGATAAATGTTTATATACATTGCATGAGAGGAGATAGGGGATGGACTCCTAAACCGGATATCGTTTGGGAGGAGATAGGGGATGGACTCCATTAATACAGCAAATACGTGTATTAAATTGAAGTAATGATACAGCAAATATGTGTATCATTTATGAAGTATGGAAGTGTCTTAATATGTTAATGATGCATCAAATATGTGTATCTATCGTGAAATATGGAAGTGTTGGTATATGAGCTATAGTCTCATTGAATTGTTTGGCCAGGTTCTGAGCCATGTATATGAAATGATTTGGATAAGTAAAGGAAAGCGGAGCGTAACATGGACATAATTGTCATGGAACTGTATTGTGATATAACTGAGTTATAAGTGTTAACCATCTATCAAATGCTATTGTTTTAGTCATTGCTTATATTTGGTTTAGTATATCTCTACTGGGCTGTGGCTCACCCTATATGGGATATCATTTTCAGGTTCAAGTGATATGTTACCTCCAAGGACATAGCTTGGAAGGTTTTGGAGTTGAAGACTCTTTTTGGTTATTTTGTTATTTGGATATTACATGTAAATTCAAGCCAAGGGCTTAAAGTGTATTTGAGTTAGTACTCTCTTTTGTGACCAAGTGTTGGCTTGGAAAGTTGTAAGCCCATAGGGCATTTACTTTTGTTGTCAACATGTAATATTTTTGTACTTAACTACTCTGATGAATGGAAGGATGTTATTCTCTTATATCAACACTTGTCGAAACTGTTGGGTTTTATGTATTATTTTGAGGGCGTTACAATGCCACAGGACTGTCAGTATCCAGAAATGAAATTCGCAAGTGCTTATATGATTATGTGCTTACGTGGAGTGAATTACTGTTGTCCAATGTATTAGGACGCGAGTGAAATAGCTTCGGCACATTTGTGAATGTGCTAATGTTCTTGTTTCCATTATTAGGATGTGTAGACACCCCATTTTTGACCGTCCTCAAGACCTGGACGTCACCGCTTGAACACTCGGTGATTATCCATGTTCGTGTTCGCTTGGAGTTCCCGGAGTTCTCGGCTACACGCCTTGCCTCAGGATCTCCGAACTTGACCGTTTTGTGTCTGGTTTTGCACCAAACACTTGTGCTTTGCCTTGGAGGGGCAGGGAATGCCTTGTGAGGCATCCCCACACACCACCGGCAGTGGCTAGAGGCCACCGGCTGGTTGGTGTTTCCATCGGCACTATATTGTGCCGGTCGGCACTCTTTGTGCCGGTCGGCAGTCAATTTTGGCAAAATGACCATTTTGCCCTGCCGACTACTTTACAGCTGTTTTTGGAGATATTTTCAGACAGCTTTGTAGCATTTGTTTCCCCTCCATACACGTGTATGGAGGGATGAGCCTCTTGGTTAGCTTAGCTTGTAAGCTTTGTTGCCTATAAGAGAAGGCTTCCTCCTCTTGGCTCAAGGTTGGGAGAGGTTTTGTTTTTTAGACATTTTAGACAGAGAAGAAGCTCTGGTTTTAGGTTAGAAGTTTTGTATCTATCCTATCTCTCTTCCTCCCTCTTATTTTGTACACTAGGTGTTTGTGACTTACTATTGCTCATCAACACCTAGTGTTTCACCTTCCTTTGGTTACTGAGGTTCTAAGGGCTGGTTCTTGGAGTTTTTGACTGGTTTGGAGCTCAAGGAGGCAACAAAACCACCATTGTTGAAGAAAGGCTTCAAGGGTAAGAAACTAGTCTTTTATTCCCCATTCTTGCACTCCATTTTTACATAGCTTAGAACTGTTTTTGTGCTTGGTGATCAACACATAAAAGTTCTGTTTTTTGGTCTTCTTTATTGTTGGTTAAGAGTGTTTTGTGCTTTGGGAGGGTTTGACCACCCTTAGGCCTTGAAAAGGCCTCATTTTGTGCTATTTTGTGAGAGCTTCGGGATTTTGGTGTTGAGGTCTCTCCACCACTGAAATCTTGAGGGATTTCAGTGGTGAAGATGATGCTTTGAAGTCCCAAGAAGGAGAGAGCCACCCCCCTCTCCTTGATGTCCTTGAAAAGGGCAAGTTTTGGCCTCTTAAGGAGCCTTATGTTCAAGTGTGTGTTGAGCATTCCATGGTTGTATTTTATGCTTATATTGCCATGTTATAACTTTGTGTTAAGTTGGTTTTAGTACTCCTTGCATGTTTTGCATAGATGCTTTGTAATGCCTTGTAATTCCCTTAACATGCCTTAGGTCGTTAGCCTTTGTTTGAGCATGATTTAGGCTTGGACTTGTGAAGCTTGTATGCTTATTTTTTCATGCTTTAGGTCTGTCCATAGTCGTTTGGATTGATTTTGGCATGTTTAGTATAGCTCCTTTGCATCTGTGGCTTGCCGGGCTTGTATGCCTCAAGTATGTGAATGTGTAGCATGTGTTGCTTACATTATTCTGATGGTTTGGGACCACCCTACATGCTATTTCAGTCCCTTTGATGTGCTTGAATGCTTGCCTTAGACCCCTCTTTGTTATCTTAAAAGGTTGTGTTGTATGCTCCATGTTTTGACCATTATGCATGCCTTTAAATTTAAGTCATTTAGATGCCATCTAGGTGGTCTTTTGGACTTAGTTTTATGTGTTAAAACTCTGTTTTTAGTCGCCTAAGTATTGCCATGTGTGGTTGTACTAAGTGTAGTTCATTACCTCTTTGATGAGCCTTGAGTGCTTGGGCCTTTTGCATGCTTTACTTGGTTTATTTAGTTGGTTTGGAACCTTCTATAACATGATTTTCAAAGCTTATGATGCATGCTAAGTGTCCATGATATCCCCTTCCAAGTGTGCTTGAAGGTTGTTTGCTTAGTGCCTAAGTGTTAAGTCTTAACATATGCATGTGTGTGTGTGTAGACTTTCTTGTTGGGCATTTTTGGCCATTATTTTAGGTCTATTTAGAGTCGCCTAGATCATGTTTAAAGCCATCATTTGCTTGGTTTGTTTTGCCTCATGTTTGCTTGCATGCTTACATAAGTGTCTTGCCATGATCATGTTGCATATTAGCTAACATGACTAGGTTGCATTGCACCTTGCATACATGTCTTGTTCCTTGACTTGGTGATAGGAATTGGCCTTGTTTGTTTGTTTGGTTTGCATGCATTTGACATAAAAGTTGCATACTTGGTTCTTTGGGCCATCATGCATGGAAATGCGTGATTGGTGGCCCGAGAATCGAGGCACGTGTCCCTTTGAGTCACAAATATGATAAGGGGCATGATTGGTGCACAAATTGCTCGAATTGTATTGCCATGCAAGTTTTTGCCCTCTGCTGCTGTGAGTTGCAGGTTCTGCAGACATTCAGTGCCGACCGGCAGTCTACTTATGGCCGATGGATGAATTCAGTGCCGGTGGCCACATACTTCAGCCGGTGATGTTTCCCCTCAGCCGGTGGTGATCCCCAGGATTCAAGGGAGCAATCCTGAGACTTTGGCAGTCTTCAGAGGAGGAAAGCAGGGAAAACAGAGGCAGACTTTGCATGGTAGCGCGATTCTGAGCAAGTCCCGAACACGCGCCGCGTCCGGCCCTCTCCCCGAGGGGTTTACTGCTTTGATTAGATTAATTAATCTGCTTAATTAATTTAACGGGTTTGTAATTTAATTAGCTTGCGTAGTTAATTATTTGTATTATTCTTTCAGTCCCTCCGAGCGAGGGCATAATTGTAATAAGTGTGGGTGAGTGTATGTATGTCTTCCAACCCCCATTTCTTTCTTCCCTTTTATTTACCTGCTTACGATGGTAGATTAGGGCATATTTAAAATTAGCATACCTTATGCAATGCATGCGTGCATCCATGCATTTGTTAACATGCACCGGGCTCGGTATATCATACAAACTGCATCGTACTTTCAATTCCAAATTGAATACGTGATAGTTGTAGCATTTCACATGCGATTTTAGGGTTAGCCGAGCCTATCCTAATTACATGCTGTATGTGTTGCACTAGTCACTTAACATGAACTAGGGCATGCATGTTTGCTAACTAGTTTATTGTTTTGGCACGGAGTACGATGTAAGTTTTTACGCTTTAGCATACCACATGCGTGTGAATGTTGCCATGACAGTATGCTTACCATGAGGCTAAATGCTTATATGAGATAAACTATTTGAATGCCTGTGGGTGGAGGTTGGATTGCTTGAGTTGGAAAAATTCGTTGAAATCCGTGCTTTAGCCTACTTGCGGGTAGCGAATTTCAAAACGCTTTTTTAAAACAAACGGATATGCAATGTTTGTTTCCAAATTAGACAATCTGGTCTATACTTGTTTGCTGCGCGCATAACATAGTAAATTCTAGGCTAATAACCGGAATAAGAGCATGTGATGTTTTCAAAATCGGATATCACGGTTAGTAGAGGCCGGTCTTCGGACCGGGCGAAAGGGGGTGCTCATAGCTGACCTTCCCCGATCGTACCCAAGCTCCCGAGCTAAGACATTTGGTGATGACGGACACGTGGCCTTCGGCACCGAGTCAGGGTTTCCTAAATTTCCCATTTTAAAATATTTAGGTGGCGACTCTGTAATCCGGCAAAGCAGTCCATGTTTGGCACTACTTTTCAAAAATCAGTTTTCCTTCAAAATGATTTTGCCAGAGTTGGACTCTTTGGTTCAGATTTAGAACCGCAACAAAGCAAAAGGGAGTTCGAACTGTAGCGAGGTCCCCCGCGGGCGCGTCTACAGGATGTTAGGACTAGGACGTGGTGGTTGGCGTGGTAGGCCTAGGAGGCAGGAGATTGCTATACTAGAGGAAATTCCGGCGTAGCAGGAGGGAGTTGGTCAAGCCAATATGGCCGAGCCAGTAGGTTAGCAGGCCATGGGCACCTTAGCCCGCGAGATGGCAGGAGCGTTGAGGGAATCCATGGACATTCTTAGAGTTGATAATCAAGTACAGGCCCATGTTGCTGAGGTAGGGCCTTTCTTTCTGAAGAGAGAGTTTTTCCAATCTAATCCGGATGAGTTTCTGGGGATCCTAAAGAGTCGCTGAAGGCTGATGAGTGGCTTTAACAGATGACTAAGGCATTTGGGATGCTTGGCATCGAAGATGGAGGCTTATGGGTGGCCTTGGCGTCCTTCCAGCTGAAGGGAGACGCGGGTCAGTGGTGGAAGTTTTTTCGGGAACGTATTGGTGGGACTTGGGAGGCTTTCGTTGATGTCTTCTAGGAGAAGTTTTTGCCTCCCACTGTTAGGGAAAAGTTGATGGATCAGTTCTGTCATCTCAAGCAGCTCAATACACCTGTGGCCGAGTTTGAGGCCGCACTTACCAGTTTATCAAGGTTTGCACTTGAGTTGGTGGCGTCCGAGAAACGCTGCTGTCTTGAGTTTGAGAAGAAATTGAGGACCGGACTCTAGTTTCGAGTGGCCGAGTCCATGACTATGGAGTATGGGCGCCTGGTGCAGGCTACAGCCCATCTTGAGACCATCATGCAGGGGGAAGAGGATAGGATGAGGAGCTCCAAGAGGAGTCAGGATGGCCAGGGAGATGGTAGGAGGCAGAGGGGTTCTAACCCTCAGCAGTCCCAGGGTGCGTTTGCAAGATCTACCTTTCCAGTGCCGAGTTCAAGCTCTGGAAGAGGTAGTCAGGGAGACTTTACTTGTTACAAATGTGGTCAGCTAGGCCACAAGTCTCCAGCTTGCCTGCAGAGGGGAGGAGGACAGAGAGCAGCTTCATCTTCGGCTCGTCCTCAGAGCCAAAGTCAGGGCAGAGGCCAGCCGCTCTCTTGTTACCAGTGTGGTCAGGCGGGGCACCTGAAGAGGTTTTGCCCACAGTTGAGTGGCACATCTGGTGCATTAGTTCGAGGCAAACTCAGAGCTATCAGTCAGTTCAGTCAGTTCAGGCCTTGAGGGCCAATCAAGGAGCCTCTTCGGCTCAGTCTGTGCACCAGTCTTATGCTCCGAGGGGTGAACAGGTAGATCAGAGGCCTACAGGGCGCGTGTATGTTGTTACCGTGCAGGATCTTGTACCGGTTCCGTCTGTTGTGAGAGGTACCTTTTTGTTTTGCAACTCGGTTGCTAATGTGTTGATTGATACGGGTGCATCCCATTCCTTTATATCTGCTGCATTTGTATCTGTTTTGGGGTTGGAGTTGGCGCAGTTAGCTTCTCCTATTTGTGTTGTATCACCTGTTGGAGGTGAGTTGATTTTGAAACAAGGGTGTAGAGGTTGTGATATTGAGGTCGCCGAACGCCGACTTCCATTTTCTTTTGTAGTTATGGCTATGTCGGGCTTTGATGTGATTTTGGGTATAGACTGGTTATCGTCATACCGAGCTGTTATTGATTGCTACCGCAAGAGGGTTACTGTATGTACCTTGAGCGGGGATTGTTTTCACTTCTTGGGAGATCGAGTTGGTAGTGTTTTGCCACCAGTGTATGATCCACGAGGGCGGAGTGAGCTTAGTTACCTTCTCGCTAGCTGTGTGAGTAGTGAGTGTGATGAGACCCAGGCTGAGTTGCCGAGAGTGGTTTGTGAGTACTCGGACATCTTTGCCGAAGATCTTGTTAGTTTACCACCCCATCTAGAGGTCGAGTTCTCTATTGACTTAGTGCCTAGCACGGCACCAATCTCTATGGCACTGTACCATTTTGCACCAACCGAGTTGAGTGAGTTGAAGATTCAACTCCAGGAGTTGCTAGATAAGGGCTTTATCGGCCCTAGTACTTCGCCGTGGGGAGCACCGGCCCTCTTTGCTAAAAGAAAGATGGGGCTTTGAGACTTTGTATCGATTACCGAAATTGAATTGGGTTACGATTAAGAACAAATACCCTATGCCTCGTATAGATGATCTGTTTGACCAGTTGAAAGGGTCCTGTTGTTTCTCTAAGATAGACTTGAGATCGAGTTACCATCGGTTGAGGGTCAGGGAGGAGGATATCCCAAAGACGGCATTCAATATGCGGTATGGCCATTATGAGTTTCTGGTGATGCCTTTTGGGCTCACCAATACACCGGCAGTGTTTATGGACTTGATGAACCGGATCTTCCGGGAGTTCTTAGATCGTTTTGTAGTCTTCTTCGTGGATGACATTCCGATTTATTCACCTTCTGAGGAGGAGCACGAGGAATACTTGAGAGTGGTGCTTGAGTTGCTTAGAGCCCATAAGCTGTATGCTAAGTCTGGGAAGTGTGAGTTCTGGCTAAGAGAGGTTAAATTCTTAGGCCACGTGGTATCCGAGGAAGGTGTGTCTGTTGATACATCCAAGATAGAGACAGTGCAAGATTGGGCACTGCCTAAGAGTGTTTCTGAGATCCACAGTTTTCTGGGATTGGCCGGTTATTACTGTCGGTTTGTGAAAGATTTCCCCAGGCTAGCTTCGCCTTTGACTAGATTGACGCGGAAAGGGGTCAAATTTGTATGGAGTGAGACTTGTCAAAAGTCGTTCCAAGAACTTAAAGTTAGACTTACCACCGCTCCAGTTTTGATTATTCCGAAGAGGGGTTTGGGTTATGCGGTTTATTGTGATGCCTCACGAGAGGGTTTGGGTTATGTGTTGATGCAAGAGGGGAAAGTGGTAACTTATGACTCGCGGCAGTTGAAAACACATGAGAGAAATTACCCTACACACGACGTAGAGTTAGCAGTTGTAATTTTTGCCTTGAAGATTTGGAGGCACTACCTTTATGGTGAGAGATTTGAGGTGTTCTCGTATCATAAGAGTCTGAAGTATTTGTTTACACAGAAAAACTTGAACTTGAGGCAGAGGAGGTGGATGGAGTTTATTGAGGATTACGACTTCGAGTTGCATTACCATCTGGGGAAGGCCAATGTTGTGGCCGATGCCCTTAGTAGGAAGTCCATTAGTGATGTAGCTTGTATAGCCATCCGGAAGTGGGAAATATTGGGTGCACTTGGCGAGTTTGATTTGCTTCTGGGTGAATCTGTTGAGTCTATGGCCTTGTTTTCTGTAGTTGCGCAGCCTACACTTGTGAATCGAGTGTTAGAGGCACAGAAAAGTGACCTTGAGGTAGAATCCCTCCGGTAGAAGATCTCCAGCGGGAAGGTTGAGAAGGGTTTGACTATATATCCCGACCTGAGTGTGAGGTACCGAGACCGTCTATTTGTGCCGGAGTCTTGCCGAGAGGAAGTACTCCGAGAGTTTCACCATTCACGCCTTGCAGTGCATCCGGGAGGCACTAAAATGTATCGTGATCTGAGCCGGCAGTTTTGGTGGAGAGGGATGAAGAAAGATGTGGCAGTTTTTGTGTCTAAGTGCCTTACTTGTCAGCAAGTGAAGGCCGAACATCAGAGGCCAGTAGGTTTGTTACAACCCTTGCCTATTGCCGAGTGGAAATGGGAGCATGTCACGATGGACTTCGTTGTGGGTCTTCCGAGGTCTCAATAGGGTAGTGATGCTATTTGGGTGGTCGTGGACCGGTTGACTAAGTCGGCGCACTTTATTCCTATGCGCGTTAGAGATTCGGTAGATCATCTTGCCGACTTGTATATTCGGGACATAGTGAGGTTGCACAGGGTCCTAGTGTCGATTGTCTCAGATAGAGATCCACGTTTTACTACTAGATTGTGGCAGAGTTTGCAGAGTGCCTTGGGCACTAGGTTGACCTTTAGCACAGCTTATCATCCTCAGACTGACGGGCAGTTTGAGTGTACTATTCAGATCCTTGAGGATATGCTTCGAGGCTGTGTCCTTGACTTTAGTGGTTCGTGAGAGAGGCACTTGCCCTTGGTGGAGTTCGTTTACAACAACAGTTTCCAATCGAGTATTGGTATGGCACCGTTTGAGGCCTTGTATGGCCGACCATGTAGGTCTCCAGTGTGTTGGGCCGAGGTGGGTGATGCACCTTTGTTAGGCCTGGAGTTGGTTCGGGAGACGACGGAAAAAGTTGAGCTTATCCGTAATAGGCTTGCTAAAGCCTAGAGTCGCCAAAAGAGCTATGCCGACCGTAGAAGGAGGCCTTTGGCATTTGAGGTGGGTGATCACGTCTTTTTGAAAATATCACCTAGGCAGGGTTTGATGAGGTTTGGGAAGAGTGGGAAGTTATCTCCTCGGTTTATTGGTCCATTCGAGATTCTTGAGTGGATTGGGGAGGTTGCATACCGTCTAGCATTACCGCCGCAATTGTCCGGAGTGCATGGCGTGTTTCATGTTAGTATGCTTCGGAAGTACGAGTCGGATCCATCGCATGTATTGGATTGGACCGACTTAGAGGTTGATGAGGATGCCTCGGATGAGGAGAGACCGGTGAGGGTCTTGGATAGGCGGGAACAAGTCTTGCGAGGCAAGACGATACCCTTGGTAAAAGTTTTGTGGAAACATCACGGGGTTGAGGAAGCCACTTGGGAATGTGAGTTGGATGTCCGTGAGAAATATCCGGACTTGTTTGTTAATGTTTAACCATGTATTGGAAACTTTGTTTTGTTGATAAACTCTAAGAACATTGTATATGTTTTGGTTTATAGAAGTATTGTAATGGTTCAGTATACCTTGAGAATGGAAGTTTATTTTAACATTGTATATGTTAAATATGTTGTAGGGATGCAAGTATGTCATTAACATTGAATATGTTATAGAATTGTGGAATATGGTATTGAGACTTGTTGAAATTCAAAGCAATGCATGTCGATGATGCATGTTGTATTATATTGTAAATTGCTTCTTGAAAAGAGATGGGATGACCGGTAATGGGTCAAGATGTTGAATATTGAATTGTAATATTGTTGAGAATTGAAAAATCACAATTTTGAAACTTATAAATAATTTCGGGGGCGAAATTCTTTAAGGGGGGGACGTTATAGTGATCCCAGTTTTCCTTCCGTTAGTTATTGTATTCCGAACTCAGTTCCGTGGATGTCTGTTGTTGTATATGTTGCATTTCTATTCTTTAATTCTTTGTATTTGAGTTTTAGGATGTGTTGGGCAGGTTTGTAACAGGTTGGGTGTGTTTTGAAACAAATGGTTGCTATCCAGTTTTTGGTCTCTTCGCTCGAGCTAGGGCTTTGTCGCTCGAGCTAGCCGTTTATCTTTGCTTCTTCGCTCGAGCGAGGGTTTATACGCTCAAGCGAGTATTGTGGGTCTTCAGGTTTTCTTTTCAGACACAGCCTTGGCTCGAGCGAGCTTGGTCTGGTGTGTCTCTTCGCTCGAGCTAGAGGTCTTTCACTCGAGCGTGCGTCTGCGTCTAGTTTGGACCCGAAGGATGTGTTTCTTGGCATGAGCGAGCTTTCCTTCGCTCGAGCGAGCGAGCTGTATGTTTTGAGTTTCTTCACTCGAGCATGCTTCTGGGTTGCAGACCTGAAGCTTCATGTTGTTCGCTCGAGTGAGGCTTTGTGCGCTCGAGTGAGGTTTCTTTGTGTCTGGTCGCTCGAGCGACCACTCCTTTACTTGAGTGAGGCTCGAATATATTAGTTCGCAGCAGCAGCTTCTTCTTCACTTTTTCATTATCTTCTTTGCACAAACCCTAGATCCGGCTGCTCTCTCTTTCTCTACATAGCTTCTCTCTACAAATACTCCATGTTCTAGGAGCCTTCTACCCTAGTTCCTTTGCATAAAGTGTAGAGCTTGGTGTGAGCTACGTTTTGATCCGAAAATCTTTGGGTTTGGAGCATCTTGAGTTTCTTCATCTTCTCCATTGGGTCTCTTCTCTTGAGGTAGGGATACCCTACTCTTTCTTATGAGTTTTGACATAAATTTTAGTCATTTTGTATAAATGGTGGATTTTGGAAATTTTGGAAAGTTAGGGTTTTGATTTGAAGTTATAAAATGGGGGTTTTAGATAGTTAAACCCAATGTGTTTGTGAGACCTTGGAAAATGGAACTATTGTTGTTGAAATGATGAAATTGAGCCTTAGGGTTGATATTTGAAAAAGGGAGAAATACCCTAATTATGTTGAATAATTAATTTGGGGAAATATGAAATTGAGTTGGAAATCATGAGATTGGGAATTTGTGGGATTGAATGGTGTAGTTGGATAAATAAATCACTCACCTCCGAAAATGTTAATGTTTTGTCTATTTGATAAATTTATTATCTATTTAGAGATAACTGCTTTGGGCTATCGGTGGAGGGTAGTCTTGATTGTTGTAGACACTGTATGTTGATTAGGGAAAACTGAAACTAATCACCTGGAATATGTCATTGAATATGACGGTTGGAATAATACATCGAATATGTGTAAAAATTGATCATTGTATATGATAAGTGTTTAAATACATTGTATATGTATATTGTTTAGGAGGAGATAGGGGATGTACGCCATGGTTTGAGAGGAGATAGGGGATGTACTCTCAAACCTGTTTGGGAGGAGATAGGGGATGGACTCCATTGATAACTAAGTTGGCCGTAGTGTCCAGGGTGAAAGTCCTGAAATCCTAATCTCATTTGCATAACGTTGATGAATTGAAGTATTAATAATATGAGTTGTAGTCTCATTTGAAATGGAAGTGTTGAGGTGTTAATTATGTGAATTGTAGTCTCATATTAATTGATCATAATCGAAATATTGTTAACATGAGTTGTAGTCTCATTATAAACTGTCTGGGTGAACATAGAGAACTATATCTATGAATTGGTTTGGATAATGAAACAGAAAAAGGGGTTGAAACATATTTATGAATATGGTTGTTTTTGAAAGAGATGTACATTGTTTATATGAGTTGAACATTTATCAAATGCTAATCTTTTAGTTATTGCTCATATTTGGTTTAGTGTATCTCTACTGGGCTTTGGCTCACCCTATATGAGACATCATTTTCAGGTCCAGGTGATATGCCACCTCCAAGGACGTAGCTTGGGAGGCTTAGAGGCTGAAAGATTCCTTTTGTTGCTATCTTTTGTATTACATGTAAATCAAGCCAAGGGCTTATTTTGTATAAAGAGTTAGAACTCTTCTTTTGTTGTAACCAAGTGTTGACTTGGAAAGTTGTAAGCCCGTAGGGCATTTACTTTTGATGTCAATATGTAATACTTTTGTACTTAATACTCTGATGAATGGAAAATATGCTTTATTCTCTTATGTCTATGCATGTCAGGAATGTTGGGTTTATATGTGTTAATTTGAGGGCGTTACAACTTGGTATCAGAGCGTACCGAGTTTGAATACTTTGGGTACGTGGGAAGTGGTTAGTTCCACAATGGGTTTGTCTTGCTTGTTAGAGACTTATGTATGATGTTATGTGTTTATTTGATAGCATGCTTATGTGACTATATGCGTATAGAATTTAGTTTCTAGGATGTTGATTGGACCCTTGGGTTTCTGGGAGTCCTGTTGGAAAAGCACTTGATCAATGTTGTTTCTAATCGGAACTCTAGCAACACCACAGGACTATCATTATCCGAAAATGAAATTCGTAAGTGCTTATGTGATTATGTGCTTACATGGAGTGAATTACTGTTGTCCAATGTATTAGGACGCAAGTGAAATAGCTTCGGCACATTTGTGAATGTGCTAATGTTCTTGTTACCTTTATTAGGATGTCAGGACGAGGACGTGGTGAGGCGTTGTAGGCCTAGAGGGCAGGAGATGCCTATACCGGATGAAATTCCGGTGCAGCGTGAGGGAATTGGTCAGGCCAATGTAGCCGAGCCAATAGGTCAGCAGGCCATGGGCGCCTTAGCCCGCGAGATGGCAGGAGCGTTGAGGGAATCCATGGACATTCTCAGAGCTGAGAATCAAGTCCAGGCCCATGTTGCTGAGGTAAGGCCTTCTTTCTAAAGAGGGAGTTTTTTAGGTTTAATCCGGATGAGTTTTTGGGAGATCCAAAGGAGCCACTGAAGGGCTGATGAGTGGCTTGAGTAGATGACGAAGGCGTTTGAGATGCTTGGCATTGAAGACGGAGGCTTGAGGGTGACCTTGGCGTCCTTCCAGCTGAAGGGAGACGCGGGTCAGTGGTGGAAGTTTGTTCGGGGACGTATTGGTGGGACTTGGGAGGCTTTCGTTGATGCCTTCCAGGAGAAGTTTTTGCCTCCCACCGTTAGGGAGAAGTTGAGGGATCAGTTTTGTCAGCTCAAGCAGCTGAATACACCTGTAGCCGAGTTTGAGGCCGCTTTTACCAGTTTATCAAGGTTTGCACCTGAGTTGGTGGCGTCCGAGGAACGCCATTGTCTTGAGTTTGAGAAGAAATTGAGGACCGGACTCCAGTTTCAAGTGGCCGGGTCCATGACTAGGGAGTATGGGCGCCTGGTGCAGGCTACAGCCCATCTTGAGACCATTATGCAGGCAGAAGAGGATAGGATAAGGGGCTCCAAGAGGAGTCAGGATGGCCAGGGGGATGGTAGGAGACAGAGGGGTTCTAACCTTCAGCAGTCCCAGGGTGCGTTTGCGAGATCTACCTTTCCAGTGCCGAGTTCAGGCTCTAGGAGAGGCAGTCAGGAAGACTTTACTTGTTACAAATGTGGTAAGCTGGGCCACAAGTCTCCAGCTTGCCCGCAGAGGGGAGGAGGACAGAGAGAAGCTTCATCTTCGGCTCGTCCTCAGAGCCAGAGTCAGGGCAGAGGCCAGCCTCTCTCTTGTTACCAGTGTGGTCAGGCAGGGCACCTGAAGAGATTTTGCACGCAGTTGAGTGGCACATCTGGTACATCTGGTTCGAGGCAGACTCAGAGCCATCAGCCAGTTCAGTCAGTTCAGGCCTCGAGGGCCAATCAAGGAGCCTCTTCGGCTCAGTCTGTGCAGCAGTCTTATGCTCTGAGAGGTGAGTAGGTAGATTAGAGGCCTACAGGGCCCATGTATGCTGTTACCGCGCAGGATCTTGTACCGGCTCCGTCTATTGTGAGAGGTACCTTTTTGTTTTCCAATTCGGTTGCCAATGTGTTGATTGATACTGGTGCATCCCATTCCTTTATATCTGCTGCATTTGCATCTGTTTTGGGGTTGGAGTTGGCGCAGTTAGCTTCTCCTATTTGTGCTGTATCACCTATTGGTGGTGAGTTGATTTTGAAACAAGGGTGTAGAGGTTTGTGATATAGAGATCGCCGACTGCCGGCTTCCATTTTCTTTTGTAGTAATGGCTATGTCGGGTTTTGATGTGATTTTGGATATGGACTGGTTATCGTCATACCGGGCTGTTATTGATTACTACTGCCAGAGGGTTACTGTATGTATCTTGAGTGGGGATTGTTTTCATTTCTTGGGGGAGCGGGTTGGTAGTGTTTTGCCACCAGTGTATGATCCGCAAGAGCGGAGTGAGCTTAGTTGCCTTATCGCTAGCTGTATGAGTAGTGAGTGTGATGAGACCCAGGCTGAGTTGCCGAGAGTGGTTTGTGAGTACTCGGACATCTTTCCTAAGGATCTTGTTAGTTTATCACCCCATCGAGAGGTCGAGTTCTCTATTGACTTAGTGCCTAGCACGGCACCGATTTCTATGGCACCGTACCGTTTTGCCCCAGCCAAGTTGAGTGAGTTGAAGATTCAACTCCAAGAGTTGCTAGATAAGGGCTTTATCCGCCTTAGTACTTCGCCGTGGGGAGCATTGGCCCTCTTTGCTAAAAAAAAAAATGGGGCTTTGAGACTTTGTATTGATTACCGAAAATTGAATCGGGCTACGGTTAAGAACAAATACCCTATACCTCGTATAGATGATCTGTTTGACTAGTTGAAAGGGTCCCGTTATTTCTCTAAGATAGACTTGAGATTGGGTTACCATCAGTTGAGGGTCAGGGAGGAGGATATCCCGAAGACGGCATTTCATACGCGGTATGGCCATTATGAGATTCTGGTGATGCCTTTTGGGCTCACCATTGCACCGGTTGTGTTTATAGATTTGATGAACCAGATCTTCCGGGAATTCTTAGATCATTTTGTGGTCGTTTTCGTAGATGACATTCTGATTTATTCACCTTCTGAGGAGAAGCACGGGGAACACTTGAGAGTGGTGCTTAAGTTGCTTAGAGCCCATAAGCTGTATGCTAAGTTTGAGAAGTGTGAATTCTGGCTAAGAGAGGTTAAGTTCTTAGGCCATGTAGTTTCCGGGGAAGGGGTGTCTGTTGATACATCCAAGATAGAGGCAGTGCAGGATTGGGCACAGCCTAAGAGTGTTTTTGAGATCCGTAGTTTTCTGGGATTGGCCGGTTATTACTGTCGGTTTGTGAAAGATTTCTCTAGGCTAGCTTCGCCTTTGACTAGATTGGCGCGGAAAGGGGTCAAATTTGTATAGAGTGAGACTTGTGAAAAGTCATTCCAAGAACTTAAAGTTAGACTTACCACCGCTCCAGTTTTGATTATTCCAGAGAGAGGTTTGGGTTATGCGGTTTATTGTGATGCCTCACGAGAGGGTTTGGGTTGTGTGTTGATGCAAAAGGAGAAAGTGGTAGCTTATGGCTCGCGGTAGTTGAAAACACATGAGAGAAATTACCCCACACACGACCTAGAGTTAGCAGCTGTAATTTTTGCCTTGAAGATTTGGAGGCACTACATTGATGGTGAGAGATTCGAGGTGTTCTCGGATCATAAGAGTTTGAAGTATCTGTTTACACAGAAAGACTTGAACTTGAGGCAGAGGAGGTGGATGGAGTTTATTGAGGATTACGACTTCGAGTTACATTACCATCCGGTGAAGGCCAATGTTGTGGCCGATGCCCTTAGTAGGAAATCCATTAGTGATGTAGCTTGTATAGCCATCCGGGAATGGAAAATGTTGGGTACACTTGGCGAGTTTGATTTGCTTCTGGGTGAATCTGTTGAGTCAGCGGCCTTGCTTTTTGTAGTTGCGCAGCCTACACTTGTGAATCGAGTGTTAGAGGCACAAAGGGGTGACCTTGAGGTAGAATCCCTCCGGAAGAAGATCTCTAGCGGGAAGGTTGAGAAGGGTTTGACTGTGTATCCCGACCTGAGTGTGAGGTACCAAGACCGTCTATTTGTGCCGGAGTCTTGCCGAGAGGAAGTACTCCGAGAGTTTCACCATTCATGCCTTGCGGTGCATCCGGGAGGCACTAAATTGTATCATGATCTGAGCCGCCAGTTTTGGTGGAGAGGGATGAAGAAAGATGTGGCAGTTTTTGTGTCTATGTGCCTTACTTGTCAGCAAGTGAAGGCCGAACATCAGAGGCTAGCGGGTTTGTTACAACCCTTGCCTATTGCCGAGTGGAAATGGGAGCATGTCACGATGGACTTCGTTATGGGTCTTCCGAGAACTCAACGGGGTAGTGATGCTATTTGGGTGGTCGTGGACCGGTTGACTAAGTCGGCACACTTTATTTCTATGCGCGTGAGAGATTCGGTAGATCATCTTGCTGACTTGTATATTCGGGGACATAGTGAGGTTGTAGGGGGTCCCAGTGTCGATCATCTCAGATAGAGATCCACGTTTTACTGCTACGTTGTGGCAGAGTTTGCAGAGTGCCTTGGGCACTAGATTGACCTTTAGCACAGCGTATCATCCTCAGACTGACGGGCAGTCCGAGCGTACTATTTAGATCCTTGAGGATATGCTTCGAGGCTGTGTCCTTGACTTTAGTGGTTTGTGGGAGAGGCACTTGCCTTTGGTGGAGTTTGCCTACAACAACAGTTTCCAATCGAGTATTGGTATGGCACCGTTTGAGGCCTTGTATGGCCGACTATGTAGGTCTCCAGTGTGTTGGGCCGAGGTGGGTGATGCACCCTTGTTTGGCCCGGAGTTGGTTCGGGAGACAACGAAAAAAGTTGAGCTTATCCGTAAAAGGCTTGTTACAGCCCAGAGTCGCCAAAAGAGCTATGCCGACCGTAGGAGAAGGCCTTTAGCATTTGAGACGGGTGATCATGTCTTTCTGGAAATATCACCTAGGCGGGGTTTGATGAGGTTTGGGAAAAGTGGGAAGTTGTCCCCTCGGTTTATTGGTCCCTTCGAGATCCTTGAGCGGATTGGGGAGGTTACCTACCGTTTAGAATTACCGCCGCAGTTGTTCAGAGTTCATGACGTGTTTCATGTTAGTATGCTTCGGAAGTACGAGCCGGATCCATCGCATGTATTGGATTGGACCGAGTTAGAGGTTGATGAGGATGCCTCGTATGAGGAGAGACCGGTGCGGGTCTTGGATAGGCGGGAACAAGTCTTGCAAGGCAAGACGATACCCTTGGTAAAAGTTTGTGGAAACATCACGGGGTTGAGGAAGCCACTTGGGAACGTGAGTTGGAGGTTCGTGAAAAATATCCGGACTTGTTTGTTAACGTTTAACCATGTATTGGAAACTTTGTTTTGTTGATAAACTCTAAGAACATTGTATATGTTTTGGTTTATGGAAGTACGAAAATTGTTGAATACACCTCAGAAATGGAAGTTTAATTTGACATTGTATATGTTGAATGTGTTGTAGAAATGCAAATATATCATCAACATTGAATATGTTATGGAATTGTGAAGCATGTGTATTGGGATTTGTTGAATTTCGAAGAAATGCTTGTTGACAATGCGTATTGTATCATATTGTAAATTGCCTCTTGAAAAGAGATGCGATGACCGGTAATAGGTCAAGATGTTGAATATTGAATTGTAATATTATTGAGAATTGAAAAACCACAATTTTGAAACTTATAACTAATTTCGGGAACGAAATTCTTTAAGGGGAGGAGGTTATAGCGATCCCGGTTTTCCTTCCGTTGGTTATTGTTTTCCGGACTCGGTTCCGTGGATGTCTGTTGTTGTATATGTTGCATTTCCATCCTTTAATTCTTTGTATTCGAGTTTTAGGATGTGTTGGGCAGGTTTGTAACAGGTTGGGTGTGTTTTGAAACAAATGGTTGCTGTCCAGTTTTTGGTCTCTTCGCTCAAGCTAGGACTTTGTCTCTCGAGCGAGACGTTTGTCTTTGCTTCTTCGCTCGAGCAAGGGTTTGTACGCTCGAGCGAGTATTGTGGGTCTTCAGGTTTTCTTTTCAGATGCAGCTTTGGCTCGAGTGAGCTTTTCTTCGCTCGAGCGAGCTTGGTCTGGTGTGTCTCTTCGCTCGAGCTAGAGGTCCTTCGCTCAAGAGTGCGTCTGCGTCTAGTTTGGACCTGAAGGATGTGTTTCTTGGCTCGAGCGAGCTTTCTTTCGCTCGAGCGAGCGAGCTGTATGTTTTGAGTTTCTTCGCTCAAGCGAGCTTTTCTTCGCTCGAGCGTGCTTCTGGGTTGCAGACCTGAAGCTTCGTGTTGTTCACTCAAGCGAGGCTTTGTGCGCTCGAGCGAGAGCGACCACTTCTTCGCTCGAGCGAGGCTCGAATATATCAGTTCGCAGCCGCAGCTTCTTTTTCACTTTTTCATTATCTTTTTTACACAAACCCTAGATCCGGCTGCTTTCTCTCTCTCTCTCTACATACTTTCTCTCTACAAATACTCCATGTTCTAGGAGCCTTCTACCTTAGTTCCTTTGCATAAAGTGTAGAGCTTGGTGTGGCCTACGTTTTGATCCGAAAATCTTTGGATTTGGAGCATCTTGAGTTTCTTCATCTTCTCCATTGGGTCTCTTCTCTTGAGGTATGGATACCTTACTCTGTCTTATGAGTTTTGACATAAATTTTAGTCATTTTGTATAAATGATGGATTTTGGAAATTTTGGAAAGCTAGGGTTTTGATTTGAAGTTGTAAAAAGGGGGTTTTAGATAGTTAAACTCCATGTATTTGTGAGACCTTGGAAAGTGGAATTATTATTGTTGAAATGATAAAATTGAGCATTAGGGTTGATATTTGAAAAAGGGAGAAAATGCCCGAATTATATTGAATAATTAATTTGGGGAAATATGAAATTGAGTTGGAAATCATGAGATTGGGAATTTATGGGATTGAATGGTGTAATTGGATAAATCAATCACTCACCTCCGAAAATGTTAATATTTTATCTGTTTGATAAATTTATTATCTATTTAGAGATAACTGCTTTGGACTATCGGTGGAGGATAGTCTTGATTGTTGTAGACACTGTACGTTGATTAGGGAAAACTGAAACTAATCACCTGGAATATGTCATTGAATATGACGGTTGGAATAATACATCGAATATGTGTATAAATTGATCATTGTGTATGATAAGTGTTTAAATACATTGTATATGTATATTGTTTGAGAGGAGATAGGGGATGTACTCCATGGTTTGAGAGGAGATAGGGGATGTATTCTCAAACCTGTTTGGGAGGAGATAGGGGATGGACTCCATTGATAACTAAGTTGGCCGGAATGTCCAGGGTGAAAGTCCCGAAATCCTAATCGCGTTTTCATAACGTAGATGAATTGAAGTATTAATAATATGAGTTGTAGTCTCATTTGAAATGGAAGTGTTGAGGTGTTAATTATGTGAGTTATAGTCTCATATTAATTGATCATAATCGAAATATTGTTAACATGAGTTGTAGTGTCATTATAAACTGTCTGGGTGATCATAGAAAACTATATCTATGAATTGGTTTGGATAATGAAACAGAAAAAGGGGTTGAAGCATATTTATGAATATGGTTGGTTTTGAAAGAGATGTATGTTGTTTATATGTGTTGAACATTTATCAAATGCAAATGTTTTAGTTATTGCTCATATTTGGTTTAGTGTATCTCTACTGGGCTTTGGCTCACTCTATATGGGACATCATTTTCAGGTCCAGGTGATATGCTACCTCCAAGGACGTAGCTTGGGAGGCTTAGAGGCTGAAAGATTCCTTTTGTTGTTATCTTTTGTATTACATGTAAATCAAGCTAAGGGCTTATTATGTATAAAGAATTAGAACTCTTCTTTTGTTGTAACCAAGTGTTGACTTGGAAAGTTGTAAGCCCGTAGGGCATTTACTTTTGATGTCAACATGTAATACTTTTGTACTTAATACTCTGATGAATGGAAAATATGCTTTATTCTCTTATGTCTATGCATGTCAGGAATGTTGGGTTTATATGTGTTAATTTGGGGACGTTACAAATCAAAATTCATAAATAATAATTAATTAATTAATTAATTAATTAATATTTCTTAATTTATGACTTTCAAATGGAAAGTATATCAAATGTATAAAATAAAAAATAGAATGTACACGAATCGAAGGTCGAAACCTCTCCACACAAAAAAAAAAAAAAAAGTAGATAATTATTTTAAAATATTATAATTTTTTTTTTTTTTTAAACTTTTTAGATCGCTTTAATTTAGATAAGGGCAAATTGCTGCAATTGCCCCTGTATTTTGGTCCATGTGTCATAAATGTCATGTGTCATTTTTTTTTTATAGTAAAATTATAATTTTTTTTTATTTCGGTGAGTTAATTTCAATCAATTTAGTGATTACTTTCATTAAAAACACTAACAACATTATCAATTGATCAAATTGACATAGAATTTAAAATTAAGGATCAAAATTGTGCCAATTGAAAATCTAGGGTCTAAAATGACACAAAAGGCAAAGTATAGGGATCACCTGTGTAATTTGCCCTTTAGATAAACTTAAAAAGTACAAAATTTATGAAAACACGATAAAAAGTTTACTACATACAAAAAAATATAAAAATTTAGTACATTGTCATTTGTTTTATTGATTTTTTTGATTTTTTCATAAATATTTTACTTTTTAAGTATATTTAAATTAGGTGTATCTAAAAAATTAAAAAAAAAAGAAAGAAAAATCTCCAACTTGATTTTTTTCATATTATTATTGGCTAGTTTTTGAACTTTAAATTTTTTTTGATTTAAATTCTCATATATTATTTTTAAACGGATTTTCGTTTGTCTTTGTTGAATTTTTTTTTTCATATTTTAGTTAGTTTTTTATTTTTTACTTTTTAGATGTACAACTAATTTTTTTTTAATAAAAAAAGTGACTAAAATATAAATTAAAAAAATACTAAGACTTGCAATTAATTTAAAAACTGTTTTCAAAAAATGAAACCAAATAAACCCTTTTAATTTTGTCATAAAAATCAAAAGAAGGGGATTTCTTTTGGTGACGGAAATTTTAATTTGGCGAGGAAATGTTTTTGTCACAAAAGGAAGACAAATATTTGGTGCCACACACAAAAAATAGGTGCCCAAAATTGGTGACAAATTATTTTGTCTTAAAAATAAAAATAAAAAATGGTCCTATTATAAACAAAAACTTCCTCACAAAGAACAATTGATACATATCTAAAGACAATTTGGCTGAGAAGTTGAAGGATTGTGGATATTCAGGACCATCAAATTTCATCCATCTCGTTTGTTTCCTCGGCTCTTTCTCTGGTTTGCTTATCGTTGCAACCCACAGTAGAGGGACCGGCTTTTTGCTGAAGCATTCTTCCACAATCTGATTGGAAGGGACTCTCACGGTACACATGTATCTTTCTTTCCTTCCCTTTCTTCCCTCCCATTATGAACCCTAGGTTTTTTCTTTGATATTTTCATTTTGTTTTTGTTGTTCGTATGTTGTTCTAATGGGTCTAAAGTGCTTGGATTTTCTCTGTTTTCTGTTAAATAAACTAAGCTATCTGTACTCTATCTCTCTCTGTCACTATTTGTTGTTCTTATTTGTTGGAGCTTCTCTATCTTTATTTATTTACTTTTTTTTTTCCTAGATGAATTGGAATTGGAGTTAGTCAGTTGTTATCTCATTCAGTGAACTTAATTACTAGGTTTATGGTATTCTTCTGTAATGTGGGAATTATAATTGCAATGGGTGTTTGCTAAGAGAGATAGATGAATAATGATGGCCTGTTTGGGTGTCTTCTTATATTTGCTGCTTTTGGGTGTGATCTGAATTGTTCTTATTCTTTACCTTGTATCATTGCATTAGGTAATTTTTTTTTTCTTGGCTAGAATAGTTCTATTTCCATCCTAGGCACACAAACAAACCCTCTTTCCTTCCCTCTTTTAAGCCAAGAATGCTCCATCTAATTGTGTGCATGTGAGGTGTTTGTTAAAAGTTGTAAGCCAATTGGGGTTTCTTCCAAATTTAAGTCATACCATGCATGTGTCACTTGCCTGCTAATATGAAAATTCTGATTTGAATCTTTTTAACATATGACCTAGTATATAATCTGCGATGGTGGATTTTGTTGTGCCCCTGTTGCTGTAATGGGCCCCTGCTGCTGTATTGGTTTTTTTTTTCTTCTTTTTTTCTTTTTTTTCCTTCGTTGCTCTTGATTGGTTTGTGCTAATAAGGTTTTCTGGCTGCTTCTGCTAGTTTGTGTTAGCTCAATTTTGATTTGAGCTCAAATTTATTAAAACCAAACAATTCAATTATGAGTTGGTTCATGATAAGAATATAATATAACTAATAAGGTGTTTGTCTTTTTAATAGTTTAATCTTTTGAATGAGTTGGTAATTAACAATTTAATATAATATCAAAATAGATAATGAATTTTACGTTTAAAAATATTTTGATGATTTGATTGTATACTTGAGATAAATTAGAATTTATTTAAGGATCAAATAAGAAAGAGAGAGAGACTAATAATAACATGAAGTATTGTGCCTGGTTCTTTTTTTCTTTTTTTCCTTGGTTGCTCTTGATTGGTTTGTGCTAATAAGGTTTTCTGGGCTGCTTCTGCTACTGCTAGTTTGTGTTAGCTCATTTTGATATGAGCTTAAATTTATTAAAACCAAACAATTATGAGTTGGTTCATGATAAGAATATAATATAACTAATAAGGTGTTTGTCTTTTTAATAGTTTAATCTTTTGAATGAGTTGGTAATTAACAATTTAATATAATATCAAAATAGACAATGAATTCTACGTTTAAAAATATTTTAATAATTTAATTGTATACTTGAGATAAATTAGAATTTATTTAAGGATCAACTAAGAAAGAGAGAGAGAGACTAATAACATGAGGTATTGTGCCTGCTTCTTTTTTCCTTTTTTCCCTTGGTTTCTCTTGATTGGTTTGTGCTAATAAGGTTTTCTGGGCTGCTTCTACTACTGGTAGTTTGTGTTAGCTCAATTTTGATATGAGCTCAAATTTATTAAAACCAAACAATTCAATTATGAGTTGGTTCATGATAAGAATATAATATAACTAATAAGGTGTTTGTCTTTTTAATAGTTTAATCTTTTGAATGAGTTGGTAATTAACAATATAATATAATATCAAAATAGATAATAAATTCTACGTTTAAAAATATTTTAATAATTTGATTGTACACTTGAGATAAATTAGAATTTATTTAAGGATCAACTAAGAAAGAGAGAGAGACTAATAACATGAAGTATTGTGCCTGCTTCTTTTTTTCTTTTTTTCCTTGGTTGCTCTTGATTGGTTTGTGCTAATAAGGTTTTTTGGGCGGCTTCTGCTATTGCTAGTTTGTGTTGCTCAATTTTGATATGAGCTCAAATTTATTAAAATCAAACAATTCAATTATGAGTTGGTTCATGATAAGAATATAATATAACTAATATGGTGTTTGTCTTTTTAATAGTTTAATCTTTTGAATGAGTTGGTAATTAACAATTTAATATAATATCAAAAGAGATAATGAATTCTATGTTTAAAAATATTTTAATAATTTGATTGTATACTTGAGGTAAATTAGAATTTATTTAAGGATCAACTAAGAAAGAGAGAGAGACTAATAACATGAAGTATTGTGCCTGCTTCTTTTTTTTCTTTTTTTCCTTGGTTGCTCTTGATTGGTTTGTGCTAATAAGGTTTTTTGGGCTGCTTCTGCTACTGCTAGTTTGTGTTAGCTCAATTTTGATATGAGCTCAAATTTGTGAATTAGCCTTAAAATTAATTTTTTGTTCTCATAATCTCGAAAAAAGTTTGTTAGAGAGATAAATTGTATAATTGATCTAATTGTAAATTGATGAGTTACTAATGTTTTTAATCTTTTGTATAATTGATTAATTACTAAAGCTTTTAATTTATTTTTTTGCAGATTGGATTGGGGTGGCATTTTTGACGTGCAACAATGATGTAATTTGCTTGAATGTTCATTTTTGTTTGATAGAATACACATACTTTGTGGAGTTGCACTAGTTATTGTTGGATGTTTGGTGGAATTGAACAAGTTATGACTTTTGGATATTTTGTGGATATTTCACTATTTTATTGTATTAGGATGAAATTATTTGTAATGATGAATGGATATTTTCATTTTGTTAAATTCGTAAATGCGTTGATAACAAGTTAGGTTAAGTTGTGATGGAATTGTTATATTCAACAGGTTTCAACATGAACAGGGTTATATTTGTTGAACTAAAATTTAGATTTTGATAAAATAGGTATATAGTGTGGAAAAAAATATTATGAAATTACTGAAAAATTTTCCATCCCTAAAGAAGGTTTTTTTCATCTCTTATTTAGCTTAGGTGGATGATTAATTTTGTCATGAATTTTTTATTTCGTCGCTAAATGAATTTGTCATGACAAAAAATATTGTCACATTTTGTCACTATTACCTTCAATATGTGATGAATTTTTTTTGACATTATTTCATCATTTTTAATGATGAATTTGTTTTTGTCTCTATTGGTAGCTTCTTTGACAAAAATTTTTCATCTTCGTTTATATTAAACGTGACAAAATTATTTCGTCTTTATTTCTTATATTTATGGTAAAATATTTTTGTCTCTAATTTCTTCCTTTAATGACAAAATATTTTGTCGCTAATTACTTACAAGTATGTTCCCAACAGAGTGTATTGGAGACAAAAAAATTCGTCACAAATTTATATTTTTAATGATGAATTTTTTTTTTTTTTTTGTCTCTATTGGTAGCTTCTTTGACAAAAAATTTTCATCTTTGTTTATATTAAACGGGACAAAATTATTTTGTCTCTATTTCTTATATTTATGAAAAAATACTTTTATCTCTAATTTCTTCCTTTAATGACAAAATATTTTGTCACTAATTACTTACAAGTATGTTTCCAACAAAGTGTATTGGAGATAAAAAAATTCATCACAAATTTATCATTTTTAATGATGAATTTGTTTTTGTCTCTATTGGTAGCTTCTTTGACAAAAAAATTTTCGTCTTCATTTATATTAAACGTGACAAAATTATTTCGTCTCTATTTTTTATATTTATGACAAAATACTTATCTCTAATTTCTTCCTTTAATGACAAAATATTTTGTCGCTAATTACTTACAAGTATATTCCCAACAGAGTATATTGGAGACAAAAAAATTCGTCACAAATTTACGTTTTCAATGACGAATTTGTTTTTTCGTCTCTAAGACTTTTTAGCGACGGCGCTTTGGCAACAAAATGGGTGACAAAAACTGTTCGTCGTAATTAGTTTGGGTGACGAAATATATACATTTTGGGACAAATTTGTTTCGTCTTTAAATCTCAAATTTTTTGTAGTGAAAAAACTCCAAAATGAGAGAAAAAGTCCTAGTAAATAGATACACGGAGAATAAAACCTATACATAAGTAGAAATATTCAAACCATTGATTCCTAATGAGGTGCAAGAATTGTAACTAAATGAGTTAATCCCATTAATTAGTATATTTTTGCATCCTCCCATGTCACTTAAATTAAAAATAAATAAATAAATAAAAAGGAAAAACTTGTTATTCCCAGCATCTTATAGTCCAGATATTGGATTGTGCTAAAATAGCAATAAAAAACAAATAGATTAATAACACAAAATATTATATTCATATCATAATCATTTTATTTTTCTCTCACAGTCATCAAATTAACTAAAAAAAAAAACCAACTGCCATCTCAAAATATAATTTTTTTAGTTAGGCTAAAATAGCAAAAAAAACCAACTAAAATAGCCAAGTTTTCAAACGAGCCAATTTTGACTTGTGCATCATTTTGTTCCTTGTAATCTTAGCCTTCGTTTGGCATTAGTTTTTTTAACTGGCTTTTTTGTGTTGAAACTTTTTTAGCCTCGTTTGGTTTGACTTTTTTGACTTTCATGAAATAAAAAGCGTAATGATTATGGTTTAAATGTGACATTTTATCTTATTGACTTATATAGCTAATTTTGTCTTTTTGTGTTTATATAGCCAAAAATCTGTAGCCAAACGACCCCTTAATTAATTCAATTTTGTTCTTGAATTTATAATTTTATGTAAATTTAGTCTAATTAATTATAATTATTAGTATTTTTTTTTATTTATAGAAATTGTGCGCATTAACAGTGTGTCATGCTTTTATAGAAAAAAAAATTTGTAAATTATTCAACTCAATAAATTGATGTGTCATGCTTTTATAAGAAGAAATTATAAATTTACTCACCTCAAAAAATTAATCTTAACCAATGTAACGATTAATTTTAAAAAAAAACTATAATAAGAGTTATTAATTAAACTAAATTAATATAAAATTTAAAATTAAGAGTTGAAATCAAACTAATTAAAATGATATAAACTAAAATAACACATAAAATAAAAATAAAAATAACAACAAAATACAGAAATTAGCGATGTAATTTGGCTGCCATTCATTGCCTCTATGGTTTTGACTTAGTACGGTTGTCAGTGGTGCAAGGACGTGGAGCATTATTATGGGGCATGTAATTCCCGTACAGGGTCTTGTTGCAAACAGCAGGTCTTTTAAGAGCAAGGATCCTCGGCCGCCCTTTTCGGCGGCCGTCCCGGCAGCCCCCCAAAACGACGTCGTTTTGGGGGTTTTTTCCCTTTTTTTTTTTTTTTTTTTCCTTTCTTCTTCCTTGTTTGAACAGATCAGAACCAGAGGGGAGGGAGGGGAAGAAGAGAGAGAGGGGGAGGGGAGGGGAAGAAGAGGGAGTCGCCGGTGGGCCGGACTGGAGGGGGCCATAACCAGTGGGGGAGGAGGAGGAGGAGGAGGAGGCGGAGGCGGAGGAGACGGCGGTGCGGCGGTGCTGCGACGAGCTGGATCGGGCGACGATCGGACTGCTGCGACGGCCGGCGGCGAGGTGACGAGCTGCGACGGCGACGATCGGACCTCCCCCTCCCTCCTCCCTCTTCTCTCCCTCCCCTCCCCTCCGCTCTGCTCTGGTTTCTGAAGCAAGAACGACGAAGAAGAAAGGAAAAAAAAAAAAAAAAAAAACCCCAAAACGACGTCGTTTTGGGGGGCTGCCGGGTAGGGCTGCCGGGTAGGGCGGCCGATGATCCAAATTCGTCTTTTAAGTGCTCTATATGTTGTCGTAGCAGAACTGTGGCCGCCGCCGACGCCAATTGCTGAAGGTGCATGAGCCGGTTTTGAAAAGTGGGTTACAATTCACTTTCTCTTTTACAGATTATAATTCATTTATTCTCTTATAAAAAAATTATTTATAAATAATTTTTAATCAAAAAATCTATTATAACTATCTTTTCAAAATAATCGTGAGTTGCGGGGCTTGGACGCACCCCAATCTTACTGCCTGGTCCATATGCCACAAACGATATGATTGATTGACTGATATAAATTGAACTAACTTAGATGGAAAAGACAAAATTAAAATTTGGATCCAACTATAAAAATAAAAATTTTAATTTATCTTTTATTAGTTCTGCTTGGAAATAAGATTTTGGACTAAAACAGATTAAAATAATTAATAAGGGCTGGTTTGACATAGACTATATAATTTATTTTTTTATCTTTTTATCTTTTTTCATCACATCACCTCTCTACTTTTCTACACATTTTTTCGTAAAAAGATAAAAAGTACACTTTTTTAGGACACCCCAAACCAACCCTAAGATAAAATTTCACATTTAAATCATAATTATTTTATTTTTTCTTTTATAATTATCAAATTAATTATAAAAAAAAATCAATTATCTTCCCAAATACAACTTTTCAATCAGAT
The DNA here is from genome assembly GCA_030407325.1 of Camellia japonica. Classification (NCBI taxonomy): domain Eukaryota; kingdom Viridiplantae; phylum Streptophyta; class Magnoliopsida; order Ericales; family Theaceae; genus Camellia; species Camellia japonica. Next base: position 26,416,765 of record JAPPVO010000019.1, read on the forward strand.
TAAAATAGTAAAAAAAAACTAAAAATCAACTAAAATAATCAATTTTCCAAACAAGCTCATTATAATATCATATATTTGGAGTTATAAAATGATTTTAAAAAATGGTCATATATTTTAAAAGAGTGATGTTATCAAAAATTTTATATATGAATCTTTCACTTCAAAATAAAATATTATTGAAGAAGAATTTATTTATAATAATAATATCACATTATTTTTGTCAAGTTTTTATATGAATTTTATATATAAATAGAAATTTTTTTTCGAAGTTATATTATTAACTTGCTAATTTATGAATATTACTACGATATTTATTTATAATATTAAATTTGAAGATTTGATATTTTTAACAAAATAAATTTTTAATTTTGTTAATTTAAACTATAGTCTTTTGATTTGTTTTCAATCTAAACTATTTACCTATTTTCGTTAAGTAAAAATTAACCCAAAAAAAATGATATTTTAGTTGTTAAAGTCAACAAAAAATAGTATTTTAAGTATTTTTTTTTTAAATACATTTACATTGAATTTAGGGGAATTTTTTTTCAGCTCCCTAATAATACTAATTTAGAGCATAAAGGACACCCATAAAAATAGTGATGCATCAGGTCCGTGGACAACTTGGCACGCGTTTTTAATTATTTTTGTGGACCAAAACACCATTGCCGAAATCAACACAGAAACGAAACTATTCCGACGTCTCAGTTCCATTCCAACCATCCAGCATCTTCACGAACAGCAGAACAACAGAATTAGGGTTTCAACATCATCTTCACCATCGACATTAGAGCTTCGTTCTGTTCTGCAAAAATCATTCCATTCCTTCCTCACAAATTTCTCTGACCTTCGTTAGAGCTTCGTTTTCACTGCTCATCGTCATCTCAGTCCATCTTCGTCACATCGCATCTTCATCTCAGGCCATATCAGCTCGTCATTCAAGTTTCATCCTAACTCTGGTAAGTTTTTCTGCAATACAACTAGATTTTCTCTGGAAACAAAGTTAATAGCATTTTATATTAACCTTCCATAAATTAGGGTTTCAATTTTGTAATAAAAAGCTACCTGAATTTGGAAACAGTTATTTCTGTGTGTTTTGAACTTATTCTTGAACATGTTTGTGTGATTTTATCTGTAAATTTCTCTGGCATTAGAATTTCTCTGATTTTTGCTTGATGTATGTTTCTTCTTTCAATTTTCTCTGGCATCTTTATTTTGAAAAAAGCAATTTTCTATGTTTTTATCTTATTCTTGAACATGTTTCTGTAATTTTGTCTATAAATTTCCCTGCTCTGTAAATTTCTCTGTAATATGTATTTTTAATTGGAATGTCTATCTTTCTCTGGAATGTCTATTACTCTCTTGCCTCTGTCTAAGTTTCTCTGGCATTTATAATTTTCTCTGACCACAACACACCACTTTCCTCCCTTGTGTGTCTCTATCATGGTTAATTTTCTCTGGTTCTGTATGTAAATTTCTCTGGCATTTTAATATATGAATTGAAATTTTCTCTGGAATGGAAATTTCCTCAAGAATGTGTATTTTTCTGGTATGTTTATTTTGTTCAATTCTTGGTTTCAATTTGGTGTAATTTTCAGTGGCATGTTTACATTACTTTGTTTATTTTATATTGCTAATTGTGGCATGGAAATTTTCTTTGGCTTGCCATGTTTACTTTTCTCTGCCATTCATTTTCTCTAGTATGTTAACTTCTATATGTAATTTTAACAAAAATTGAAAATTTCTCTCCTATGTTTATAATGCTTTGTTGATTTTCTCTGACATTTCATTTTTAATGTCCAATTTTCTATAATTTTCCCTTATTTGTAATTTTCTCTCACATTTCCAATTTTCTCTTACCTGCAATTTTCTCCCTTATCTGTAATTTTCTCTGACATGTCCAATTTTCTCTAGCATGTTCAATTTTCTCTGGGTTTTAATGTTGACATCTTTATGTTTTAATCATTGTCTAGAAATGGCAAAACGTAAAAGCAGCGAAACACCGGAAACACCAAGCAAAAAACAGAAACTCTCTCAGTCTTCTTATGGGCTAAGATAAAAAACCAGCAGCAAAACACTGGAAACACCAACCAAGACAGAACAACTCTCTCAGTCTTCTTATGATCTAAGATCAAAAACTAGCAGCAAAACACCACAAACTCCTCTCCAAATCACACAAGGTGATGAAGCAACTAGCATACAGATGAGTACCCCAACTTCAAAGGACTCAAGCTCAAGGGGGAAAAAACCTGTTAAACTCCACAGAAAGAGAGCTCACTACACCATTCAATTCCGATCCAACCTCTCATCTGTTGTCTCCTTTTTTCAAACACTTAAATTCAATTCAAAACAACTTCTAGAGCTTCAAAAGACCCCTTTCTGGTATTTGATCCAAGCTCTAACCAGTGGAAGGATGGACCCAAAGAAAACTAGGAAATCCGATGATGATGTAGTTGCCATAATCAAATGTTACAATGAAAAAACAAAATCATTCACAGTTGGTAAGAAGAACCTGACCTTCACAACAAATGACATGACCTTGATTTTTGGTTTGGAAGGAGGTAAAGGAGCCATGTCATTAAGATACTCTAAAAAGCCAAAATCTGCATTCCTAAGGAGAAGATTCCAAAAGGACACAAGGCTCACTGGTCCTGTTCTTAAAAACGCCTTGGTCAAAGCAATGAAAGGCAAGCAACCAACAGACTTCAAAGATGTAGCAATCATTGCTACATTGTACTTGTGTCTCACCCTATTTTTTGCAACAAGTGGGAATTCAATAGGGTGGGTTTTTATACAGTATGTGGAACCTCTTGAATCAATGAAACAGTATGATTGGCCAGAAGCAATCACATCAACATTGATTGATTCTATCATGGCATTGCACAAAACTCCAGAAAAAGTTACGGGGTGTGTCATTGCATTGCTGGTAAGTATAATATCCATTCAAATTTGCAGTTATCATACTTACAAATTTGTGCATTTAGAAAATTTTATTTACTTTAATTTTCATCACAGTATTGGCTATGTGAACATGCAACTATCATTGACTCGGAACACAGTAACACAACTGACTTCCCAAGATGTGCGAAGTGGAACCTGCAAACCTTGACAAAACAGCTGCAGAAGACACCAGTCCACTCTCTTGCACCTCGACAGGTTAGATTCCCATTGCTCCTGAAATCTCAGTGAAATTCCAAAATTTCTCTGACCACTGCTTTGTTTCCCTCCTTGTGCATTGATTGATTAAGATCAATTTTCTCTGAACTATCAATTTATGTTTTCTTCTTTGGTACCAACTGGTTTATTTCTGCATTGTCATCAATTTTCTCTGCAATCCAAATTTCTCTGACCACAATTGTAACACATTAACTTATATGCCCTGATTGCTTTTCTCTAATATATGAATTATGTTGATTGTTTCATAATTTTCTCTGGCCCATAAAATTGTTTCTCCTTGTGTGTAATTTTCTCTGGCCCATAACTTATTTGCCTTGCATCTTTGATAAACACTGTTTATTTCTGCCCTTCTAATGAATTTTCTCTGGAATCCAAATTTCTCTGACACAATTATAGTCAAACATTAACTTACATGCCTTGATTGATTTTCTCTGATATCTAAATTATGTTGCTCGTTTCATAATTTTCTCTGCCTCATAAAATTAACTCCTTGTCTGTAATTTTCTCTGGCCCATACAATTTTCTCTGAAGTTTGCCTCCTATTACAGATAGATAACAAGCAGCTAGTCAAAAACCCATCAGAGGAGTTCTGTCTTGGTAAAAAGACAAAGAAAGAATCAAAAAAAGCAATTGTCAAATTCAAGGAGGCATTACAAGATTCATCTGAAGGTCAAGCAATTGTCAAATTCAATGAAGAAGCAGAAGGCAACATAGAAGAATACGAAGCCAGCAATGGACAAGAAGCCCAAGCAAACAGTGGAGAAGAAGAAGCCAGAGAAGAAAGTGAAAGCAGTGGAGAAGAAGAAGCCAGAGAAGAAAGTGAAGACATAGAGGCAGAAGACAAAGAACAGAATGAACAGAAAGAAGAAGACAGTGAAGAAGAAGATGAATAGCAAGAAGAAAACAAGGAAAGTGATGAAGAAGAACGTAATGAGCTGGTCGACCAACAACGTGATAGCATTTCTGGCTCAACAATGCATCAGCCTCAACAATTTGAGGAATCAAAGGATGCCCAAATTGCTGATCTACGTCAAAGACTGAAGGCACTTTCTCAAGCTAAACAAGAAGAAGACAAAAATTGGATGGAATTACTTGCTGAAAAGGATATTTCAATAAGAACCCTGACATCACTTAACTCAGAACTTCAAGAAAAAGAAAGCACAATCCAAATGAAACTAAGGATGTTGGAGGTTGAAAAAGAAGACAACATGAAAACAATTCAACAGTTGAGGAATTCAAATTCGGAGCTTGAAACAGAAAATGCTAAATTGCATGAACAAGTTCAAGAACTGTCAGTCCAACTAGCAACACAACCATACAGAACACCAACACAACTTCAACCACAAGGTCAGTGAAAATCTTGAGCCACAAAAAGTTATGTCCTTGTGTCAGCATAACTCAGAGAAATTTCTATTTATTATAATTTTCTGTCATTGGTAATTTTCTCTGGAAGTTATATTTCTCTGAACACATTAGTTTCTGCCGCTTATTTCTATTGATTTCTACTGCTCATTTCATTTTCTCTGTCTATTTTCTTATTCCATTTTTGGGGCTTGTTTGATTTTCACTGTGTCTAGTTGGAATCCAAGTTGAACAACAACCAACAACCCAACAAGAAGAAATGGCACACAAAGAACAACCGAAACAAAAGACGAAAGTCTATGGTAACTGGAAAATATTGAATCACATAAATTTACATATTGAAATATCATCTGTTACTTCAGAGAAATTTCACTTTTACTAATATTTTCACTGTCTACAGTCAAAAAAGATCCGACGTCAATGATCAAAAATTTAAAGGCAAAAGAAAGGAAGGAAAAGCAGCACGATCCAGAATTTCAATATCCCAAAGTTGCGAAAGTGACTAGAGCTTCAAAACAAGCTGCAAAGCAAGCTGAGCAAAGCACGAAGGACAAAGAAGTGCTTGATGCTGATGCGTACATCTTGCCTCAACCTATAAACATCAGAAAATCTTGGGTCTTTCCACAAACTCTTCCGATTTCAAGATTGATAAAAGATCACGTAAAAGATATGTTGCAGCACATATCAAATGTGTCTGGACTTGAGTAAGTACAACAAACAAAATAGAAGATAACAAACAACAAATTACAAACTTATATTGCATTAACAACAATTAAATCCCTTCTTTCTCATCTTGTAGGGCTTTAATTTGGACAAGTGAGTTGAACCTCATTACCTTCGAAGACATTGGAAACCTAATAAAGCAAAAAGAAATTGCCAACAATGTAAGTCTTTCCCTTTCATCAAAATTTCTCTGCAATGTTCCATCAGCCTTTATAAACCAATATTACAATTACAAATCATATTTTTCAGGTCATTGATGGCTATGGAGAGATACTTTTGGCTGACCAAATGAGAGAAAGACAACAACCAACCTCATTTTTTTTCACATCCATGAGCTTAGTATGTTACTACTATTTTATTTGATTTTCTCTGGAATTTACTTACTACTTTCTCTTCTTAAGATACTTCTTGGATTTTCTCTGAACAAAACCATTTTTGGATTTTCTCTGAACACAGAATTTCATCAAGATGACAGAAAATCAATCTTTTCGAGTGTCCTTATTTGACAAGCATATTGAAACAGCATGGAGGAACTACAGGTTCCTCCATTTCCCAATAAATACTGGAGGTAATGAGAAGTCCACAGCTGGAAATCACTGGACCTTGCTTGTCCTCGACAAACAAGACAGTTTATGGAGGTTCTACAACTCACTGAGGCCAAGGAGGGATGATGCAGAAGACAAATATGTCAAAGATGCAAAACAATTGGTAACGAGTGCAAATTTCTCTGATCCATCATAATCTTTATGTGATGATAATTTTCATACAATCCCATTGATTTGTCTGTAAATTTCTCTGTTATTTAAAAATTATTTTTTGCAGCAAGAATATGTGGAGAATTTTTTGAAAGCTTGCCTTGAAAGAGACGCTCAATCACAACCCTCTTTCAAATTGATAAACTCACAAAACACAAGTTACGACTTTGAGTATGTCAACAATGCTCCACAACAAGAAAGTGATTCGTAAGTTTCATACATCTATAAATAAGATACTCTGATTTGCATGTTTCTTAAAACTAACATACCTATAATTTGTATGCAGTCTGGATTGTGGCCTCTTTGTCTGCTATATAATGAAACAATATAGCAAGCATGAACCTATCAGCTCCAAATTGTCCACACAAGAGATCAGGTTGATGAGGGCAGAACTCATAGAGAGATTTGTGACCGAAGTTGGCCGATCATGGACTGAACCAATTGAAATACCTCCAGAAGAACCAAAAATGTAATAGTGAAACTAGTGAAAGGAAGACAATGTACATAGCCAGACAGAGAAAATTGTCTCACATATATGTATATATCCATACAGTATTAACCACTCAGTTTTTTGTTGACACATTGAAGGAATAATGATGCTTGACTTATCCATATACATCCTTTCTTGACTAATGTAAATTTCATTTTTTTTTTATTTCGACTAATGTAAATTTCATACCTATCGATGGTTAAATATATATATATTTTTTATTGTGATTGTCAACACAATCCACACAGAGAAAATTGTCTGCAGAAATTTCTCTGGTATGATATTACCAGAAATTCACAAAGAAATTTAACTTGTATCGTCCCAAGGGGATGCCTATATGATCATGTAATCTGTAATGCTTTCTGTTGGTACAAAACAATCATCAAACTCAACAAAACACAAAGCGCACAGTAATTTTATCTGCTACTGGAAAATTTCACTGGATGAATTTGAAATTTCAAAACACAATGCCCAAATAATTTTCTCTGATAGTGGAAAATTTTTCCGGATGAAATTGATGGATTCGAATGGTGACACAAAATGGAATCTCTGAGTTGTGAATTTCTCTGGGTTGGTGAGGAAAATTTCTCTGGCTTTGAGAAAAATTTCTGAGTTGAAGTCATTCTAGATAAATTCTTCCCTGGTCCAGAGAAATTCTAAACTCAGAGAAATTTCAAAAGAGCTTAATTTTGTTTCTTGGTTGTACTCACTGCAATAATTTTGATGAATTTGAAGCTTCAAAACACATTACACAGAATTTTCTCTGCCATAAAAAATTTCTCTGGATGAATTTGACAGGTATTACAAACCCACTGCCTATAGTATATATCAACAAACACAATGCACACTTTAACTGATATTGCAAAAATTTCTCTGAAAGAATTTGATTGATATTATTATATACACTGTCTAAAAAATACATTTCACAAAACAAAACACACAAACTAATCATCAAATGTATTATTCAATCAATAAAATGTACTATCCTCAACTATTTAACAAAGGTTCCTTGCATGTCCTCTTATTATGGTGACCAATACTCTCACACCGACTACACTTAATCACCCTTTTAAACTCTCCAGTAGAAGCAATTCTGTTCTTCTTCGGCCTACCAGCTGGTCTCTTGCTCAATGGAGGTAAAATCATAGCATCTTCAATGCTACACAGAGGTTTTTCAACAGTTGGAACTGGGCCAATCGAAAACGAGTACGCTTGACGATACATATCAGCATGAAAAAATGGTTCAACAAATGAATTCAAATTCCTTCCACTCCTAAAAATTGCAGCAACAGCATGTTGACATGGATACCCATTTATTTCCCATTTTCGACACGAACAAGTTCTCAACCCAAGATCAACCATAACCGAAGGAAAACAATGCACTTCAAAGACATTATCAGATGACAAACTCACATTCCATGTCCTCCCATCCAAAAAATACTTCTCCAATACACTATCCATACGAGGACACAGAACTTTATTCCATTTACTAGAGAGCAGCCTCCTATCAGACCTCATATTCATAATTTGCAACCGTATCATGTCCACCAAATTTGTTATTGGCAAGTGCCGAGCTTCTCGTATCCATGAATTGAATGACTCAGCAACATTTGAATACATCTCACCATAACGTTTCCCCGCAAAATATGCATCACTCCAATTTTCATATGGCAAACTTCTCAAGAAAGCAATCACAATGTCTCCTCCCTCACTTTTTAATTCATTTAACTTGAAATGAAATGATGCCTTTGTTGGCGCATATGCACATTCTGAAAACTTGGACACAATCGTCTCCCTAACCAAATTTGTGTTTCCACATGACAACTTATCCCTCAGATTTCTCTTTAGATGTTCAAGACAAAATCCATGAAAGCAGTTAGGGAAAAACCTAGCAATTCCCTCCACAATACCACAATGTCGATCTGATATGAAACTTATCACCCTTTCTGATCCCAATACTCCACATAAATGTTCAAGAAACCAACACCAATTGTCTTTATTCTCAGCATCAACAACAGCAAAAGCTACAGGGAAAAAACCTACAAAACAAATAGGAACAAGCATATCAGATATACACATGCAGAGAAAATTAGAACAATAAACAACCAGAGAAATTTGACACTGCAAACATCCAGAGAAAATTCACTTCGTGCCCAACTCCAGAGAAAATTCACACATTGGCAACATCCAGAGAAAATTGACTTAGTGACCAAAACAAATCCAGTGAAAATCCACACAGTGGCCAAAACCACAAAAAATTCAAAGTGTCAGAGAAAAATCACATTCACTCAATTCCTACATGTATAGAAAATTCACATAGTTAGATAAAATTCTATATATTTACAATTACCTTCATTCCCATCTTTCCCCGTTACAGCAAGCATAACTCCTTTGTATCGTCCTTTCAAAAATGTTCCATCAAGAATAAGCAATGACCGACAATATTTGAAACCAGCAATGCATGCATGAAAAGCCACAAACACTCTTTTGAAACGCTTGTTATCTTCAAAATCTAACTCAAAACGACTACCTGGATTGTTCTTCAATGTCTCATCAAAATACCACCGTAATTGATCAAATGACAAACAATAATCCCCATATGTACTACATTTTGCTTTTTCAACACCCAACCAACCACAGTTATAACTGATTGAGACCCCATACTTGTCTTTCATTCTTTCACAACATCCACTGGACGAGTTAAAGGTTTTGCACTTACCACTTCAAGTATCAGCCCAGAAACTAAGCTTGAAGTCATCCTCGAATGTTTACTCGTACGAACCGCCACACCACACGTATGTTCATTGTTCAAAGTCCTTATGTAGAAGAACCCATTTGTTTTTTCAACAGAAGCATGTACACGCCACATACATCCCTTGATTCCTTATATGCACATTCTGCCGTAACCCTCAGCTTGTCATTTTTAACATACGTAAACTGAAAACCAACCTCAATAGCATACTTGCATAAAAAAGTACGGAACTCAACCACACCACCCTCAAACTTTTGTCCAACACTCGTAATATTATTCCGCCAACGAGCCGACAATAACACCTTTTCTTGGTGAGAACAAAACTTAGAGAGTGAATTCCTTTCAATATCCACCAGCCTATCACACTCACCATCCACAACATCTACCCAATTAGACCCCACTTCATCCTCTTCATCAGAAGTACTACATCTAGTAACTGAAACATCAACTATATCAACACCGCGTGCACAAACAACCCTCAACATATTCAGAAAATCAATATTATTTCGAACCATACAATTCGGATGGCCCAAAATAGAATATGAAATACACATAGTCTCAGGTTTCAAATTCTCCCATGTTTTACACAAAATGCCAACCAATTCCTCAAAATTCAATTCGCATGAAACATTAATGACAATAGTATCATTCCCATATTTGCACAGCAACAACACTGCACTGTCCATTGAAACTGAAACAAAAAACAAGAAAAATAATTTGTTTAACATAGAAACACTTCACAAGAACAACATAAAAGTCCAGAGAAATTTCTAAAAATTATAATTTTCTCTGAACTTAAAATAAAAGTCCATAGACATCTACAAACTGATATTCACCTTCAAGATGATAAAAAACAAAATCACAGAAACTCAATGAATCACAGAGAAATTTACTGCTAACTATTAAACACAATCATAGAAAAAAATCACACAGAATATCTGTTATGAAATTATAGGCTTCTCCGTGATTTTCACCTCACTACAACCTAACAATTTTCTATGCATCATTCTGCAATATTACAAACTGAAAGTGAGTAACAAACTTACAATTTTCTCTGAACTACAAATACAAGTCCAGAGAAATTTATGAACTTACATTCACTTTCTCACATTCTATCTGCATTAGAAACTTCTAATAATATGTCCATATGCACTTATAATTTTCTCTGGACTACACAAACAAAAGTGCAGAAAATGAAATTTCTCTGGTTTGAAAAAACATAGAACAAAACTTATCATTGATCAGCATGTTGATAAAAAACAGAGCACGAAAAATGAACTCTAAACATCAAAATCACCTACACTGTCAACACTATTTGAAATTGATCAGAAAACAAAGAATGAAAAATTAATTCCAAAAATAAAAATCAACTCTATCAAGCTGGCCTCTCTCTAAACAAAAATTCAAAACAAAAATCAAAATCCATGTGGAATCTGAATCGAAAACAAACCTGATTCAACTCCACTCAAAAACCTACGCGATCAACACACTGTCAACACTCTTTGAAATTGATTAAAAAACAAAGAATCAAAAATTAATTTCAAAAATAAAAATCAACTCTATCAAATTGGCCTCTCTCGAAACAAAAATTCAAAACAAAAATCAAAATGCATGTGGTATCTCAATCGAAAACAAACCTGATTCAACTCCACTGAAAATCTACGCGATCAACACACTGTAACACCACTGAAATCTCCGACGAAATCTCCAACGAAATCTACACGATCGTATCAATCTTTCTCGTCAACTCCACTGAAATCTCCGACGAAATCTCCACCATGAAATCTCCACTGAAATCTCCGACGAAAACTCTGACGAAATCTCCACTGCAAATTCGGTTTCCAAAATCTATCAGTTAAGTCAACAATATAATATTCAAACAAATTTATGTTATAAAGGAAGGGTAATTTAGGTACTTTATAACCTAAAATAAATTTCAGGGACCTTAGCCATCAAAACATATTATTTAGGACCTCTCCTCCTATCAAAAGTAGAGGAGGGACCCTAGGCCAATTTTCCCTTGAATTTAATGATTAAAACATTATTTTTTTTTATCAATTTTACTTAACGAAAATAAATTGATGGTTCATGTTGAAAATAAAAAAAATAATTAGAGTTTAAATTAACAAAATTGAAAATTAAAAAGTTATTTTGTTGCAACAATCAAACTTAAAGTTTTTTTTTTTTTTTTTATTTTTCAAAAAAAAATTATTCACCTTTTAATTCATGACTATATGTGCAATTGTTATGACTTTCAATTATTTTACATTTTATGTGACAATATCAATATATTAATAGATATTTTTTTTAAGAGGCATTTACATATAAATCATAATTTTTGAATTTATACTCCATTAGGCTTTGTTTGTCATAACCTAAAAATATCAAAAAGTTAAAAAGTCACTATTTTACTTAAGTCACATCACCTCTCTATCACATATACAACCCATATTTCATAAAAAGTCAAAAAATACAATTATTTAGATCATCCCAAACAACCTTATTAGGTCTTAACTAAGATTTTTTGGTCGTTCAAGCCTCATTAAGGGGTGATTTGGGATGATCTAAATAAGTGTATTTTTTAACTTTTTATGAAATATGGGTTGGATATAGATTAGGTTTGAAGTGATGTGGTAGAGAATTGATGCGATTTAAATAAGTTAATGTGACTTAAATAGAATAGTGACTTTTTGACTTTTTGAATTTTTTAGGTTATGACAAATAAGGCTTTAATTGTCCTTTAAATAATAATTGCTCATCATTTTTGATTATCTATAAAGAAATATGATGATTTGACATTTATTTTGATTTTCAAAACTTTAAAACATCAACTTTTAAATTATTTGGGGTGTCCTAAATAAGTGCATTTTTTGTCTTTTTAGACTAAAAAATTGAGGAAGAAAATATAGATATTTGGGTTAACTTTTTGACTTTTTATGAAAATGTGTAATAAAAAATTGTAAAAATTGGTTTGTAGGAGAAAATTAGGATTGGGAGTTGTGCAGCCGTAATTGTTGACTTTTAGTGAATAGTGTTAATTTTTTAACTTTTTGAGTAACTTTTGACTTTTTAACTTTTCTTGGATATGCCAAAGTTAGCCTAAATAATTTAAAAAAAGAATTGCATAAAAAAAATAAATAAACTACTGTAATATGTATATATATATATATATATTTGAAAATTTTGAAAAAACTGAAAAATTTGAAAAAATTATGTGCAGATTTTTGAAGTGCCACGCTACCACGGCTGCTGCCGCTGCCGCTGCCGCCGCCACCTAGTGCAGAAGGTGCCGTAGATGGGGGACTTCCATTCACTCCCATCTTATTTTCATCTGCCACAAATCATATCATTGATAATGATTAAATTGAAATTAGATTTCTAATATAAAAATTAAATTATTTAAATTTAAATTATAAAAATTTAAATTAAACTATAAAGGTGAAAGATATAATTAACCTTACATTGTAATATCATATCCGTTTGGGAAGATGGATTTAGGATTTTTTTTTGATTATTTTAGTTACAAAAAATAAAATAGGCTATTTTAGCCACAAAAAATAAAGCATCACATCCAATTCATAATCATTATACTCTTCTCTCACAAAAAAAATTAAAAAAGCCAAAAAGTCAAAAAGTTCTTCCCAAACTAAAAGTTTTTTAGCCCAGGCTAAAAAGTCAAAAACCAATCCACTTCCCAAACGAAGCCATACTTAGAGATATAACATGATGGAAAAACAAAAACAACTGGCCAAATATGAGAGAGAGAAAGAGCAGAGAGACTAAACTAGTTTTTCAAAATTATTTTATTAGCCTATTAATTTATGAATAACATTTTAGGGAGATTGACCAATAAATCCTATGTTTTGGACTCATAATTCATATAGTCCTATATTTTTTTCTTGTGATCCATTTAGTCTTTTTGGATGTGTAATGACTCATTTACCCGCTACATTGGAGTGTTACATTTAGAAAAAGTACACTAAAGAGTTTTCTAATGTCACATTATACCGACCACGTTGGAGCGTCACATTTAGGAAAAATACACTAAAAGATTTTTAATTTTTTTAGAGTGTCACATTATACCAGCCAAGTTGGAGTGTCACATGTCATATTTGGAAAAAATACACTAAAGAGTTTTTATTTTATTTTATTTGGAGTGTCTATCATACCCGCCATGTTGTCACATTTGAGAAAAGTACACTAAGGAGTTTATTTTTTTTAGAGCGTCACATCATACCCGTCACGTTGTCATATTTGGAAAAAATACACTACAGAGTTTTTGTGACATACCCGTCATGTTGTCACATGTGAAAAAAGTACACTAAGAAGTTTTTAATTTTTTTGAAATAAAAGTCTTGGAGTGTCACATCATACCGGCTACATTATCGATTGTTGTATATTAATTATAGGATCTTGTAATCTTCTTCAAGTCGTCCTCTCCAGCCCGCCATAAATTCTTTCATGGTGAAAGGTTTGTAGCGTTGAGGATTTGATTCGTTAATCAAAGCTTTTAAGGGTTCAAAAAAAATGGACAACGGAGGACCACGAGGAGGCTGGATTCCAGTGTTGAAGCATAGAGGAAAATCAGAAGCAGGGAGGAAAGTGGATAGTACAGTAGTCTTCATGGTTTTTGTGGATAATCTACCTTGCTCATTGGATCCCAAAGGCTTGTTTAATCTCTTCGGGAAGTTTGGAGTTGTGAAAGATGTCTTTATACCACAAAAGAGAAGAAGAAGCACCAACACAAGATTTGGATTCATAAGATATAGTTGTGAAGTAGCAGCAAAGGTAGCAGTGCAAAAAGCTCATGGTCTATGGGTGGATGATAAAAAGTTAGGAGTGAAATTTGCTGAGTTTGAAAGAATCAGAGATAAAGGGCAGACTCACCTTCAACCACCAAAACAACCAAACCACAGAGTATAGGTAAGGCGAGGTCCAAATCCTTTCATAAGAAAGAAGACATTTGTGGAAGTAGTACAAGGCACTAAGGAAGGGAGCTGTGGTTCTGTTACAGTCAAGGCAAAGGAGTATGGTAATGGGTGGCTCTATGATAGTGTGGTAGTTCACCTAAAAGTCTGCTATGTTAATATCAGTCTGAAGATTGAGCTTGAAGAAAGAGGAATCGAAGGGATTGAAGTCAGGAAAGGTAGAGGAAGAGATGTAGTGTTATCATTTAAGTCCAAGGAGGAAAGGGAGTAAAAAATGAAGGTCATAAAATATATTATTGAAGAACAGTGTGAAAACGTCATCCAATGGCAGCCAGAGCTTGCTCTCGAACAGGAAAGACTAGTATGGATTTCCTGCTATGGCATTCCATTACACTTATGGAATAGGTCCAATTTCATTAAAATTGGTAATTTATGGGGAGAAGTTATTGAAGGAGTAGAAAGCCTTTCTCAGTCTTTAGACTGTGGTAAGCTCAGAATTATAAACAACTACATGGAACCTATAAATAAGGTCATCCACTTGGAGTCTAATCGGTCTTCTTAGCCAGTGAGAGTCTTGAAAGATTAGGTTGTTGTAGCTAAAACTATCAAACAGTGCTGCAGATGTAAGAAACATCAAGCTGAGTAGGAAGATCATAGCTCTAATGAGGTCAGAGGTACTGAGGAGCAAAATGATTCTAACCGAGCTGGTGAGTCATCTCAGAACCATATTGTTGACTCAACTCAATGCATAGGAGGTGAGTTAGCTCAGGGGTCTGCGCAATACAAGATTGAGGCCAGTGATGAGAAGACATGTGGGGCTGTAAGTGTAGCGGAGGTGGACAAAAGATCACAATGGAGAAGCGATACTACAGTGGTAGAGTCTTGCAGCGTGGTAGGAAAGGAGCTCGAGACAGAAGCATGCAAAGATATGGCGGCCATCAGCAAAGCATTTAATGGCTCCAAGGATGCGGATCAGGGTAATGATGAGCAAGTTTTCACGCCTGGTTTTATGAGAAGTTTGAGTGGTTCAAGACTGGGGTCCTAAGCCTTTTAGAATCATCAATGATTGGAGTTTACACCCATGTTTTCCAGCTTTTGTGGAAAAGACTTGGAAAGAGACAGAAGTTGAAGGTTGGGTTGGATTTGTCCTACTAAAGAAACTAAAATCTCTAAAGCTGGAGTTAAAGAAATGGCATAAAGAGGTATTTGGTAGTGCCAATGTGAAGTTAAAGGAAGCTGAAGAGGAACTGCATCTCCTGGATTTATTTGTTGAGTCCAAAAATTTGGATGATGCAGAAAAAGTTAGAAGAAGAGTAGTCAAAGATCAGGTTTGGAGATTAAGTAGAATGGTTGAATGGTTATGGCTACAAAACTCACGACTCGATTGGAACTTGAAAGGTGATAGAAACACCAGATTTTTTCATGTGGTAGCCAAGGGTAGGCAAAGTAGAAATGTGATCTCTTCCATATCTGTTGGGCTGCTACTGTGTATGAAGATCCAGCCCAGGTTAGACAGGAAGGCTTTGAACACTTTAGAAAGCTGTACAAAGAGGATTAGAGAGATAGACCTAAGCTAGGTGGCTAGTTTAAATCAGTTCAAGATTGTCCTGGTTTTGCAAGGTTGGAAGCAGAATTTTCAGAGGAAGAAATCAGGGCTGTTGTGAAGGACTGTGATGGCAACAAGGCCCCTGGGCCAGATGGTTTTAACTTGGCTTATTTTCAAAAATTTTGGAAACTAATGAGAGTTGATTTATTGAAGTTTTTAAAGGAATTTCATAGGCATGGTAGGTTGGTTACGGGACTTAATAGCTCATTTATTTCACTAATACCAAGGTTAAAAATCCAGTGGGCCTTGGAGACTATAGACCTATAAGCCTAGTTGGATCAGTTTATATAGTTCTTGCAAAAGTTTTGTCAAGTAGACTAAAAGGAGTGCTTCCTCACATTATCAATGATACTCAATCAGCTTTCACAGGAGGTAGAAACATACTAGACGGTGTGCTAATTGCCAATGAGGCGGTTGATGATTGGAGAAAAACCAAAAGGAGGGGAGTGATTATCAAGCTTGATTTTGAAAAGGCTTTTGATTTTGTTAATTGGTGCTTCTTATCATCTATGCTCTTGAACTTTGGGTTTGGTGTAAAATGGATCAGTTGGTTAAAAGAATGTGTTACCACTGCAAAACTCTCTGTGCTAGTTAATAGTTCACCAATCGAGGAATTTTTCCCACAAAAGGGTCTAAGACAAGGTGACCCATTGTCCCATTTTCTGTTTAATATAGCAGCTAAGGGTCTTAATATTCTTATGTCAAGAGCAAAACAGATTGGCCTGATTAAAGGGGTTAAGGTTGGTTCTAGTGGGGTGCTGTTATCACATCTACAATTTGCCGATGACTCCATATTATTCTGTGAAGCTCAGGAGATGGAGCTGTGCAATATTAAGAGGGTCTTAAGATGCTTTGAATTAATTTATGGGCTGAAAATAAATTATCATAAGAGCCAAGTGTGTGGAATTAATGTACCTGAAAAATCCTTATCTAGTTTTGCCTCAAAGCTGCATTGTAAATCTAAGGCATTTCCTTTGAAATATTTGGGTTTGCCTTTGGGGGCTAATCCAAATAAGAAGACAACTTGGAAGCCAGCTCTTGATAAAGTCAAAAGCAAACTAGCTAGTTAGAAAAGGAAGTTGCTATTGTTCTCAGGGAGACTCACTCTAATTAAGTCTGTAACCTCTGCATTGCCTTTGTATTATCTATCTTTATTTAAAATTCCAGATGGGGTAGCAAGAGAATTTGAGAAGCTGCAAGCTACATTCCTCTGGGGTGGGTCTGTCTCAAGAAAACCAATTTACCTGGTTAAATGGGATAAGCTAGCAATGAATGTGAAACAAAGGGGGCTTAGGCATAAGAAAAGTTAAGCTGGTAAATGATTGTATGTTATTAAAGTGGTGGTGGAGGTTTGCCAAAGAGAAAGATGCTTTGTAGAGAAAGATCATTTGCAGTAAGTATAAGCTGGATATTAAAAGTTGGTGTCCAACTTCTTTTCCAAGCAGTAGGTATTATTGTGTGTGGAAAGGAATCATCTCCACAGCGGAGAGGAGAAATAATCGGGTCTTGTTCTATTATAACAATTTCCGTATTAAGGTTGGAGATGGGATCATAACTAACTTCTAGAAGGACAAATAGTGCTTCAATTATTGCTTGAAAGTTGAATTCCCTAGTCTTTATATATTGGTGATGGAGAAGGAAGAAACTCTGCGAGTAATGTATGGCAGGAGGGTTGCTTCAGGGGACTTGAATTTTCTTTTTAGAAGAAGGTTGTACAAGTGGAAAGAGAGGGAAGTAAGTAGACTCAAGATGCTTTTGATGTCTGTCACTGATTTATGTGTTGATCTAGAGGATAAGCCAGTCTGGTTGGCCGCAAGTTCTAGTGTGTTTTCTGTATCCTCTGCCTATAGAAGTGAAGTTGACTCTCTTGGTCCCTCCATTTTTTCCAGTAAGTTAGTTTGGAACAAATTTGCACCTCCAAAGGTTCAATTTTTCTGTTGGTTAGCATGGAAAAACATAGCAAAGACAGCAGACTTTCTTCAGAAAATTAGAGTGATTCAAGCTAATTCTCCAACCCCTTGCATTTTCTGTAAAGCTGCGAGTGAATCCATCTGCCATGTGCTGTTGCACTGTCACTTTGCATAGAGGGTTTGGGCTGCAATGTTGGATTGGTGGGAGATGCAAGGGGCTTTACCAGGATCGGTGGAAGCTATACTTCTTTGGTGGGAAGGTGTTAATCTTAACAGAAAAGAAAAATGGCTTTGGAAGGTCATTCCCTTGGCAGTCTTGGTCTCTGTGGAAGCTTCGTAATGAATGTATATTCAAGGCTGCTACACCTTAGTTGGAGGACTTGTGTGATTTGATTAAGATCAGAGTTGCTCTATGGTTGAATCATAGACTTGAGGACTTTCACTTCACTGTCCAGGAATTCCTGAACAATTTGAGGCATATCAGATTCTGTTTGGGGAGTAAATTTGTTCTAGACTGCTGTTAGGTTTTCTTGAGGCAAATCATATGCTGTTCTGGGTTGCTGTTCATTTGAAATTTGCTGATGTTTTCTGTTTTGTTTTTGCTTTTGGTCCTGAATTTCTGATTGTTGAATCATTGATCTGCTGATGTCCTGAAGCTAAGGATTGAGGTTGTTGCTATACTGCTGTATTTTGAGACTATTAAGGATCCTTAATGTGGGACAAAAGCTGAAAGAACAGTGGACTATGAGTTTGGGAGGTTGTTTGGGTCTACTGTTGGTCTGCATCTGCCTGTGATCTGTTCTACTATGAACTGATATGGTTTGCTAAATTTCTGTTGTTGGACTGTATTGATCTGATATGCTCTGCTGTTACAAGTTGCTGCTGCCCTTGGAAGTGTTCTGTTTGTGCGTGAACTGAGTTTAGGTCCTAGTATGCATTTTGAAGTGGTCTTGGCTGAGTTTCAACTATGCCTATACTGCTATGTTCTGTCTGTGTTTGTTCCTTTGTTTGGTTTTTTTTCCTGTTGGGTTTGGTTCCTCTCCAAACCCTTTGGGGTTGAGCTTGCAGTTGATTGGGCTCTATTTCAGTGCCAACCTAGTTGGGATTGGGATAGTTCGCTATGATGCATGCTGCTCTTCCTCTCCTTTATTTGATGTAATCTCATCTTTATATGGTTTGTTCATCAATTAAGGTTTCTTTTGCTGTTTCAAAAAAAATAAAAAATAACCGCTACGTTATCATATTTGAGAAAAGTACAGTAAGGAGTTTTCAATTTTTTTTAGAGTGTCACATCATTAGAGTGTCACATTAATACCTGCCAAATTGGAGTATCACATCATACCTGTCACATTAATAAAATGGTATAGTTGTCCACCAAAACACTATCAAAATAAAAAATAGGATTACACGGAAAGAAACTCTCCACCAGTAGGACTTAATAGATCAATAGAAAAAATTTAAAACTAATTAGAATATTTGTTTATGAGATAGGATTTATTGGTAAATATCTCTATACGGTATCTATAGAATGACCCCTCTTATAATTTAAAAAATTCTTAAAAAAATTACAAAAAAATATATATACGTTTGATCTTCTTAAGAAAGTAAAATTTTCATTTTATCAATTTAAATTATAATCTTTTTATTTATTTTCAATCTAAACCATCTACATGTTTTCGTTAGGTAAAATTAATGGAAAAATAATATTTTAATTGTTAAACTCAATGAAAAATAGTATTTTAAATATTTTTTGTACACTTATATTGAATTTAATGATTTAAAAATTATTTTTTATCAGTTTTACTTAACAAATATAAGTCAATAGTTTAGATTAAAAATAAATCATAAAATTAGAGTTTAAATTAATAAAATTAAAAATTCAAAGTTTATTTTATCACAAGAGTCAAATTTTGATTTTTTTAAAAAAATTTCCAAAATTCTTTTATTCACCTTTTAATTCATGACTATTCTTACAATTTTTTTCTTTTACCTAATGACTATGCTAAAATTAATTAATCAAAAATTTATTCCAAGCACATTAATTTTTTTATCTCATATTTTAACTAAAAAAATTAAAAAATTATTAAAATAACTTATTCCCAAACGGAACCTAAAGAAATAAGGGAAAATTCCAAATCAATTTGAACAATTCCAAAATAACATTATTCTCATGGGAGGCACAAGTCCTCCTGTGTGGGGTGCAAGTCTTTTCTTGAGATTGTACTACTGATTTGTAATTTCTTTAAGAATTAAAAAACATAATAATAATAATAATAATAATAATAATAATAATAATAATAATAATAATAATAATAATAAATTTAGGTAAATTATCCAAATAAAATAGGGGAGAAATCATGGTAGCGTTTAGTAGAATTTTCTAAATATGATTTGAGAGTAAGAGTTGTATTTTGAGTTTGTGAGTTTTGGAATTATGATTTAAGTGTGAAAAATTTGTTTGGTGAAAGAGTTTTGAATTGAGTGAGAAATTTTTGATGTGACATATAATATTTGATACAAAAATATTTTGAACACTTTTATAAAAAAATGTTTGGGACTCTATTGTATCCCATATATGAATGTGGTATTAAGGGAATGCTTGGTTTATTAGAATAAAGATGAATTGAATAGTCATTCTAATAGAATATTTATTTTCGTGTTCCTTTCACTCAAAAAAGATTTAAAAAAAAATTGTAAATGGAATACTAAATCATTCACCATTATAAGTAAATGGTCATTCTATATGAAAATTAAGAAATGACATTTTATTTCATTCTATTTTCATTTCAATAAACCAAACATACCGTAAGATATTCCAATCATTGCTGAAGCTGCCTTGTAATATTATTTATTAACCAAGTGTTCAATAATTTTGCTTTTGCAGGCAAAGGGTGGTAAATCAGCAGTGAAGCACTAACATAATGCCCAAAGACATATTGAGATTTGGTATCTCCATATGTAAGTTGTCTCGTTTGGCTTGGCCTAAGAAATAAACACACACACACACACACACATATATATATATATATATATATTTGAGAACTATCTCTTATATCATGTTATACATATCAATATATTTTTTGAGTGTAAGTTTTATTCTCTAGCAATTTCTGCATTTGATTGTACCTTCTCTTTGTTAGAAATGTGTGGCAGGCTCGACACACCTCAAATCACATTGAGTAAATAAGAAAAAAATACTTTGAAACTTTCATTCAAGTAAATCATAGACCACACTTCCATTTTCACTTCACTTTCACTTCTGTACTTCCCTTAGTTCTCTATTTCATCCATAGAATACTTAAAATGTGAAGTCAATAGAATACTAACAAATTTGGACTTACTATTTGAGAGGGTAATTTATATATAAATTGGGCCGAGCTGGGTAATGGGCCGCTCTATGGGCCACAGTAAGAAGGGCTGAGTAAAAGGGTCTTGTAAGTTAGCCTGGTCCAAAAGAACCTTGTAGTTAGCTCGGTTAACACTGCCAGAGTGATAGCAGTTAGCTCGGCCATACCCTTCTGAGCCAGGATATTTGAGCTTTTCTCCGGACCTTGCTATGGGTTAGCTCGGTCCAAGCTCATTATGGTTAGCACGGTCTCAGCAGGAGAAGCCGACGTACGCGCTATAAAGGGAAGAACCGAGCTAGGTAAAGGCTCGGTCATTTCAGCCAGTTTAGCATGGCTTTGATAGCTCGGTTGTTCGGTCATACTACCATGGTAAAACCATCTCACTTGGTTTAAGCAGTGAGGGGAGTGTTGAGGGATTAGCATAATCTTTCAAGAGTGTGATTCCTAGGAAGACTCTGCATGGAGGAATAAGAGTCCCCCTAGGATTGTGCCATACGGAACCTATAAAAGTTCACAACATCACCTATGGAGAGGTAACACAACTTTGATTCTCGAATACACAGAGCTTTTGTCTATTTGTCTATTTTTGCTGACTTAGGCATCGGAAAGGTATCCGGCACACACCCGCCAGCTAGCTCACGTTTGTGTTTTCAGGGAGTAAAGCGACATCGTTTGGAGGAGCGCAGACTTGATCAACAGGATTAAACGAGAACATTATTTCTTGCTCGTACAATTGGCGCCGTCTGTGGGAAGTCCAGAACGAACAAAACCTCTTGTTCAAGTTTTCCTCACTAGTTGAAAGCAATGGCGCACAACAAAGATCTGCCACAATTCGCTATCGACGGACAAACCCCTGAGGGGGGTAGAAGGCGCGAAGGTTTGCCTTCTATCCCTCCTATGGCAGATTTAGAGCCCCAACGACAGAACCCTCGGAGGGATACAAGGAGGTGGGCTAACAGCCCCCGTTGCTCTCAGAGTCCTAACAGACAAAGGCGGAGGATCGACCCTCAAGATCTCGAAGGTCACGTGAAGGAGCAGGACGAGTTGATACGGAGGATGGCGGCAGACATAGAGTCCATGAAGTGCCAGATAAAAGGAAAAAGGGGTGGCGACAGGAGAAGGGCACAAAAGCAACACGCCCCCTCGCCACTCGGAAGATCGTGGTAGGCATACCACACCCTCGCAGGCAGAAAGTAGAAGCCTAAGAATAGGTGGCACTCAATCGAGGACTTCTAGGACTCGTTGTTCCAGGTCTGAGAGGACGAGATCATTGAGGTCTTATACTGAGGGAAGCACCTATCGGCCCTCACGTACGTACCAGACGTCATCCAGGCAAACGGAGTTGCCTAGATTGTTTGACTTACGAACTGTGCTTGAAGAAAGGGCACGATGGAAGGAGGAAACCAGGGCTCGCGACCCACACAAAATTTCGGCCCTTCAGCGATTGGCTCCTCAAACGCATGGAAGCGTCGAGGTAGGAATGCCAATATCGCGCCCTGCTTATGAACCGACAGACAAAGCGTTAGCAAGGCTGCAAACCTCGCCGTTCGTTCCGGCAATTGAGAACGCGTATGAGGGAAAAATAGATCCCTACATATGAGGGAAAAATAGATCCCTACATGCACCTGAGCTACTTTCGCTAGGTTATGGCGGTATACCAGCGAAACGAGGCTTTGATGTGCATCCTATTCCCCTCCAGCCTTGGCGACCTAGGTCTAACTTGGTTCGAAAGGCTACCAGAAGGCAGCATCGCCGCCTGGGCGCAATTGGCTGAGGCGTTTGTGACAAGGTTTCGAACAAACACCAAAACACCGGTAGAGATCAATTAGCTACTCTCCATCGACATGGGCGAAAAGGAGACATTGAGATCCTACAACAGTCGTTATTGGGAGACCTTCAACCAGATAGGAGATTGCCCCACAAATCTTGCCATTGCGCAGTACAAACGGGACCTTCTAGTCGGCAACAAATTGAGGGACTCAATTACCATGACTCCACCCCTCACAATGGAAGCCTTAATGGAGAGAGTGCACCAGCATATTAGGGTGAAAGAAGATGGTAACCGTGCTAAGGCAAAATCTGGTGTGACAGCAGCGCCAGATAAAAAGACTTCGGCAAAAGTCAACACGGTAGAACGATCGAGTAGGAATAGGCGAGGCAGACGGTCCAACAAAGAAGATTCGGACAAAAGATGGCTAAGAGTCCGCACAGCCATTACCACGGTGTTCAAAAAACCAATCTACCGAATTCTCAGTGAGATACGCGACGAACCCTTCGTCCGATGGCCAACTAAGTTGGGAGAAACACAAAAAGACTATGATGAAGGATAACGGTGCACCTTCCATAATGAATAGGGGCACCGCACAGAGAATAGCATGCCATTGAGACAACATCTAGAAGAGTTAGTGGCAGCTGGGCACCTGGACAGGTACATAGAAGGAGGGACACAGCCAGCCCCCCAGAACCACAACAACCCAGACGGAATGCCGATCGACGCCCCACCTCAAGGTGTGATCAACGTAATACATGGGGTATTCGAACCTGAGCGGGTATGTGAGCTCAGGGGAATGATCAAGAAGGCAGAGCACTTAAGAGAGGTATTAAGTGCGCAACCTACCATCAAAAAAGGGAGAACAGAGGCCACGAACGTCATATCTTTTTCCGACAGAGACTTGGCAAGGATATATTGCCCTTATAATGATGCACTAGTTGTCACTCTCCGCGTCAAGGATTACGACATCAAACGGATTTTAATTGATCAAGGGAGCTCATGTGAGATCATGTATTACAAAACCTTCAAACAACTAAAATTGGAGGACAAAAACTTGGCGCCTGCAACATCTCCCCAGATCGGATTCAACTCAATGCCAGAGTGGCCAGTGGGCAAGATAATCCTCCCTGTCAGAGCAGGAAGCATGACGAAACAAGTGGAATTTTGGGCATCGATAGTCCCTTCCACTTACAACATCATCTTGGGAAGGACATGGTTGCACGCCATACAATCGGTAGCGTCAACCTACCATCAAGTATTGCGGTTCCCCAATGAAGCTAGGCTAATTGAAGAGGTCTTTGGAGACCAGATCATGTCCAAGCAATGCTTCGTCACAGTAAATGGCAGCCACGCTGCCAAAGGATATGTACAGATGGTGAAGAACCTGAGAGCAATGAGCTATTCGCAGATGTTGGCAAAGTAGCTGAATAGAAAGCAGTGGAGGACTTGGTACAGGTAAGGATAGATGAAAAGAACCCAGAGAAGTTCTTTCTGCTCGGCTCGTCGTTGTCCAGCATTGAGAGAATAGAGGTCATGGAATTCTTGACCTCAAACATCGAAGTGTTCGCTTGGACGCCATATGACATGCTTGGCATTGACCCAAACTTCATCTGTCACCAATTAAATGTCCACCCAACTACCAGACCAATTATACAGCGCACTCGCAGATCATCACTCCACCACGCCGAGATAGTGGCGGAAGAAGTGGGAAATCTTTTGGAGATAGGAGCTATTAAAGAAGTGCACTATCCCAAGTGGATCTCCAATACCGTAGTAGTAGTGCCAAAGAAGAATGGAAAATGGCGTGTTGGCATGGATTATAAAACAGTCAACAAGGCATGCCAAAGGATAGCTTTTCCCTCGCACGAATAGACCAACTGGTAGATCTGACATAGGACACAATAGGCTTAGCTTTCTTGATGCGTATAGAGGTTACCATCAGATCGCTATGTATGAGCCAGACCAGGAGGTCACATCTTTTATAACTCCTAGAGGGCTGTATTGCTACAAGGTCATGCCCTTTGGCCTAAAGAACGCAGGGGCAACATTCCAACGAATGGTGACCAAGATGTTTGAACCATTGTTAGGCAGAACAATGGAGGCTTACATCAACGACATGGTGGTCAAAAGCAAGGACGAGAAGGACCATCTCAGGGACCTTGGCGAAATGTTCCAGATCCTGAAAAAGAACAATTTGTGCCTCAACGCATCCAAGTGTGCGTTCGGCGTAGAATCAGGTAAATTCCTAGGTTTCCTGGTGACCAACCGAGGTATTGAGCTAGACCCCTCTCAGATCAAAGCAATCCAAGATCTAGAGAGGCCCAACTCAGTAAAAGAAGTGCAGCATCTCACTGGCATGGCACCTGCGCTCAACCGGTTCATAAGTTGGTCGTCAGACAGATGTCGACCATTCTTCAAAGCGTTAAAGGCAAAGTTTGAGTGGGATGAAGAATGCGACCATGCCCTTGAGAGCTTGAAAGAATACATGTCTTCTCCACCATTGCTAGTAACCCCAATACCTGGAGAAGAGCTTTTTTTGTATCTGGCAGTTTCACAGCACGCAATCAGCGCAGTATGGGTCAGAGCGAAAGGAATCCAACACTTGCCCATTTATTATGCTAGGAAAACCTTGCTGGACGCAGAAACCAGGTACTTACCACTAGAAAAATTGGCCTTAGCCTTGATGATGGCCTTAAGAAAACTATCGCACTACTTCCACGCCCACACCATAATCGTCCTAACGGCTTTTTCCTTAAAAGCCTTTGTTTTGAGAGGGTGGACTTTTCTGGGCGAATCTTGAAGTGGGCAGTGGAGTTGACACAATTTGACATCAAGTTCCAACCCAGAACCGCAATAAAAGCCCAAGCTTTGGCAGACTTCGTGGCCAAATTCATACAAAGAAGTCATCACATCTGCCCAATTGACTTAACGGGTACAATCGAAAAGGGGATGGAAAGTGTCGCCGGAATAGCGCAACCCCTGATACAGGATACCCAGCCACATCCCAGGACAGACCAGAGTGAGCGAAGGGAGGAAGACGCAAACCATGCTACACGAGCAAAGACTCACTCCCAAGTAAAGACTTGGTACAATCAGAGAGTGAGGGGCAAAACAGCAAAGCATGGACTTTGAAGAGGACATCAGCACACTCATGACCCCAAGGCATCATCTGATCCCTCCACTTGCTGGAGCATTTCGTTGGAGAGATGTGGAAACTCTTTGTGGATGGAGCGTCCAACAGGCACGGTGTAGGACTTGGCATGGTCCTCATCTCGCCAGACGGCCTAATGGTGGAGCAAGCAGTCAACCTTGGCTTTCCAGCATCAAACAACGAAGCGGAGTACGAAGCGCTTCTAACAGGCCTAAAATCAGCACACTACATGAAGACCACCGAGCTAATGGTTTACAGTGACTCACAGCTGGTGGTGAACCAAATCTCAAGCGACTACGAGGCAAAAGATGAAAGGATGGCTAAGTACCAAGAGTTAGTCAGAAAAGAGATCAAGAAATTTGAAGTTGTGCAGATAGAGCAAATCGGCAGGGAAGAAAATAGCAGAGCAGACGAACTAGCAGGCTTTGTTTCGATGGCAGATACATCCATCCCTCATCCGCTACTGATTGACTACCTACCAAAACCAAGCATTGAAGAACCTGAAGTAGCTGAGGTATGTTGCGCCGAATTAGGCCCCTCATGGATGGACCCTATTATAATGTTCTTAAAAGACGGCATCTTACCCGAAGAAAAGAAAGAAGCCAACAGAATAAGAGCGAAGTCACAGTGATTTTGGCTCTCCCCATCTATGGCATTGTACAAGAAATCCTTCACAGGACCTTACCTAAAGTGTGTCCATCCGAGAAAAATTGAAGCATTCTTGTTCGAGATACACGAAGGCGTATGCAGAAGCCACCAAGGAGGAAGATCATTAGCCTACAGAGCCATTTTCGCAAGGATATTGGTGGCCATACATGCAAGCAGATTCAAAGAAGTATGTCAAGAAGTGCGAGAAATGTTAGAAGTTCGCACACTAAATACATCAACCAGCTAGAGAGCTTCTACCCTTAACTAGCCCACGGCCATTCGCAATGTGGGGCTTGGACATAGTAGGACCACTCCCCACGGCACCTGGCAACAGAAAGTTCTTTCTTGCAGCAACAGACTACTTCACAAAGTGGGTGGAGGCAGAAGCATTAGCATCAATAAAAGAGAAAGATGTGAAGAAGTTCGTCTGGCAGAATATCATCACTTGGTTCGGCATACCCAAAGGCCCTAATATCAGACAACGGCACTCAGTTCGACGGCAAAATTTTTAGAGGCTTTTGTGAAGAGTACAAGATAGAATTCTACAATTCTACACCAGCATACCCCCAAGCAAATGGCCAAGCGGAAGCATCAAAAAAAGTCGTCTTAGATGGATTGAAGAAAAGGCTGTAAAGAGCAAAAGGCAAGTGGGCGGAGGAGCTCCCTCATGTTTTATGGGCTTACTGTACCATGCCTCAGCGGTCTACTGGAGAAACGCCTTTTTCCTTAGCCTATGGCATGGAAGCAGTAATCCCACTGGAAGTTGGCCTCTCCACAATTAGAAATGAAAATTTTGATCCAGACTTAATGGAGAAGCCATAGCATTGGAGCTCGACCTTGCGGAAGAAAGAAGAGAAAGAGCACTGGTTCACATCGTCTCATACCAACAGTAGTTATCCAGAAAATACAACAAGACAGTACATCCAAGACAATTCAAGGTTGGAGATTGGGTACTGCGCAAAGTGATGGGAAACACCCTGGTACTCGGAGATGGCAAGTTAGGGCCTAATTGGGAAAGACCTTACAAAGTGGTTGGATTAGCAGGAAAAGGGGCATACCACTTGGAAGACGAAGACAGCAAAGCCATTCTTAGGCCATGGAACACTGCCAATCTCAAGTTATTTTATTTTTAGCTTTTCTTTCAAGTATTTGTAATTTTTCATTTCTCAATAAAACAAGTAGTTTCTTTTTAGCATAGTTGTTTCCTTGCGTAAAAGATTGTTTTAGTGAGTTAGGGGCATTGAAAGCATGGTTGGCCGGAATAACCAACTTTGAGCTCTCTTCAGCTAGGATTAGGATCTGGGCTGAAGAGGTTGGCTAGGAAAACCAACACTTCTCCTAAGCCGAGGGTAAGGATCCAGGCTGCAGGACGTTTGGCTGGAAAAACCAAACACTTCACTCAGAGTTGGCCGGAATAACCAACTTTGAGCTCTCTTCAGCTAGGATTAGGATTTGGGCTGAAGAGGTTGGCTGGAAAAACCAACACTTCTCCTAAGCCGAGGGTAAGGATCCAGGCTGCAGGACGTTTGGCTGGAAAAACCAAACACTTCGCTCTAGGTTGGCTGGAAAAACCAACTTCGAGCTCTCTTCAGCTAAGTTTACGATCTAGGTTGAAGAAGTTAGCAGGAAAAACCAACACTTATTGCTCTTCAGTTGAGATAAGGATCAAGGCTGAAGAGTGGTTGGCTGGAAAAACCAACACTTAGTCCTCTTCAGCCGAGATAAGGATCAAGGCTGAAGAATGGTTGGCTGGAAAAACCAACACTTAGTACTCTTCAGCCGGGATAAGGATCAAAAGCTGAAGAGTGGTTGGCTGTCCTCTTTAGCCGAGATAAGGATCAAGGCTGAAGAATGGTTGGCTGGAAAAGCCAACACTTAGTACTCTTCAGCCGGGATAAGGATCAAAGCTGAAGAGCGGTTGGCTGGAAAAACCAACATTTAGTACTCTTCAACTGAGATAAGGATCAAGGCTGAAGAGTGGTTGGCTAGAATAAACTACTTTTTGTGATCTTCAGCCGAGGTAAACACCTAGGCTGAAGAGGTTGGCAGGCATGATCAGAGACATCAAAAACCGAGATAAGTATCTCGGCTGGAGAATGTTATGCTGCATCCAGATAACAATCAGAAAGTAATTACAAACATAAAGGTAAACCGAAACAGAAGGAACAAAAGAAGATTTTCATTGGGTGTTCAAGTCAAGTACAAAGAGTGGGGCCTCAGCCCGGTTACAATTTCTTTCCAAAAGAAAAAAGAAAGAAAATACAAGATCAAGTAAAAAGGTCGTCCAGATCCGTGTCCAAATCAACTCGACCCTCGGTCTCAGCAGGAAGCTCGGTCACACTTTCAACCAAGTCTTCTACCAGTGGCTCCACCCGAGCTGACTGAACGGCGGGATCACTGACGATGACCGAGGTATTGTTGGGCTCTGGGGCCTCTTCTTCATCATCATCATCAACTTGAAGGAATTTTTGTTGAATGGCTTGGGCATACTCAGCCATGTAGCTCGGTATAAAATGTGGTGGAGGGTTGAGGAAGACCTTGGTCTCTTGGCCAAGACCGAGCTGCGTTACCGCCGCCTTCCATCCACATTTGAAAAATATGTCTTTAGCAGTCTCGCATTGCTGGATGTAGGTGTCCTCCCCCTCCTTGTAACCACGGTTTTCTGCATCCTCCACGCTCTTCTCTAATCGAGCAATTTCATCATTTTTCTTTTTCTCGAGCTTGGCCAGCTCGCGCAGATATTTATCTTTCAGCACGGCTGCATCCTTCTCCTTATCTGCTTCGGCTGAATTAACTAGGCCGGTTAGCCGTGCTACTTCGGTCTGTAGCTCTGCCATTTTTTGCTGGGATTCTTTTAGCTCGGCCGTTTTTGCATTGGCCTCTGCCATGGCCTCCCTAGTGGTCTTTCGAAGTTCCAACACGCGCTTGTGTGCGATGTGGTTCTTCTGTAAGGCCTGCAAGAAGGGAGAAACAATTTTTGAGATAAACCGAGCGAAAAGATGTTGAAATTTGGAGAAGAAGAAGGAGAACTTACCAACACCATTGATTTTGAAGCTGAACGAATGGCCTTCAGCTCGGTAAGATAATCGTGGTGATCTATATCGGCTGGAAGGCAGACGCTCTTGGCCAGATTAAAGGCCAGCATATGGTCTTTTTCCGCGACCACTGAGTCGGTATCAGTGATAGCGCGGTTCTTGTAGGTAACCTTTGGCACCCACTTTGAAGAGCTAGCTCGGTCAGACCGCTCCGATTGAATATTGGGCGGTGTGGATTGCGGAAGCATGGTCTCCTCTTCATCAACGAGGCGTGGCTCGGTCGTGGAAATCCGAGCGTGCTTGCTTGGCCGAGATGAAGAAGGCTGTGCGGTTGGTAGGGCTACCACAGTCTCCTGAGTCTGACCGGCTTGTGGTACCTCGGGCTGGTTGGTTTCGGTAATTAGAGCCCTCACTGCTCTCTTCTTCGCCATTTCATGTTCGGCAGTTAGTGGTATCAGGTTGATTTAAGGCAAGTTTGGATCCGGTTCAAGAGAGGGCTCCAAAAGAAAATCGGTCACCCTGGTCTTCCTGCGATTACTGTATCTGTATGTCAGCTCAAAATTTAGTAGCTCGGCCCAGCTTCGATTGGGATATCGCAGTGCGGGGCAGAGGGCATCAAGGTTTGGGTAGCTGTACTAGGACTTGAGAAAATTCAAATCTGCATGAAGTAAAAAAAAAAAAAACAACAGTTAGTACGGTTCAAGATAAGAAAACCGAAGTAGAAGAAAAGAGAAAACTTAGCCGAGGTAATTATACCGGCGACTCCTTTATTCCAGTTTATTCGGTCACCAGGGATCTGGGCTTCTTGGTCTTCATAATTCCCAGAGACCCAGAAGAAATCATCGTCGTTCAAATCCTTGTCCGGGGTGTTTTTATTATTTTCTCATAGCGACGCCTTATTCTTAAATAATACACCCAGCCATCTTCATTTTGGCCTAAGCAGTATTGGTGAAATATCTCGGGCAAACTGAGGTTGAGGCCACGCTGGCGGTTTAGCTCGACGACGCCATTTATTATGCGGTACGAATTTGTGGATAGATGGGTAGGGCAGAGGTTTGTTTGTCTGAGAAATTCACAAAGGAGGGGCTGTACAGGGAATCTCAGTCCGGTTTCTACAATGGAAAGAAGGGTAAAGGGAATGAAGCCAGGGTTTCCCCAGGGTGTGGTATCTAGTGCGGCTAAGGTAAGATGGACATCATCAGGGATATGGTAGTCCCTTCGGAACTCGGCCATAGCACCTGGTGAGTTTGCTAGGAACCTATACTTTCCCTTATGGGTTTAAATTATGTATAAATTAAGTCTTAGCTCGGTGCTGAGATGATATGGAATATCTCGGCTGAAGCGTTCAAGTGAGTGCCTGGCCAACCTAAGTCTGCAAGGTCAAAAGAAAAATGTGTTAAGCACAGATCGATGGACCGTGCTAAAAGCAAAAAAGGAAAAATAAGTGAAGTCCTAGCTCAGCTACGTGGGATACTATCATTCTTAGCTCGGTTTGAGCGAGGGACTTTAGCCCGGTTGAAGCTATTGGGGCAACATTCTTAGTTCGGTTTTGACTAAGGGAGCTGGTTTAGCCCCGAGTTGTAGCTTGGTCCGCATTTGAGGCTTTCTAGTGTAAAATTGTGCGAACTTAAGGCAGTTTGCTAGCTCGGCTAAGTAAAACACAAAGGTATTTAGACTTATTGAAACTACGAGCAAGTGTTAGTTCGGTTGTTTAGTTTGGCTGGGTTCGCACCTAATACAAACAACTTCCTAGTTCGGTTAGAGTGTGATTTTGGATCAAATACATCGTTCTTCAGATTATTTTTGTATACAGTGGTTGTGTTACAAGATTTTTCCAGAGAAGTGAAAGCCAAAATGGAATATGTGTTTTGAAAAACATACAAATACGCATGCTGTGTACTGTAAAACAAGTACGAAATCGACAAAGAGGAAATAAGATTAAGTCACTTACTAGAATGGAGGCAAGTTGATAAAGAACAAAGCCGCAAGAAAGAATACGAGCTTTTGCAGAAAACAGTGGTTGCAGAAATGGAGGCTCAAACAAGAGAGAGAGAGAAGGTGAATAGGACGAGTGAATGATTCAAAAAGTAGGGTTTTCCTTTTGTCTAAGGATTTTAGGCAGGACTGTTCAAAAGTTGCGAAGTACGAAGAATGGCGTGACAGCTATGCTGGACAAATGAGGGTCTGCCACATGTCAGTAGAATGGGAAGCGATTCAGTTACAGCGATTGAAGAGACGTTTTGACCGGACAGATTTATAGCCCGGTGTGAATTTAACTCGGTTGAAAGACTAAAATCTTTAGCTCGGCTGATAACAGGTAATCCCTATCATGCTGCGCAGATGGAATTAAGGGGCAATTGAGAGGGCAATTTATATATAAATTGGGCCGAGCTGGGTAATGGGCCGCTCTATGGGCCACAGTAAGAGGGGCTGAGTAAAAGGGTCTTGTAAGTTAGCCGGTCCAAAAGAACCTTGTAGTTAGCTCGGTTAACACTGCCAGAGTGATAGCAGTTAGCTCGGCCATACCCTCCTGAGCCAGGGTATTTTGAGCTTTTCTCAGGACCTTGCTATGGGTTAGCTCAGTCCAAGCTCATTATGGTTAGCACGGTCTCAGCAGGAGAAGCCGACGTACGCGCTATAAAGGGAAGAACAGAGCTAGGTAAAGGCTCGGTCATTTCAACCAGTTTAGCATGGCTTTGATAGCTCGGTTGTTCTGTCATACTACCGTGGTAAAACCATCTCACTTGGTTTAAGCAGTGAGGGGGGTGTTGAGGGATAAGCATAATCTTTCAAGAGTGTGATTCCTAGGAGGACTCTGCATGGAGGAATAAGAGTCCCCTAGGATTGTGCCACACGGAACCTATAAAAGC
The DNA here is from genome assembly GCA_030407325.1 of Camellia japonica. Lineage (NCBI taxonomy): Eukaryota > Viridiplantae > Streptophyta > Magnoliopsida > Ericales > Theaceae > Camellia > Camellia japonica. The sequence continues at coordinate 26,449,287 of JAPPVO010000019.1, forward strand.
TCACAACATCACCTATGGAGAGGTAACACAACTTTGATTCTCGAATACACAGAGTTGTTGCCTATTTGTCTATTTTTGCTGACTTAGGCATCGGAGAGGTATCCGGCACACACCCGTCGGCTAGCTCACATTTGTGTTTTCAGGGAGTAAAGCGACATCGTTTGGAGGAGCACAGACTTGATCAACAGGATTATACGAGAACATTATTTCTTGCTCGTAATATAATATTTGATACAAAAATAGTTTGAACACTTTTATGAAAAATTGTTTAGGACTCTATTGTATCCCATATATGAATGTGGTATTAAGGGAATGCTTGGTTTATTAGAATAAAGATGAATTGAATAGTCATTCTAGTAGAATATTTATTTTCGTGTTCCTTTCACTCAAAAAAGATTTAAAAAAAATTGTAAATGGAATAATAAATCATTCACCATTATAAGTAAATGGTCATTCTATATGAAAATTAAGAAATGAACATTTTATTTCATTCTATTTTCATTTCAATAAAGCAAACATACCATAAGATATTCCAATCATTGCTGAAACTGCCTTGTAATATTATTTATTAGCCAAGTGTTCAATAATTTTGCTTTTGCAGGCAAATGGTGGTAAATCAGTAGTGAAGCACTAACATAATGCCCAAAGACATATTGAGATTTGGTATCTCCATATGTAAGTTGTCTCATTTGGCTTGGCCTAAGAAATAAACACACACACACACATATATATATATATATTTGAGAAGTATCTCTCATATCATGTTATACATATCAATATATTTTTGGGTGTAAGTTTTATTCTCTAGCAATTTCTGCATTTGATTGTACCTTCTCTTTGTTAGAAATGTGTGGCAGGCTCGACACACCTCAAATCACATTGAGTAAATAAGAAAAAAATGCTTTGAAACTGTCATTCAAGTAAATCATAGACCACACTTCCATTTTCACATCGCTTTCACTTCTGTACTTCCCTTAGTTCTCTATTTCTTCCATAGAATACTTAAAATGTGAAGTCAATCTCCTTCACGCGACCTTCAAGATCTTGAGGGTCGATCCTTCGCCTTTGTCTGTTAGGACTCTGAGAGCAACGGGGGGCTGTTAGCATGCCTCCTTGTATCCCTCCGAGGGTTCTGTCGCTGGGGCTCTAAATCTGCCATGGGAGAGATAGAAGGCAAACTTTCGCGCCTTCCACCCCCTTCAGGGGTTTGTCCGTCGATAGTGGATTGTGGCAGATCTTTGTTGTGCGCCATTGGTTTCAACTAGCGAGGAAAACTTGATCAAGAGGTTCTGTTCATTCTAGACTTCCCACAGACGGCGCCAATTGTACGAGCAAGAAATAATGTTCTCGTATAATCCTGTTGATCAAGTCTGTGCTCCTCCAAACGATGTCGCTTTACACCCTGAAAACACAAATGTGAGCTAGCCGGCGGGTGTGTGCCGGATACCTCTCCGATGCCTAAGTCAGCAAAAATAGACAAATAGGCAATAGCTCTGTGTATTCGAGAATCAAAGTTGTGTTACTTCTCCATAGGTGATGTTGTGAGCTTTTATAGGTTCCGTGTGGCACAATCCTAGGGGACTCTTATTCCTCCATACAGAGTCCTCCTAGGAATCACACTCTTGAAAGATTATGCTTATCCTTCAACACCCCCCTCACTGCTTAAACCAAGTGAGATGGTTTTACCACGGTAGTATGACAGAACAACCGAGCTATGAAAGCCATGCTAAACTCGCTAAATGACCGAGCCTTTACCTAGCTCGGTTCTTCCCTTTATAGCGTGTACGTCGGCTTCTCCTGCTGAGACCATGCTAACTATAATGAGCTTCGACCGAGCTAACCCATAGCAAGGTCCGGAGAAAAGCTCAAAATACCCTGGCTCAGGAGGGTATGGCCGAGCTAACTGCTATCACTCTGGCAGTGTTAACCGAGCTAACTACAAGGTTCTTTTTTGACCGGGCCAACTTACAAGACCCTTTTACTTAGCCCTTCTTACTGTGGCCCCATAGAGCGGCCCATTACCCAACTCGGCCTAAGTTGATACGGAGGATGGCAGCGGACATGAAGTCCATGAAGCGCCAGATAAAAGGAAAAAGGGTGGCGACAGGAGAGGGGCACAAAAGCAACATGTCCCCTCGCCGCTCGGAAGATCGTGGTAGGCATACCACACCCTCGCAGGCAGAAAGTAGAAGCCTAAGAACAGGCGACAGTCAATCGAGGACTTCCAGGACTCGTTGTTCCAGGTCTGAGAGGACGAGATCATTGAGGTCTTATACTGAGGGAAGCACCTATTGGCCCTCACACACGCACCAGACATCATCTAGGCAAACGGAGTTGCCTAGATCGTCCGACTTACGAATTGTGCTTGAAGAAAGGGCACGATGGAAGGAGGAAACCAGGGCTCGTGACCCACACAGAATTTCGGCCCTTTAGCGATTGGCTCCTTGGACGCATGGAAGCGTCGAGGTAGGAATGCCAACACCGCGCCCTGCTTACGAATCGACAGACAAAGCGTTGGCAAGGTTGCAAACCTCGCTGTTCGTTCCGGCAATTGAGAACGCACCCCTACCCTCAGGCTTTCTACAGCCCAAATTCACCACGTATGAGGGAAAAACAGATCCCTACATGCACCTGAGCCACTTTCGCCAGGTTATGGCGGTATACCGGCGAAACGAGGCTTTGATGTGCATCCTATTCCCCTCCAGCCTTGGCGACTTAGGTCTGACTTGGTTCGAAAGGCTACTAGAAGGCAGCATCGCCTCCGGGGCACAATTGGCTGAGGCGTTCGTGATAAGGTTTCGAACGAACACCAAAACACCGGTAGAGATCAATCAGCTACTCTCCATCGACATTGAGATCCTACAACAGTCATTACTGGGAGACCTTCAACCAGATAGGAGATTGCCCCACAAATCTTGCCATCGCGCAGTACAAACGGGACCTGCCAGTCGGCAACAAATTGAGGGACTCAATTACCATGACTCCACCCCTCACAATGGAAGCCTTAATGGAGAGAGTGCACCAGCATATTCGGGTGGAAGAAGATGGCAACCGCGCTAAGGCAAAATCTGGTGTGACAGCAGCGCCAGATAAAAAGACTTCGGCAAAAGTCAACACGGTAGAACGACCAAGTAGGAATAGGCGAGATAGACGGTCCAACAAAGAAGATTCAGACAAAAGATGGCTAAGAGTCCACACAACCATTACCACGGTGTTCAAAAAACCAATCTACCGAATTCTCAGTGAGATACGCGACGAACCCTTCGTCCGATGGCCAGCTAAGTTGAGAGAAACACAAAAAGACTATGACAAAGGATCACAGTGCACCTTCCATAATGAAAAGGGGCACCGCACAGAGAATTGCACGCCATTGAGACAGCATCTGGAGGAGTTAGTGGCAGCTGGGCACCTGGACAGGTACATAGAAGAAGGGACACAGCCAGCCCCCCAGAACCACAACAACCCAGACGGAATGCCGATCGACGCCCCACCTCAAGGCGTGATCAACGTAATACATGGGGTATTCGAACCTGAGCGGGTATGTGAACTCAAGGGAATGATCAAGAAGGCAGAGCACTTAAGAGAGGTATTAAGTGCGCAACCTACCATCAAAAAAGGGAGAACAAAGGCCACTAACGTCATATCTTTTTCCGATAGAGACTTGGCAAGGATATATTGCCCTCACAATGATGCACTAGTTGCCACTCTCCGCGTCAAGGATTACGACATCAAACGGATTTTAATTGACCAAGGGAGCTCATGTGAGATCATGTATTCCGAAACCTTCAAACAACTAAAACTGGAGAACAAAGACTTGGCGCCTGCAACATCTCCCCTGATCGGATTCAACTCAATGCCAGAGTGGCCAGTGGGCAAGATAATCCTCCCAGTCAGAGCAGGAAGCATGACGAAACAAGTGGAATTTTGGGTATCGATAGTCCCTTCCACTTACAACATCATCTTGGGAAGGACATGGTTGCACGCCATGCGATCGGTAGCATCAACCTACCATCAAGTATTGCGGTTCCCCAACGAAGCCGGGGTAATTGAAGAGGTCTTTGGAGACCAGATCATGTCCAAGCAATGTTTCATCACAGTAAATGGCAGCCGTGCTGCCAAAGGATATGTACAGATGGTGGAAGAGTCTGAGAGCAATGAGCTGTTCGCAGATGTTGGCAAAGCAGCTGAACAGAAAGCAATGGAGGACTTGGTACATGTAAGGATAGATGAAAAGAACCCAGAGAAGTTATTTCTGCTCGGCTCGTTATTGTCCAGCACTGAGAGAATAGAGGTCATGGAATTCTTAACCTCAAACGTCGAAGTGTTCGCCTGGACGCCATATGACATGCCTGGCATTGACCCAAACTTCATTTGTCACCAATTAAATGTCCATCCAACTTCCAGACCAATTATACAGCGCACTTGCAGATCAGCACTCCACCACGCCGAGATAGTGGCGGAAGAAGTGGGAAATCTTTTGGAGGCAGGAGCTATCAGAGAAGTGCACTATCCCAAGTGGATCTCCAATACTGTAGTAGTGCTAAAGAAGAATGGAAAATGGCGTGTTGGCGTGGATTATAAAACAGTCAACAAGGCATGCCCAAAGGATAGCTTTCCTCTCCCACGAATAGACCAACTGGTAGATCTGACAGCAGGACACAACAAGCTTAGCTTTCTTGATGCGTATAGAGGTTACCATCAGATCGCTATGTATGAGCCAGACCAGGAGGTCACATCTTTTACAACTCCTAGAGGGCTGTATTGCTACAAGGTCATGCCCTTTGGCCTAAAGAACGCAGGGGCAACATTCCAACGAATGGTGACCAAGATGTTTGAACCATTGTTAGGCAGAACAATGGAGGCTTACATCGACGACATGGTGGTCAAAAGCAAGGACGAGAAGGACCATCTCAGGGACCTTGGTGAAATGTTCCAGATCCTGAAAAAGAACAATTTGCGCCTCAACGCATCCAAGTGCGCGTTCGGCGTAGGATCAGGTAAATTCCTAGGTTTCCTAGTGACCAACCGAGGTATTGAGCTAGACCCCTCTCAGATCAAAGCAATCCAAGATCTAGAGAGGCCCAACTCAGTAAAAGAAGTGCAGCATCTCACTGGCATGGCACCTGCGCTCAACCGGTTCATAAGTTGGTCGTCAGACAGATGTCGACCATTCTTCAAAGCGTTAAAGGCAAAGTTTGAGTGGGATGAAGAATGCAACCACACCCTTGAGAGCTTGAAAGAATACATGTCTTCTCCACCATTGCTAGTAACCCCAATACTTGGAGAAGAGCTTTTTTTGTATCTGGCAGTTTCACAGCATGCAATCAGCACAGTATGGGTCAGAGCGGAAGGAATCCAACACTTGCCCATTTATTTTGTTAGCAAACCTTGCTGGACGCAGAAACCAGGTACTTACCACTGAAAAAACTGGCCTTAGCCTTGATGATGGCCTTAAGAAAACTATCACACTACTTCCACGCCCACACCATAATCGTCCTAACGGCTTTTCCCCTAAAAGCCTTGTTTGAGAGGGCGGACTTTTCTGGGCGAATCTTGAAGTGGGCAGTGGAGTTGAGACAATTTGACATCAAGTTCCAACCCAGAACCGCAATAAAAGCCCAAGCTTTGGCAGACTTCGTGGCCAAATTCACACCAAGAAGTCATCACATCTGCCCAATTGACTTAATGGGTACAATCGAAAAGGGGATGGAAAGTGTCGCCGGAATAGCGCAACCCCTGATATAGGGTACCCAGCCACATCCCAGGACGGACTAGAGTGAGTGAAGGGAGGAAGACGCAAACCATGCTACACGAAGCAAAGACTCATCAACAAGTAAAGGCTTGGTACAATCAGACAGTGAGGGGCAAACAGCAAGCCTGGACTTTGAAGAGGACATCAGCAACACTCATGACCCCAAGGCATCATCCGATCCCTCCACTTGCTGGAAGCTTTTTGTTGGAGAGATGTGGAAACTCTTTGTGGATGGAGCGTCCAACAGGCACGGTGCAGGACTTGGCATAGTCCTCATCTCGCCAGATGGCCTAATGGTAGAGCAAGCAGTCAACCTTGGCTTCCCAGCATCAAACAACAAAGCGGAGTACGAAGCGTTTCTAACAGGCCTAAAATCAGCACACTACATGAAGGCCACCGAGCTAATGGTTTACAGTGACTCACAGCTGGTGGTGAACCAAATCTCAGGTGACTACGAGACAAAAGATGAAAGGATGGCTAAGTACCAAGAGTTAGTCAGAAAAAAGATCAAGAAATTTGAAGTAGTGCAGATAGAGCAGATCGGCAGGGAAGAAAATAGCAGAGCAAACGAACTAGCAGGCTTTGCTTCGATGGCAGATACATCCATCCCTCATCCGCTACTGATTGACTACCTACCAAAACCAAGCATTGAAGAACCTAAAGTAGCTGAGGTATGTTGCACCGAATTAGGCCCCTCATGGATGGATCCTATTATAATGTTCTTAAAAGACGGCATCTTACCCGAAGAAAAGAAAGAAGCCAACAGAATAAGAGCGAAGTCACAGCGATTTTGGCTCTCCCCATCTATGGCATTGTACAAGAAATCCTTTACAGGACCTTACCTAAAGTGTGTCCATCCCAGCAAAATTGAAGCATTCTTGTTCGAGATACACGGAGGCGTATGTAGAAGCCACCAAGGAGGAAGATCATTAGCCTACAGAGCCATTTCGCAAGGATATTGGTGGCCATACATGCAAGCAGATTCAGAGAAGTATGTCAAGAAGTGCGAGAAATGTTAGAAGTTCGCACACCAAATACATCAACCAGCCAGAGAGCTTCTACCCTTAACTAGCCCACGGCCCTTCGCAATATGGGGCTTGGACATAAGCCAAGGGTAATGATCCAGGCTGCAGGCTGAGGGTAAGGATCCAGGCTGCAGGACGTTTGGCTGGAAAAACCAAACACTTCACTCAGAGCTGGCCGGAATAACCAACTTTGATCCCTCTTCAGCTAGGATTAGGATCTGGCCTGAAGAGGTTGGCTGGAAAAACCAACACTTCTCCTAAGCCGAGGGTAAGGATCCAGGTTGCAGGACGTTTGGCTGGAAAAACCAAATACTTCGCTCTAGGTTGGCCGGAATGACCAACTTTGAGCTCTCTTCAGCTAGGATTAGGATCTGGGCTGAAGAGGTTGGCTGGAAAAACCAACACATCTCCTAAGCCGAGGGTAAGGATCCATGCTGTAGGACGTTTGGTTAGAAAAACCAGACACTTCGCTCTAGGTTGGCTGGAAAAACCAACTTCGAGCTCTCTTCAGCTAAGATTAGGATCTGGGCTGAAGAAGTCGGCAGGAAAAACCAACACTTATTGCTCTTCAGCCGAGATAAGGATCAAGGCTGAAGAGTGGTTGGCTGGAAAAACCAACACTTAGTCCTCTTCAGCCGAGATAAGGATCAGGGCTGAAGAATGGTTGGCTGAAAAAACCAACACTTAGTACTCTTCAGTCGGGATAAGGATCAAAGCTGAAGAGCGGTTGGCTGGAAAAACCAACCCTTAGTACTCTTCAGCCGAGATAAGGATCAAGGCTGAAGAGTGGTTGGCTGGAATAAACAACTTTTTGTGATCTTCAGCCGAGGTAAACACCTGGACAGAAGAGGTTGGCAGGCATGATCAGAGACATCAAAAACCGAGATAAGTATCTCTGCTGGAGAATGTTATGCTGCATCCAGATAACAATCATGAAGTAATTACAAACATAAAGGTAAACCGAAACAGAAGGAACAAAAGAAGATTTTCATTGGGTGTTCAAGTCAAGTACAAAGAGTGGGGCCTCAGCCCGGTTACAATTTCTTTCCAAAAGAAAAAAGAAAGAAAATACAAGATCAAGTAAAAAGGTCATCCAGATCCGTGTCCAAATCAACTCGACCCCCGGTCTCAGCAGGAAGCTCGGTCACACTTTCAACCAAGTCTTCTACCAGTGGCTCCACCCGAGCTGACTGAACGGCGGGATCACTGACGATGACCGAGGTATTGTTGGGCTCTGGGGCCTCTTCTTCATCATCATCATCAACTTGAAGGAATTTTTGTTGAATGGCTTGGGCATACTCAGCCATGTAGCTCGGTATAAAATGTGGCCAAGGGTTGAGGAAGACCTCGGTCTCTTGGCCAAGACCGAGCTGCGTTACCGCCGCCTTCCATCCACATTTGAAAAACATGTCTTTAGCGGCCTCGCATTGCTGGATGTAGGTGTCCTCACCCTCCTTGTAACCACGGTTTTCTGCATCCTCCACGCTCTTCTCCAATCGAGCAATTTCATCATTTTTCTTTTTCTCGAGCTTGGCCAGCTCGCGCAGATATTTATCTTTCAGCACGGCTGCACCCTTCTCCTTATCTGCTTCAGTCGAATTAACTAGGCCGGTTAGCCATGCTACTTCGGTCTGTAGCTCGGCCATTTTTTGCTGGGATTCTTTTAGCTCGGCCGTTTTTGCATTGGCCTCTACCATGGCCTCCCTAGTGGTCTTTCGAAGTTCCAACACGCGCTTGTGTGCGATGTGGTTCTTCTGTAAGGCCTGCAAGAAGGGAGAAACAATTTTTGAGATAAACCGAGCGAAAAGATGTTGAAATTTGGAGAAGAAGAAGGACAACTTACCAACACCATTGATTTTGAAGCCGAACGAATGGCCTTCGGCTCGGTAAGATAATCGTGGTAATCTATATCGGCTGGAAGGCAGACGCTCTTGGCCAGATTAAAGGCTAGCATATGGTCTTTTTCCGCGACCACTAAGTCGGTATCAGTGATAGCGCGGTTCTTGTAGGTAACCTTTGGCACCCACTTTGAAGAGCTAGCTCGGTCAGAGCACTCCGGTTGAATGTTGGGCGGTGTGGATTGTAGAAGCATGGTCTCCTGTTCATCAAAGAGGCACGGCTCGGTCTTGAAAATCCGGGTGCGCTTGCTTGGTCGAGATGAAGAAAGTTGTGTGGTTGGCAGGGCTACCACGGTCTCCTGAGTCTGACCGGCTTGTGGTACCTCGGGCTAGTTGGTTTCGGTAATTAGAGCCCTCACTACTCTCTTCTTCGTCATTTCTTGTTCGACAGTTAGTGGTATCAGGTTGATTTGAGGCAAGTTTGGATCCGGTTCAGGAGAGGGCTCCAAAAGGAAATCGGTCACCCTGGTCTTCCTGCGATTACTGTATCTGTATGTTAGCTCAAAATTTAGTAGCTCGGCCCAGCTTCGATTGGGATATCACAGTGCGGGGCAGAGGGCATCAAGGTTTGGGTAGCTGTACTAGGACTTGAGAAAATTCAAATCTGCATGAAGTAAAAAAAAAAACAACAGTTAGTACGGTTCAAGATAAGAAAACCGAAGTAGAAGAAAGAAGAAAACTTAGCCGAGGTAATTATATCGGCGACTCCTTTATTCCAGTTTATTCGGTCACCAGGGATCTGGGCTTCTTGGTCTTCATAATTCCCAGAGACCCAAGAAAAATCATCGTCGTTCAAATCCTTGTCCGGGGTGTTTTTTATTATTTTCTCACGGCGACGCCTTATTCTTAAATAATACACCCAGCCGTCTTCATTTTGGCCTAAGGAGTATTGGTGAAATATCTTGGCCAAACCGAGGTTGAGGCCAAGCCGGCGGTTTAGCACGGCGACGCCATTTATTATGCGGTACGAATTTGTGGAAAGATGGGTAGGGCAGAGGTTTGTTTGTCTGAGAAATTCACAAAGGAGGGGCTGTACAGGGAATCTCAGTCCGGTTTCTACAATGGAAAGAAGGGTAAAGGGAACGAAGCCAGGGTTTCCCTAGGGTGTGGTATCTAGTGCGGCTAAGGTAAGATGGACATCATCAAGGATATGGTAGTCCCTTCGGAACTCGGCCAAGCACCTGGTGAGTTTGCTAGGAACCTATACTTTCCCATATGGGTTTAAATTATGTATAAATTAAGTCTTAGCTCGGTGCTGAGATGATATGGAATATCTCGGCTGAAGCGTTCAAGTGAGTGCCTGGCCAACCTAAGTCTGCAAGGTCAAAAGAAAAATGTGTTAAGCACAGATCGATGGACCGTGCTAAAAGCAAAAAAGGAAAAATAAGTGAAGTCCTAGCTCAGCTACGTGGGATACTATCATTCTTAGCTCGGTTTGAGCGAGGGACTTTAGCCCGGTTGAAGCTATTGGGGCAGCATTCTTAGTTCGGTTTTGACTAAGGGAGCTGGTTTAGCCCCGAGTTGTAGCTCGGTCCGCAGTTGAGGCTTTCTAGCGTAAAATTGCGTGAACTTAAGGCAGTTCGCTAGCTCGGCTAAGTAAAACACAAAGGTATTTAGACTTATTGAAACTGCGAGCAAGTGTTAGTTCGGTTGTTTAGTCTGGCTGGGTTCGTACCTAATACAAAGAACTTCCTAGTTCGGTTGAAGTGTGATTTTGGATCAAATACATCGTTCTTCAGATTATTTTTGTATACAGTGGTTGTGTTACAAGATTTTTCCCAGAGAAGTGAAAGCCAAAATGGAATATGTGTTTTGAAAAACATACAAATACACATGCTGTGTACTGCAAAACAGGTACGAAATCGACAAAGAGGAAATAAGATTAAGTCACTTACTAGAATGGAGGCAAGTTGATAAAGATCAAAGCCGCATGGAAGAATACGAGCTTTTGCAGAAAACAGTGGTTGCAGAAATGGAGGCTCAAACAAGAGAGAGAGAGAATGTGAATAGGACGAGTGAATGATTCAAAAAGTAGGGTTTTTCTTTTGTCTAAGGCTTTTAGGCGGGACTGTTCAAAAGTTGCGAAGTACGAAGAATGGCGTGACAGTTATGCTGGACAAATGAGGGTCTGCCACGTGTCAATAGAATGGGAAACGATTCAGTTACAGCAATTGAAGAGACGTTTTGACCGGACAGATTTGTAGCCCGGTGTGAATTTAGCTTGGTTGAAAGGCTAAAATCTTTAGCTCGGCTGATAACAGGTAATCCCTATCATGCTGCGCAGATGGAATTAAGGGGCAATTGAGAGAGTAATTTATATATAAATTGGGCCGAGCTGGGTAATGGGCCGCTCTATGGGCCACAGTAAGAAGGGCTGAGTAAAAGGGTCTTGTAAGTTAGCCCGGTCCAAAAGAACCTTGTAGTTAGCTCGGTTAACACTACCAGAGTGATAGCAGTTAGCTCGGCCATACCCTCCTGAGCCAGGGTATTTTGAGCTTTTCTCAGGACCTTGCTATGGGTTAGCTCAGTCCAAGCTCATTATGGTTAGCACGGTCTCAGCAGGAGAAACCGACGTACGCGCTATAAAGGGAAGAACCGAGCTAGGTAAAGGCTCGGTCATTTCAGCCAGTTTAGCATGGCTTTGATAGCTCGGTTGTTCTGTCATACTACCGTGGTAAAACAATCTCACTTGGTTTAAGCAGTGAGGCGGGTGTTGAGGGATAAGCATAATCTTTCAAGAGTGTGATTCCTAGGAGGACTCTGCATGGAGGAATAAGAGTCCCCTTAGGATTGTGCCACACGGAACCTATAAAAGCTCACAACATCACCTATGGAGAGGTAACACAACTTTGATTCTCGAATACACAAAGCTGATGCCTATTTGTCTATTTTTGCTGACTTAGGCATCGGAGAGGTATCCGGCACACACCCGCCGGCTAGCTCACATTTGTGTTTTCAGGGAGTAAAGCGACATCGTTTGGAGGAGCGCAGACTTGATCAACAGGATTATACGAGAACATTATTTCTTGCTCGTAATATAATATTTGATACAAAAATATTTTGAACACTTTTATGAAAAATTGTTTGGGACTCTATTGTATCCCATATATGAATGTGATATTAAGGGAATGCTTGGTTGAATAGTCATTCTAGTAGAATATTTATTTTCGTGTTCCTTCCACTCAAAAAAGATTAAAAAAAAATTGTAAATGGAATAATAAATCATTCACCATTATAAGTAAATGGTCATTCTATATGAAAATTAAGAAATGAACATTTTATTTCATTCTATTTTCATTTCAATAAACCAACCATACCATAAGATATTCCAATCATTGCTGAAGCTGCCTTGTAATATTATTTATTAACCAAGTGTTCAATAATTTTGCTTTTGCAAGCAAAGGGTGGTAAATCAGCAGCGAAGCACTAACATAATGCCCAAAGACATATTGAGATTTGGTATCTCCGTATGTAAGTTGTCTCGTTTGGCTTGGTGTAACAACCCTCACTTCATCTTAGTCAGGCTCTCATGCATTTATATGATTTTGTCTCATTAAGCTTGCATTTTAAATCTAGCCTTTGTTTTGCTTAAGTGATTATTGCATGCTTTGTTTCTTGCTTGGTGTGAGTTTAGCCGAGGTCATCTTAAGCCTAGGTTACGCCTTCGAACATCTTGCACCTAGGATCACCTTGGAATCACTTTGGTTGGCCTCCACCTTCACCCCAGCATATTGGCCGAGATGTCACTACCTAGGTCGAGGTGCTTATCACCAAGGCCGAGGTGTATATTATCTAGGCCGAGATGCTATCCTTGCACCTAGTGATCTTGTTCCTGGATTGGTGCGACCTAGACCGAGGTGTGGCACATCTAGGCCAAGGCGTGGCACAGCTAGGCCAAGTGTTGTCCTTCCTAGCCGAGATCATTGTTCCCTTACTTGCCGATGTCTTGTTCTTAGCCGAGATCATTACCTACCGGAGTGCCTATGCCATCTTGCTTGTTGAACACACTTGTCATAGTCTTGTCTTTTCACTCAGTCACCTTTTTGAGAAGAACCAACCAGCCGATGCCACGTGTCCCAGCTGAGTGTTAAGTCAGCCGGCAGACCTAGAAATGTATCATTTTTGCTATTTGTCTTTGTCCTTGAGGAGAGAGAAGTTCTTAGAGAAGGAATAGATTTCCAAGCTTGATCCTTAGAGTTCAAACCGTTTGATTCGTGCTTTGAGGTTGGAATCTTGATCTACTCTTGTTGTTCTTATTGTTCATCTAGCTGCATTGCATGATCGAGCATGATTTGTAAGCCATGCATTGATTTAAAGTTGGTTTTAGAGAGAGAAAGTGTTATTCATGTGTTCTTGAATAAAAGCCTCGTTTGATCCAAAAGCTTGCATCAAGATTCTTGTTTTTGTGTTTGTTTTCATAAGATCTTCAAGTATGGGTACCCAGGTCCATGTTTTCGAACTCATAGCATGAAAATCTCAGGTTTTGTAATGGCAAATTGTGACTTAAGCATTCATGTTCTTGATGTTCATGTTCCTCATATTCTTCGAAGGGAAACCCAGGTTTTCCCGACTTCATTTCCTTGAATGTGGCCATTGGGACCACACCTCGGCAAGGAGGTGTGGGACCTGGGCCAAGACCTGATTGGTGCCCAGTATGTTTTCCCGAGGTGAAAAACAGTGCCTTAACTCTCAGCATGTTTTGCCTTGTCCTGATCTAGTTTTGGAAAGAATGCCGAGATCATTTGTATGCATGTGAAGCTTGTTTTGAGAATGCATTTCATGCCCATTCTTGAGCATCTTGTCTTGACTTCTTGAAGTGCATTCAATGGGATTTATTATGTGCTTGTAGGCCTTGGATCCTTGCCTGAAATCCCCGACGTTTGAAGAACTATGTGAGTGGTATTTTTAATAAAGTTATGTTATTAAGTTTTGATAAAGCTTTGCCTTGCTTGTTTTGGAAAAGTATTTGTTAAGCATGAATGACTATCCCTATTTTGTGTATCAAGTATTAGCTTTGGTTTTGACAATCTTTGAAAGTCCGTACGTGCTAGGGGACTATAAGCATTTATAGCACAACCTTTGAAAGTTCGTACGTGCTAGGGACTATAAGCATTTATAGCACAACCTTTGAAAGTCCGTACATGCTAGGGGACTATAAGCATTTGTAGCACAACCTTTGAAAGTCCGTACGTGCTAGGGGACTATAAGCATTTGTAGCACAATCTTTGAAAGTCCGTACGTGCTAGGGACTATATGCATTTATAGCACAATCTTTGAAAGTCCGTACGTGCTAGGGGACTATAAGCATTTGTAGCACAACCTTTGAAAGTCAGCATTTGTAGCACCTTTGTTAATGTCATCCCTTGGAACTTGAAAGCCTTGAAAGACTTTGATTGTTGAAGCTTGAAAGATTTGTTAGATAAACTTGATTTGTCCTTGGATCTCGTACAAGATATGATGTGTTTTTGATTTGATAAAGATCTCAGATATCATTCATGTAAACCCCTTTATTACTTGTACCATTCACTGAGTATCCAAGCTCACCCTCTCTATATATATGTAGGTGACGAGCAGGACGGCGGCGACGCCTAGATGTGCTTTGCAACTTGTTTTGGATTCGCATTCTATAGCATCTTGAAGATCATGCTTCTTAGCTTGCATTTCTTTGTTCTTTGTATATAATGGCTTGAGAAGCCTTTTGGTCAAGATGTATTTTTGTACTTCATTTTGTTTGTATTCAAGTTGTAAAGCTATGTAAAGATGTATGCCATTCCATTTGACTCATGCACAGCTCTTATGGACTACATAGATTTAAATATATTGCTTCCGCACATGTTAGCCCCATATGTAATACTCTGATTGTGTGTGAATCCTTGTAAGTTGGCCTTTGGTAATCTCGGATTACTGGCCATCATGGCACCATTCTACTAGGGGCGGAATGGGGTCATGACAGAATGGTATCAGAGCACAAGTTTCTTATAGTACGTTATTCGCACACCTCGAGTCCTAAAGAGCATAGGATTTCCCTTAGGATTGATGTTAGGATTGCATCATAATGCTTGCTACTTGACAATGTGTGCATCATCTCGGCGTGACCATTTGTTATTTGCATGCATATTATTTGATCATTTTGTTTTAAAGTCACATTTTGCGTACTCTTAAGCATCATGAGGAGGGGTAGACCACCAGTTGGCCGGGATCATCCCGAAGACAGATTGGACAGACTAGAAAGGTTGGTCGAAGGTTTGGTCCGCGAGTTGAGACAGCCTAGGCCACAGGATGCTAGTACTACCTCTACCTAGGCCGAACAGACGAACGGCCGACATGCAGTTCCACCTTCTCCAGTGCCGCAAGTGCCTCCACAGCGAGCTTTATATGGGGATGGCACCATAGCCTTGATCAGAGAGTTCAAAAAGATGAAACCGCCGAGGTTCTCTGGGGGTATTGAACCGATGAAGGCCGAAGCGTGGGTCTTGGAAATGGAGAAGCTGTTCGAGATCTTTCCTAGCACCGATGCCCAGAAGGTGTCATTGGCAACATTCACGTTAGACGACGACGCTCGAAGATGGTGGATGATGACCAGAGAAGGTAACCTAGGGTTGACTTGGGCTAGATTTTTGGAGTTGTTTTACAACAAGCACTTTCCCCTTAGCGTTCGAGATCGTAAGACTACAGAGTTCCAAACTCTAACACATGGCAGCAGGACAGTGGCAGAATATAACTGTGCTTTTACCGAGTTGGCGAGATATGCGCCTCACATGGTAGATGATGAATATAGAAAGGCCAGGAAGTTCGAAAGTGGACTGCGTAGACCAATTCAGGATCGAGTTAACATGCTCAACATGCCGACTTACGCCGGAGTATTGGACAAAGCCATCCTTGAAAAAGCCAACTTGAACCGGTATCAGAATTCAGGAGAGAATCAGAGAAAGAGACAGAACTATGACGATCGCCGAGTTCCGTTTAACGCCAAAAAGAAAGCGAATGTGGGCAAGTCCAGCAACTTGAACCAGGAAGGTAATGCTAAGCCGACATGTGCAAGTTGTGGAAAACCGCATTCCAGAGTTTGCCGTTGGGCATCAGGAGCCTGTTTTGAGTGTGGCGAAATGGGTCATCGCGTGAAAGACTATCC
The DNA here is from genome assembly GCA_030407325.1 of Camellia japonica. Classification (NCBI taxonomy): domain Eukaryota; kingdom Viridiplantae; phylum Streptophyta; class Magnoliopsida; order Ericales; family Theaceae; genus Camellia; species Camellia japonica. The sequence goes on from JAPPVO010000019.1 coordinate 26,465,094, forward strand.
GAAGGCAAGGACCGATGATGGTAAGAAGAATGGGAGTAACTCGGGCTCTGCACAGAGAAATAACATCGGGAGGGCCCAAACGAGACATGGCAGAGTTTTTGCATTAATACCAGGAGACACTCAGAATGCTGAGACCGTAGTGTCAGGTATACTCTCAATCTGCTCTCAAGATGCATACATATTGATTGATTCGGGCTCTACACATTCATTCGTATTTGTTAAATTTGCCAAGAAGTTGAATAGACCACTAGAACCCCTTGATTATGTGCTATTTGTATCTACTCCATCTGGGAGAACTATGATTGTTGCATCCATTTATAGGGCGTGTGTTGTTGTGATTGAGGGTGTAGAATTATCAGTTGATTTGATGCCGTTAAGCATGACTCACTTTGATGCAATATTGGGAATGGATTGGTTAGTAGCGAATCATGCATCTATAAATTGTGTTTCGAAGAATGTCACACTGAAACCCCCAAGCCAAGCCGAGGTTATTTTCCAGGGTAAAGGAGTAGTACCCCCGCCTTACTTAATCTCATCCATAAAAGCCTATAAACTGATCCAAAAAGGGTGTCAAGGTTATCTGTGTAGTATACTAAGTGATCTGAATGGAAGTGTTGAGCTAACCGACATACCAGTTGTTAAGGAATTCCCCAACGTCTTTCCAAATGAATTGCCTGGCCATTTGGTGGATAGAGAGATAGAATTTACGGTTGATGTTATGTCGGGAACCCAGCCTATCTCTAAGACACCCTATAGAATGGCCCCAGCCGAGCTTAAGGAATTGAAAGTGCAGCTACAAGAACTGTTGAACAAGGGATTTATTAGGCCGATCACTTCACCTTGGGGAGCACCAGTTCTATTTGTCAAGAAAAAGGATGGTACACTTCGTCTTTGTATCGACTATCGAGAACTAAACAAGGTGACCATTAAGAATAAGTATCCATTGCCAAGGATTGATGATTTACTTGATCAACTACAAGGGGCACGGGTCTTTTCTAAGATCGACCTCAGGTCGGGCTACCATCAGCTGAAAGTCAAGGCCAAGGATGTTGAGAAGACCGCCTTTCGGACAAGGTATGGCCACTACGAATTTTTAGTGATGCCTTTCGGAGTGACCAATGCTCCTGCAGCATTCATGGATTTGATGAACAGAGTCTTTAAACCGTACCTAGATGAGTTCGTGGTTGTTTTCATCGACGACATACTGATCTATTCCAAGAGTGATGATGAGCATGAGAAGCATTTGAGACTAGCCTTACAAACCCTGAGGGACAGGAAATTATATGCCAAGCTTAGCAAGTGTGAATTTTGGCTTGCCAGCATCTCATTTTTGGGCCACGTGATTACTGAAGAAGGTATCTCTGTTGATCCAAGTAAGATTGAAGCCGTCGTAAATTGGCCGACGCCGACCAACGTGTCCGAGGTCTGTAGTTTTCTGGGTCTGGCAGGTTATTACCAAAAGTTCGTAAAAGACTTCTCAAGGATTGCAGTACCATTAACACAACTAACTCAGAAGGGAGTGGCGTACGAATGGACCGAGGATAGAGAATCAGCCTTCCAGGAGTTGAAGACGAGGTTAGTTACAACACCAGTTCTTGTACTTCCATCAGGTAATGAGGAATTCCAGATTTACAGTGATGCTTCGCATAAGGGTTTGGGTTATGTATTAATGCAAGGGGGTAAAGTCATAGCATATGCATCTCGTCAATTGAAACCTCATGAAAAGAACTATCCTACCCATGATCTAGAGCTAGCAGCCGTGGTGTTTGCTTTGAAGATTTGGCGTCATTACTTGTATGGAGCTTCTTGCCAAGTTTTCACAGATCACAAGAGTTTGAAGTATTTGTTCACCCAGAAGGAACTAAATATAAGGCAGAGAAGATGGCTTGAATTACTAAAAGATTACGACATGCAGATTTAGTATCATCCAGGTAAAGCAAACTCAGTGGCCGACGCGTTGAGCAGGAAGTCAGTTGGGAATTCAACATGTTTGTCAATGATTTCAGTGGAGCCGACCATCATTGAGGAAATAAGGACCAGGCAGATGGAAGACAGATTCTTCAGGAAAGTAATTGATGAGACTATCACTAAGCCGAGGTCAGGGTATACAATTGAAAATCAGGTACTCAAGTTTGAAGGAAGATTGTGCGTGGCCAACGTCCCAGAGTTGAAAAGTAAGATTTTGCAGGAAGCCCATGGTTCCAAGTTTGCCGTTCATCCAGGGAGTACCAAGATGTACCAAGATTTGAAACAGACTTTTTGGTGGCCGAATATGAAAAGAGAGATAGCCGAGTTCGTATCTCAGTGTCTATATTGCAACAAGTGAAAGCAAAGCATCAAAGACCAGCAGGACTTCTTCAACCTTTGCCAATTCCTGAGTGGAAATGGGAGCACATCTCCATAGATTTTGTGGTTAGCTTGCCGAGGACGCAGAAAGGTATGGACTCGATTTGGGTTATCGTTGACAGATTAACTAAGTCAGCACACTTCTTGCCTATTCAGACTACATTCAATGCTGACCGACTTGCTGTACTATATATGAATGAGATTGTAAGACTTCATGGAGTGCCGATGTCCATTGTGTCAGATCGAGATCCGAAGTTTGTTTCTGGATTTTGGCAGAGTTTACAAAGAGCCTTGGGAGCCGAGTTGAAGTTTAGCACAGCTTTTCACCCCCAGACCGATGGACAAACAGAAAGAACGATTCAGACACTCGAAGATATGCTCAGACTATGTGTGTTAGATTTCAAGGGAAGTTGGGGAGTACATCTACCGTTAGTAGAATTTGCTTACAACAACAGTTATCAAGCTAGCATCGGCATGGCGCCATACGAAGCTTTGTATGAGAGGAAGTACAGGTCGACGATAGTTGGACTGAAGTAGGAGATAAAGCTTTGATTGGTCCCGAGCTAGTTCAAGTTACAACCGAGAAGATTAAGCTCATTCGACAAAGGATCAAAACTGCTCAGAGTCGGCAGAAGAGTTATGCCGATCAGAGAAGAAGAGAGTTGGAATTTGAAGTTGGGGATCATGTGTTCCTGAAGGTTTCGCCAATGAAAGGAGTTTCCAGATTTGGAAAGAAGGGTAAGTTAGCACCTCGTTACATCGGACCGTTTGAAATTCTTGAGAAGGTTAACCCAGCTGCCTATAGACTTACTTTACCACCAGAACTAAGTCAAGTTCACAATGTGTTCCATATTTCGATGTTGAGGAAGTATATTCGGGATCCCTTGCATGTGATTGACCATTTCGGGATTGGGATTAACGAAGATTTAGGTTATGAGGAGAGGCCGATACGGATTCTTGATAGGCAAGTAAAACGGTTGAGGAACAAATCGATATTAATGGTGAAAATTGAATGGAAGGAGCATTACGACAAGGATGCTACATGGGAAATGGAAAAAGAAATGAAAGTCCGATATCCGGAATTGTTTTTGGGTCAAGGTAACTCAAGTTTGGGGACCAAACTTCTTTAAGGGGGGTAGGATGTAACAACCCTCACTTCATCTTAGTTAGGCTGTCATGCATTTATATGATTTTGTCTCATTAAGCTTGCATTTTAAATCTTGCATTTGTTTTGCTTAAGTGATTATTGCATGCTTTGTTCTTGCTTGGTGTGAGTTTAGCCGAGGTCATCTTAAGCCTAGGTTACGCCTTCGAACCTCTTGCACCTAGGATCACCTTGGAACTACTTTGGTTGGCCTCCACCTTCACCCCGGCATATTGGCCGAGATGTCACTACCTAGGCCAAGGTGCTTATCACCAAGGCCGAGGTGTGTATTATCTAGGCCGAGATGCTATCCTTGCACCTAATGATCTCGTTCCTGGGTTGGTGCGACCTAGACCGAGGTGTGGCACATCTAGGCCAAGACGTGGCACAGCTAGGCCAAGTGTTGTCCTTCCTAGCCGAGATCATTGTTCCCTTACTTGCCGATGTCTTGTTCTTAGCCGAGATCATTACCTACCGGAGTCCCTATGCCATCTTGCTTGTTGAACACACTTGTCATAGTCTTGTCTTTTCACTCAGTCACCTTTTTGAGAAGAACCAACCAGCCAATGCCCCGTGTCCCAACTGAGTGTTAAGTCAGCCGGCAGACCTAGAAATGTATCATTTTTGCTATTTGTCTTTGTCCTTGAGGAGAGAGAAGTTCTTAGAGAAGGAATAGATTTCCAAGCTTGATCCTTAGAGTTCAAACCGTTTGATTCGTGCTTTGAGGTTAGAATCTTGATCTACTCTTGTTGTTCTTATTGTTCATCTAGCTGCATTGCATGATCGAGCATGATTTGTAAGCCATGCATTGATTTAAAGTTGGTTTTAGAGAGAGAAAGTGTTATTCATGTGTTCTTGAATAAAAGCCTCGTTTGATCCGAAAGCTTGCATCAAGATTCTTGTTTTTGTGTTTGTTTTCATAAGATCTTCAAGTATGGGTACCCAGGTCCATGTTTTCGAACTCATAGCATGAAAATCTCAGGTTTTGTAATGGCAAATTGTGACTTAAGCATTCATATTCTTGATGTTCATGTTCCTTATATTCTTCGAAGGGAAACCCAGGTTTTCCCGACTTCATTTCCTTGAATGTGGCCATTGGGACCACACCTCGGCAAGGAGGTGTGGGATCTCGGCCAAGACCTGATTGGTGCCCAGTATGTTTTCCCGAGGTGAAAAACAGTGCCTTAACTCTCAGCATGTTTTGCCTTGTCCTGATCTAGTTTTGGAAAGAATGTCGAGATCATTTGTATGCATGTGAAGCTTGTTTTGAGAATGCATTTCATGCCCATTCTTGAGCATCTTGTCTTGACTTCTTGAAGTGCATTCAATGGGATTTATTATGTGCTTGTAGGCCTTGGATCCTTGCCTGAAATCCCCGACGTTTGAAGAACTATGTGAGTGGTATTTTTAATAAAGTTATGTTATTAAGTTTTGATAAAGCTTTGCCTTGCTTGTTTTGGAAAAGTATTTGTTAAGCATGAATGACTATCCCTATTTTGTGTATCAAGTATTAGTTTTGGTTTTGACAATCTTTGAAAGTCCGTACGTGCTAGGGGACTATAAGCATTTGTAGCACAACCTTTGAAAGTCCGTACGTACTAGGGGACTATAAGCATTTGTAGCACAATCTTTGAAAGTCCGTACGTGCTAAGGGACTATAAGCATTTGTAGCACAACCTTTGAAAGTCAGCATTTGTAGCACCTTTGTTAATGTCATCCCTTGGAACTTGAAAGCCTTGAAAGACTTTGATTGTTGAAGCTTGAAAGATTTGTTAGATAAACTTGATTTGTCCTTGGATCTCGTACAAGATATGATGTGTTTTTGATTTGATAAAGATCTCGGATATCATTCATGTAAACCTCTTTATTACTTGTACCATTCACTGAGTATCCAAGCTCACCCTCTCTATATATATGTAGGTGACGAGCAGGACGGCGGCGACGCCTAGATGTGCTTTGCAACTTGTTTTGGATTCGCATTCTATAGCATCTTGAAGATCATGCTTCTTAGCTTGCATTTCTTTGTGCTTTGTATATGATGGCTTGAAAAGCCTTTTGGTCAAGATGTATTTTTATACTTCATTTTGTTTTGTATTCAAGTTGTAAAGCTATGTAAAGATGTATGCCATTCCATTTGACTCATGCACAGCTCTTATGGACTACTTAGATTTAAATATATTGCTTCCGCACATGTTAGCCCCATATGTAATACTCTGATTGTGTGTGAATCCTTGTAAGTTGGCCTTTGGTAATCTCGGATTACTGGCCATCATAGCACTATTCTACTAGGGGCGGAATGGGGTCGTGACACTTGGCCTAAGAAATAAACACACACACACACACACACACACATATATATATATATATATTTGAGAACTATCTCTTATATCATGTTATCTAGAAAGCATGGATACGGATATGATATGATACGATACGGATACAGCGATACAGCAAAACCTAAAAAAGTAGGATATGGGTACAGCTAGGATACGTTTGTAAAAGATAAAAAATAAATAAATTATTAGCAGTGAGTTACACATAAGCTCAAAAATGTTGAGAAACCATAGTAACTTTACAATGCAAAATACTAATCTTTAAGAATTAGATATTAATTTAAGTCAGTAGTTAGTTTAGTTTTTAAATTTTCAATAGGTCTTGCAAATATTTCATTTCAATATCAAGTCTAATATGTTGATATTATAATATCAAAACAATTCACAACTTGACCCTATGCTTTTTCCTTTTGCACTAGTCAAAAATATTCTATGCAAGTTTACTTGATTATTTATTTATTGATATTTAATTTTACTATTGTTATATTAGCTTATTAATCCTTAATTCTATGTAGTTGTAGGGGACATGCGTGATACAATGAAAATATGTCAATTTGATGAATTCTATTACTTTAGCTTACTATGTTATTTTTATAAAAAAAAACTAAACAAAGTATTGTAAAAATATTCTATTTATCCTCTAAATTATATTATATTATGATATTATCCAAGAAATGATACAATTCTAATTTCGTAAAAGGAGTAATACGTGACTTGGAGCATTTGATACTTCAAAATTAATTAAGAAGTATCCGATAATATGTGACTTGGAGCATCCGATACTTCAAAAGTAAGTATCCGATATTTCAAAATTAATGAAAAATTAATTAAGAAGTATCCGATACTTTTAATAAGTATCTGATACGTATCCGTAAGTATCCGAGGAGTATCGGTATCCGATACGGATACGATACGGATACATCTTCCTATTTGAAGTATCTGTGCTTCATAGCATGTTATGCATATCAATATATTTTTTGAGTGTAAGTTTTATTCTCTAGCAATTTCTACATTTGATTGTACCTTCTCTTTGTTATAAATGTGTGGCAGGCTCGACACACCTCAAATCACATTGAGTAAATAAGAAAAAAATACTTTGAAACTTTCATTCAAGTAAATCATAGACCACACTTCCATTTTCACTTCGCTTTCACTTCTGTACTTCCCTTAGTTCTCTATTTCATCCATAGAATACTTAAAATGTGAAGTCAATAGAATACTAACCAATTTGGACTTACTATTCATGCTAAAACACTGTAGCACCGGCTACCAGTACTGCTTCTGGATAAGATAAACAATGCCTCCGTCCCTATCTTAAGTAATCTCCACCCCAATCAAATATCATAATATACAGAGACAATTACGTCTAAATAGTAGGTAAAGAATAGTTTTGTAAAATTTTTCTAAAATAAAATATTAACTACCCAGGGTTTTTTTACTAATTTATAATCCGTATGAATTTATATTTTATTTTTGCAATTCTTTTAGAGACTAAATATGTTGAATTAAATACTTTAAGAATTTAATAGATTTAATTGATAGTTAAAAATTAATTGATTTCACTGGCTGATTTTAAAAAAATTTAATTGATTTTAATGACTAATTTTGTTTTTACTTCCTTAAGTCAATGAATAAGAAAAATTTAATCGAGTCCACTAACTAGAACAAATTTCACTAATCAAGCCAGTGAAATTTTACTTGACTTCAACAAAATTTTATCGATTCAAGTCAGTGAAATTTCACTGTCCTTTTTTTTTAAGAATTTATTTTTTATTTATTTTTTTCATCATAGATCTTACGTAATAGATCACAACGAGGCAGTTTTAAAAATATAAATTTTATGAAAAATGAAATTTTGGATAAAAAGTTATTGAATTTATAAATTTCATGTGCTAAGAAGTAATAAGGGAACTATCATAAAAATAAAAAATAAAAATTAGAGCATGCTATAATAGGACTTAAACTATGAAAGTTTGTTTTGTATCCTTTTTAAAATATAATAGGACTTAAACTAATGAGGGAGATACACCCAAAAAAAATAAAATAAAATAAAATAAAATAATCCCTTTTTAAAATAATACTTAATTTTCAGTACTTAGTATTCAATTTTCAATTTTTTTTTAATATTAATTTTATCAAACATCAAAATGTGCTGTCATGCCCCTGGTTGTCAATTGGATAAATGCAACAGTCATACTATTTGGCATTGCACTTCATAACACAGCATTTCTCTTTTAAAACTCATCATGACCCATGTAAAATATGAAATAATATTTGATGCAACATTTGTTAATTTGATCTCTAATTTATTGACTTTTTGTCATTAAATGGTCCTTATCTCTATTTGCATCTATAATTAATACTGAAAGTAGGGACATTTCATCAAATAATAATACTATATGAACCAATTAAGATACCAATTAATGATGTGACATAATTAAGAGATCTTTGATATTTGTAATTTATATAATGAGTGAAATCAATAATAATGCTATAACTATGTTGATATACTAGTTAATATACTAATTGGTACATGTAATACCACTGTTCAAACTATCTATGAAACTAAAGCCATGTTTGTTTGGGCGGACTGGATTAGCATTCCCATGACTAATAATCCTAGGACTACGAATCCGTTGGATTATGTATCCTATCTTAACTAATAGTCAAGTTTAAAATAATTAGTCCGTACTTCAATTGTTTAATCAAACATCGGATTAATAATTTTATTGGACTATTAGTCCAATCCCAAGCTCATGTCCACCCAAACAAATATGACATAAATTAATTAGAGACTAAATTCACATAATTAAAATTCTATACTTTAGGAATTAACAATGTATTTAAGACCATCTCCAACGCTTTAGCAAATTTGATATCAAATTCAAATTTTGATGAAAACGGTACTATTCATGGCTCCAACCGTTCACCAAACCTGATACCAAAATGAGATTTCATCAAAACTTTCATCAGATCGACGACGAAGTAATGAATTCATCAAAACACTGTTCCTGACCGTTGGAAAGAGGAGCCGGTTGACCAACCGGTTGCCCGGCCGGTTGACCAACCGGTCAACCAGTGAAAGGTTCAAACAGTTCAAGGAAAAGAAGTTCGAACTGAAAAAAAAAAAAAAAAAAAAAAAAAAAAAAAAAAAAAATTTGCCTAACCGGTCGATCACCGGTCGTCCCGGAAAAAGTTCAAAAAATTCAAAAAAAAAAAAAAAAAAATTTTTTTTTGGCCTAACCGGTCAACCGGCCGGTCGACCACCCGGTTGTCCCGGGACACATTTGGTGAAAGGTGAACCGTTGGAGCATCTGTTAAAAAATTTGGTGAAATAGGTCATTTTTAACTCAAATTTGATGAAAAATTTGAGTTACCGTTGGAGATGCTCTAACTCGGCCTATTTTGCTTGTTTTGCTAACGTATAAATGAGGATACATTGAAAAAATAAAGAAATAAATAAATGTGGATACAAAATTATACCTACTTTCATTATCATTGGTAGACGAAACAAAAAGTAAAGATTATTCAATGATGCTGATTAAAAAAAATATATATATATCATTGACTAAAATGACGTGTGACACATTTTGGAGATTTTTTTTTTTTTTTTTTATTTTTTTTTTTGGGTGTATTTAGCCCAAAAAAAAATTGAGTAATGCCATCATTCTAAAAATTTTATCCCAAATTTTACTCAGAATATCAATCTATGGTTTAAATTTATTTCATACTTGAATCCCATACTATATTAATTCAATCCCCACCAAACAATCACATTATCCAGAAAAATTTGGGTAGATTTGTCTGGAACAATAACATATTACACAACAAAATTATACATGGAAAGAGATTTAGAAATAGTCTGAGAAAATATCATTTTATCTCTCAAATTATCACTTAAAAATTAATTTAATCACTACTGTTTTTAATAATATTAATTTTTTACATAAACTATTTAATTTTATATCAATTTTACTCTCACTATCAATTATCGTCTATAATCAAATAGAAATTGTTGATGTGACATTCAAATTTCATTTGAAATTTTATTTTGGTATCACATCAGTAATTTTTGTTTGATTATAAATGATAGTTAATGGTGGGATAAAATTGATCCAAAATTAAATAATTTAAATGTAAAATTAATATTATTAGAAAAAAAAATTTAATTGATTTTTAATCGATAAATTTTGAGGAAAATATTCAACTAATAATATTTAGCAGTTGCCGTACATTTAATTGGAAAGTACTGAACCCGGGGCCCGCGGGGGTATGCCTGAAAGTTGCAACACACCAAAAGTAATAGAAAACAAATTAATAATAACGACAATAACAACAACAATGGATTTGACCTAAGGGTGTTTGGCAATTTGATAAAAGTTTGGGGGTTACGACCTTAGGTTTCAAGTTTAAAATTTTTTGAGCCAATTTTTTGGGTGTAGGGCAGTTGGTTTGGAGATTAGCTTTAAGTTGTTGCTACCACACACTTGGTGTGGACTCAATGTTCCTCCGCTGCTCGAGTCCTGACTTAAGCGGAGCTTGTTTTGGGAGGTCGGGACAAGTTCCAAGGTTGTAGTCTCCTATCTCGGAACGGACAACAGGACAACTTGGTGATCTCTACAAGGGGCGCTGCCCTGGACTTGCGGGAGAGTATGAGGATTTTCCTGTAACCAAAAAAAAAAGAAAAGGATTTTATGGTTTATTAATTAAAAAATAATATTAACTATACTTTTTATTTTCAAACTATGAATTTTGTGACATTTTAATTTTTAATATTTAAATTCTGTAAATTTAATATACAATGTATAAAACATAAGGTAAATTACAAATACAATATGGAATTTTCTTAAAATATGAATTACCCCTATATTTATCAAAATTACATCCCGTCCCTTCAAATTTTTAATCACATAACAAATAACTCATTTTATTAATAAATTATTAAGTTAATTAATAATTTTTAATAATGTCACAAATATATTTCAATTAATAATTCTAGTAATTTCATTCTTGTATATAAGAGTAGTTATAATTTCCAAAATCACAAGAAACAATCCATATTTTAAACAAACCTTAAAGGATGTATTTGTAATTCATCCAAAAAAATATTTTAATTTGGTCCTCAATATTTAAATTTTGCCAATTTAGCCATCCAATATATAAAAATTGTTTCAATTTAGCCCTCCAACCAAATTATTAGATTTGATTTGCAATGTATCAAGTCCAATACTTTCTGATATAAATATAAATATAAATATATATATATTGGTTCACCAACCAAATTCCTTCAATAGACGTCATTAAAATAAGAGGTAAATGTATAATTTTGAACATCAAAATGGCACATATCATACATTTTGAAGACTAAAATTATAATATTTTAAATGAGCTCTCACTTGAATAATACATATCACATATTTTTTAGGGCTAACCGTGTAATTTTTTCTATGAGTTTTTCCATTTATCATTGACTTTCTTGGCGCCAATTACTAAAGTTAGATTGAGAAATTATACAGCAGTGCTTCATCCCCCGAATGGGTCCCCCGAATCCCCACAATTTCCACTTTAAGTAAAAAAAAAAAAAAAAAAAAAAAAAAAAGAGAAAATTAGGGGGATTAGGGGGGATTTTTTTAGTGCTACCAAGTATTATTCTTAAATTGCAACACTTTCTATAGGTTGAGAATTAAATTGACATAATTTAAAAATTAAAAATTAAATTTAAATATTTTTTATTCATTGAAAATTAAATTGACATAATTTAAATATTAGAAACTAAAATGATACAAATATCATACTTTAGAATCAAAAAACATAATTAACCCTAAAAAATAATAAATGCATAGAATCAAAACACAAAAAAAGGGTTAAATTATATTGATGGTTCCTTTCATTTGAGTAAAGTTTCATTTTAATTAACGTAGTTTCAATTTGAATTACAAAAACTAAAGTGGTACTTCACTTAATAATGTAATTTGCTAAAAAATATACAAAAAATGTATTATGTGGTGATATTTATTTTTAGGGTAAATTACAAATACACTTTCTGAGGTTTGCTTAAAGTATAAATTGTTCGTTGTGATTTGAAAAATTACAAATACCACACTGTTAGAATTTTTTATTTAACAAAATTAACTAAAAAAATGAAATTCATAATTACTCCCCTATACAAAAATAAAATTACCTAAATTATTAATTGAAACATATTTCTAACAATATTAAAAATTGTTAATTGACTTGATAATTTATTAATAAAATAGGCGATTTGTTATGAAATTAGAAATCTTAGGAGGTGGAATATAAATTTCAAAACCACAGGAGAGTGATTTGTATTTTAATCAAACCTCAGAAACTGTATTTGTAATTTACCCCTATTTTTTTTATATGTAACACATATTACATTTAAAATGAATTTCAATCATATTTATGACTCAAAAATATTCGAAACATAGTTCACATGCCAATTACATATTTGATATGTATGCAGTTTGTAAGTGACAATATTTTCAGAATGAGTTACGATTTTCTCATGTTTATATCTAAATTAAAGAAAATTTGAGGGGGTTGTGGATTTCTTCATGGATCTCACTTTGATAATTTAAACAGTTAATTTTGTGAGGACCCTCCTTGTGTATCATTTAAAAAAAAAATTAAATTGATTTGATAATCGTAACTTTTTGATTTTATTGTATTTGTATTGTCTATATTAAACAAAAATAAAACATTACGATTATTAAATTGATCTAATTTTTTCATATCCAAAAAGCTCTACAAAATGAATAATTCAAATTATTAAAACAAGATCCACAATGAGTCTGAGTACAACCCTTTCAAAATAGAGAAAATTTCATTTGACCCCCAAAATTATACCTCGGTAATCAATTTAACCCATGTACTTCTTATAATTTCAATTTTACATCTAAATTATTTGATTTTGAATCAATTTTATCCTTGTAGTTAGATGCCGTTTATAATTAAACAGAAGTTGCTAACGTGGTACCGAGATTTTGTTTGAAATTTTATTTTACCCTCCAAACTATCTAAAAAATATCAATTAGACCCCCCAAACTTTATATTGTTTAGGGGTCTAATTGATATTTTAGGAATAGTTTTGGAGATAAAATGAAATTTCAAATAAAGATGACAACAAGTGTTGTTTAATTATGGATGATATGGGTGAAATTGATCTAAAATTATTTGGGTGTGTTTGGTAACGTTTACGTTTTCAGTTTATATTTACAAAAATTTTATAAACTAGTTTTTGTTTATTTTTTATTTATTTTTAGAAAATTATAAACTACAAACGCGTTTGATAATTGACAAAATGTTTAGAAAATTTTAAAAATATAAAAAAGAGTGAGAAATGGCAAGTGGTGGCAAGTGGCGGCGAAAGACAGTGGTGGAAAGTGGTGACGGTGGGTGGCGGGCAGCTGGTGGCGGGGGGTGGTGGTGGTGGTGGTGGTGGTGGCGGGTGATGGGTGGGTGGGTGGGTAGGTGGGTGACGGTGACAGGTGGTGAATGGTAGCGAGTGGGTGGGTGGTGGTGGTGGTGGCAGTGGCAGTGGCAGTGGCGGGTAGTGGGAGCAGGTGGGTGGCGGATGGCGGGTGGTGGCGGGTAGGTGGTGGTGGTGGTGGCAGGTAGATGGCGGGGGGTGGGTGGGTGGGTGGGTGACGGTGGCGGGTGGTAGCGAGTGGGTGGTGGTGGTGGTGGTGGTGGCGGTGGCGGCGGGTGGTGGTGGCAGATGGGTGGTGGGTGGTGGCGGGTGGTGGTGGTTGAATAGGTGACGGTGGCGGGTGTGGTGGTGGTGGTGGTGGTTGGATAAGTGACGGTGGCGGGTGGTAGGTGGTAGCGAGTGGGTGGTGGTGGTGGTGGTGGTGGCAGGTGGGTGACGGATGGGTGGTGATTGTGGGTGGGTGGGTGGGTGACGGTGGCGGATGGTGGGTGGTAGCGAGTGGGCGGTTGTGGTGGTGGTGGTGGCGTCGGATGGTGAGTGGTGGTGGCAGGTAGGTGGCGGATGGCGGTGGTGGTGGGTGGTGGCGGGTAGGTGACGGGTGGTGGCGGTGGTGGGTGGGTGGGTGACAGTTACGGGTGGTGGGTGGTAGCGAGTGGGTGGTGGTGGTGGTAGGTGGGTGGCGAATGGGTAATGGGTGATGTGGTGGTGGTGGTGGTGGTGGTGGTGGTGGTAGGTGGTGGGTGCTGGTGGTGGGTGGGTGGCAAGTGGCTAGTGGTGATGATGGGTGGCAGGTGGTGGATAGTGATGGCAAGTGGGTGGTGAGTGGTGGTGGCAAGTAGGTGGCGAGTGGTGGTGGCGGGTGGTGGGTGGTGGGTGGTGGTGGTGGTGGTGGTGGTGACGAGGGGTGGGTGGTGGTGGCGAGTGGGTGGCAGGTGAGTGGTAGTGGCTGGTGGGTGGGTGGTGGTGGCAGGTGGGTGGTGAGTGGTGGTGGCGGAAGACGGTAGTGAAAAATGGTGGCGAGTGGTGGTTAGTGTTGGGTGGTAAAAAAAAAAAAAAAAACTAAAAACTCAAAATGGAAACACATTTTTGTGTTTTCATTTTTGGCCAAATTTATAAACTGAGACCACTGATTTATAAATCAAAAATTTTACCAAACAAGTTTTTATTTGAGTTTTTTAAAATTTTTGTAAATATAAACAAAAAACTGAAAACGTAAGTGTTACCAAACGGCACCTTTGTGTTTTGGCCTTGATTTTTCGGCCAAAACTTGTTACCTATTGCCTAAGGGAGAGGAAGGGCTGCCGGCCACTTGTGGCACTTGCCGGCCACTTTTCTCCCTTGTAGGCCACTTGGAGTGGTCAGCCGGCTAGGGGATGTGGCCGGCGGTCAATCTTTCTCCTTTTTAGATATTTCCAGATCTTTTGAGCCAGTTGTGGCTCACTGAACTCATCCTCCATACACGTGGAGTATGGAGGGATGTAAACAAGCTTTAAGCTTGTCAAGCAAGCTCTTGCTTGCATTGCTCTATATAAGGGGAGCTTCCTCCCTCTATTTGAGGGTTCAGATCTTTTTAGAGCTAAAATTTTGACTCTCTCTCTCTCTCTCTCTCTATATTGCTTGAAAGTGAGTGTTCTTCACATATTTTACCTACAACCCCTTAGCCAAACATCTTGACCTTGGAGCTGAGATTCCCTAAGGCTTGTTTGGGCATTCTAAAGCTAGTTTTGGCTCAGAAAAGCTGCTGGTTTTTGCTGTTCTTCAAGGGTAAGGCCCTAACCCTTTTAAGGCTTTGTTTCCTTTGTTTAATTGGCCACCTTTGCATGCTATTTTTGGCCTAGTTGGCAACTGTTAAAAGTTTTATTTTTTAGTGTTAAAAATGTTGGTTTGAGTCCATGTTGGAGTTAGGGGCGGTCCACCCCCTTTTATTGCTTATTTGCTAAGCTTTTGTACCACATCTTTAGGCTTTTCAAGCTATCTCTTTTTGGCCTTTTAAGCACTGAATTCCAAAGGAATTTTAGTGGTGGAAAGGTGGTTTTAAGGTCCCAAATAGGAGGGGGTGGTTCCCTCTCCTCTTGTCTTGCTAGCATGTGTTGATGGCCCACCGAATGAGCATGTGTTTCTACTTCTTGGTGGCTTGATCTCAGCATATTTTTGTGACTTTTTGGACCTGCCATAACTCTGTTTTTGGCTTGTTTGATCATTGGTTGCTTGCTCTTTGCACTTGTAGTGTAATCCTACTTATTAGCCTTGCATGCTTGCTACTTTAGCCCATCATTCTAGCTTATTTTGGCTATACTCCAGCATGCTTTTACTCCAGCATGCTTTTACTCATGTTTTAGTTTGCTTTAACTCTGTCTAGAGTGGTCTTGGCCCTTTGAGGCTTGCTTTGTATTGCTATAGCATGATAGGCTTTGATAGCTTTGTGTTTTGAGTCCTCTTGCATGCTATACTTGTGATGTTTGCATGATACGTCATCATTTGGCATATGATTTCAGTGCTCATATCTCTGCCATACTCTCGTATATATCACTCTTTCAATGTGTTTGAGGGTTGAGCTTTGTATCTTGCTTGCAGGCCATAAGTTGAGCATGCATTTTCTTCCCTTTTATGCTATCATTTTAACACTTTTTGGCCACTGTTTTGGCATGCATGAGGTCTGTTTAGGGCTGGTTAGGTCCATGGAGCATTGTATTGCATGTCTCTAGTGTTGTGTCCTTCACTAGTTTTATCATTTTAGTCCCTTAACATGTTATGCATGCGTTGTTTGCATGATTGAGTCTTGTGCATGCCGCTTTAGCATTGAAAGATACGCATGTTGTTTGCATTGCATTGTGTTTGGATCGAACGTTAATCCAAACACAAGAAATGTGAGACGTTTCATACTACAAGTGATGAAACGTGTTACATTTCTTGGTCGCTGACCCTCTTGACCATGGATGATAGAGGTGGAGGCTCTTATGTGTTGTTTGTGCATTCACTAACGTTGTGCAAGCTTGACTCTTCGGACATCATGCATTAAGATGCGTGGTTGGTGGCTTGAGAGCCGAGTACTACGCTCCTTTGAGCTTAAGAAATGATACGGAGAGTAGTTGCACACACATTTCCTTACAAATGCATTGTTGTGCTTTTGTTGTTCTCTGTTGCAGCAAAACTGGAATTCTGGAAGGAGAGGTGGCCGGCCGACCACTTGCACTAGCCGACCGACCACTTGCACTGGCCGACCGTCCAGTTGAGGTAGCCTACCGACCAGTTGAGGTGGCCGGCCGGCCACCTACAGCAAAATTGTCCCAAATCATCCTGTTTTGGGGCAGATGCAATCTGGATGTGTGCATGATGTTCCGAGATCACCGCGAGTGCAAACAGAGACAACTCATGGCAAAGCAGTGCATTTCCAAGCGGAAGCAAACCGAGCATGCATCTCTTCCTCGCTCTCGAGGCCATTTTACTGCTTTACTTAGCTAGTTAATTTGCCGGTTTTGTAATTAATTAGTTAATGTGCTGAGCTAATTTAATTCGTCTTTATAATATTCTAATTAGCTTAGTATAGCTAGTTTCAATTCGGCTTGTAATTAATTAGCTTAGCATAGTTAATTAGTTGATTTGTAATAAGTAGCTTAGCTTAGCTCTTATTTATTCGGACCCTCTGTCGAGAGGGCAAATGTTGTAATAAGCGTGCGTGCGTGTGTGCATGTCTTCCAACCCCATTTATTTTTCCTTTTTACTTATCCGCTTTCAGTGGTTAGATTAGGGCATGTTTCAATTAGCATACCTTATGCTTGCATGTTTGCATCATTCATTTGCCTTGCATGCACCGGGCTCGGCGCATCATTCAAACTGCATTGTATTTCAATACCTATTTGAATACGTGTTTAACAGCATGTTATCAAATGTTACATTCATATGCCATCTTAGCTAGCCGAGCCTGTCTTAATTGCGTTTTGCATGTGTTGCATTAGGCATTCTAAACATAGCTAGGATCATGCATTGATTTCTAACTAGTTTTCTGTTTTGGCTCGGAGTACACTGTAAGTGTTTTTGCTTTAGCATCCTTGCATGTGTGTAAGTGTTTCCATGTCAGCATGCTTGCCATGAGGCTATTTGCTTAAATAATATAACTGCATGAATGCCTGTGAATGAAGACTTTATTACTTGAATTGGAACAATTCATCAAAATGTGAGTTTTAAGCCCACTTTGCGGAGTGACAAATCATATTGTTTTAAGCCCACTTGAGGGTGGCAAATCCGCGCTTTAGCCTACTTGAGGGTAGCAAACTCAAACCATTTTCAAAAACAAGCATGAAATGTTTTGTTCTAATTCTTGCGATTTAGTTTATACTTGTATGTTGTGCGCATCACATAGTAATGTTAGATTAATAATCAGAATAAGAACACATGTGTTTTTAAAACAACATATCATGCTTAGTAGAGGCCGATCCTTTGATCAGGCGAGCGGGGCTGCTCATTTCATGACCTTCCCCCCTCGTACCCAAGTTCCCGAGCCGAGGCAACTTTAGTGGTGACGGACACGTGGCCTTTGACACGAGTCAGGGTTTCCTAAATTTTCCTAAAATAAAACATTTAGGTGGCGACTCTGAAATCTGGAAAAGCAGACCATGTTTGGTGCTTTTTGATTAAAATTGATTTTCTAAAACGATTTGCCGGATTTGGACTCTTTGGTGATTTATCAGTCTTACATTGCACTTTGTGAGATTAGATTCAAAACCGTTACAGGAGTCCGAACTGTAGTAGCTAGAACCCAATTCGTGCCCTCTCCGAAAGGGGGGCGCGTGGAGCGAGTTCGGGCTGTCTACACCCACCCAACTTGGGGCATGGAAGTATGTGTGTTCAGAATACAATGCTCTCATTTTGCTGTGACTCCGTGTGTAAGCCAAGGGCTATGTTTGTGTGGGTTTGAATAACCGTTTTGTGTAACCAGGCTCGAGCCTTGGACACTTGTAAACCCTTGGAGGTATTTATTTGTTTATTTACTTGTTGTTGGATTAATGTATTATTGCATGAAGAACTATTGTATCATGTAATATAAGTTTGGAGATTTATATTCTGTTTTCCTTGAAAGAGCCATGATTGTTGTCTTATCATTTGGGCTAGAAATTTGGGACGTTACAGGTATTCTACACCGACTTGGGGCCGTCATGGATAAATCCAATCATCACCTTTCTAAAAGATTGAATTCTGCCCAGTGAGAAGAAGAAAGCCAACATGATTAGGGCCAAGTTAAAGCGGTTTTGGCTCTCCCTATCTGGCGTCTTATACAAAAAGTCCTTTACTGGGCCGTACCTGAAGTGTGTCCACCCCAACAAGGTTGAAGATTTCCTCTTTGAGATTCATGAAGGCATCTGTGGTAGCCATATTGGGGGTAGATCTCTGGCATACCGTGCAATTTCCCAGGGTTATTAGTGGCTGTGTATGTAAGATGACGCGCAGAAATACGTTTGCAAATGTGAAAAATGCCAAAAGTTTGCTCACCAGATCCACCAGCCGACTAGAGAGTTGCTCTCTTTGACAAGTCCATGGCCATTTGCCCTCTAGGGGCTAGATATCTTCGGGCCACTCCCAACGGCTCTGGGTAATCGTTACTGCCATTGATTACTTCACCAAGTGAATGGAAGCCGAGCCACTAGCCACCATCAAGGAGAAAGACGTAAAGAAATTCGTTTGGCAGAATGTCATCACTCGGTTTGGCGTCGCAAAGGCCCTTATCTTGAATAATGGCATGCAATTTGATGGGAAACTCTTCCGTGAATTTTGTGAAGAATTGAATATTGAGTTCTACAATTCAACGCTGGCTTACCCTCAGTCAAATGGTTAAGCCGAAGCATCAAACAAAACTATTTTGGACAAGCTGAAGAAATGGCTGGAGAAGGCCAAAGGGAGATGGGCTGAAGAACTCCCCAAAATGCTCTGGGCATACCGAGATGCTCAACCGGAGAGACTCCATTTGCCCTAGCATATGGCATAGAGGCAGTTATATCCTTGGAGATCGGCATGCCAACCATCCGATCTGAAAACTTTGAGCCTGACTTGAATGGTAAAGCTATTGCCCTGGAGTTGGACCTAGCTGAAGAAAGAAGGGAGCGAGCACTAATCCACATTACGGCCCATCAACAAGAGCTCTCCAAGAAATACAATAAGACTGTACATCCATGACTGTTCAAAGTTGGGGACTGGGTCTTGAGAAAGGTGATGGGCAACACACTAGTTCCTGGAGAAGGCAAATTAGGTGCAAATTGGGAAGGGCCGTACAGGATAGTAAGCCTGGCAAGTAAAGGGGTATACTATCTGAAGGAC
The DNA here is from genome assembly GCA_030407325.1 of Camellia japonica. NCBI lineage: Eukaryota > Viridiplantae > Streptophyta > Magnoliopsida > Ericales > Theaceae > Camellia > Camellia japonica. The sequence goes on from JAPPVO010000019.1 coordinate 26,484,676, forward strand.
TTAGATGGCAAAGCCCTACCAAGGCCATGGAATGCGGCCAACCTCAAGCTATTTTACTTTTGAAATGTAAACTTTTTTCCTTTTTTATTTTGCAACTTGGCCTTTTGTTACTATATGTAATATTTGATGGGCAAAGGAAAAAAGCCACTTATTTATCTTGTATTATGTGTTTCAGAATTAAAGTATTAAGCTACAGAATGCTAGGGGCACAGGACCGAGCTGACTTCGCTCAATCCGGCCTGACTTTGCCTGTCGAGCAAACAGTTGGTGTCATCCCTAACTGTGTACACTTGTTCTGAGCTGATTTTGCTCATATTTGGCTGAATTGATTTTGCTCGCCTTTTCAGAGCAGAGCTTGCTCGGATTAATAGAAGGTTGGTGTTCTGCCCAACTTCTACTTTGAGGCCGAGTTGATTTCACCCGCCAGGGTAAAAGTTAGTGATCTACCCAACTCTTGATTTGAACCGAGCTGATATACGTTTGGAGAGACATTGTGCCTCCCCACATTGGAACTGGCTAAGTTTATTAAGTGAAATCACGTGTGTATTGATTGAGCGGAAACTAGCTCGGCCATCTAGCACACTTTACATCCGTTCCAACCGTTGATTTTCCCCACTTCAATAGAAAGTTGGCGTTATGAACAGCTCTTGATTTCAAACCGAGCTGGCTTTGCTTGTTTCTTCTGAGTTGATTTCTGCTTGGGTGGATGCTATGCTTCCCTAATTTTGAAAGGAAATTTTACATGTATGCGTATTTAAAAAGTTAGCACGATAAAGTTAACCGAACGGTTTTATCTCGGTAGACAAATTGAAGACATAGCAAGCAAAAAAATGGTGATTTTCATTACTACTGAGGTTTGATTACAAAAGGTGGGGCCACCAGCCCAGCTAAAAAAAAAAAAAGGATAAGAAACAAAAAGAAAATACAAAAGTGCCTAATCTATGTTCACGGTCTCCTCTTGCTCACCTAAGCCTTTCTTGGTCGCGTTCACCGTGGGCTCCTCTTCGATGATAGGGTTTAGATCAGATTCCAGATTAGCCCCGCTACCGCTTGGCAATTTTTCTTCCTCAGTGACTAGTTGTGGACTCTCATTGGTCGGCGGAAGGGGGGTGTTGCCTCAGCTGCGCTAGTAACCGTCGCCGTTTCAATCAACTTCTGTTGTACAGCTGCGGCGTAAGCTTGCATGTGCGGCGAAATAAAGGCCAGTGGAGGATTCTTAAAAATATCAGTGTTAGGTCCATGACCAAACGCCTCTGCAGCAGCTTTCCAGCCACACTGAAAGAAGATATCCTTCATTCCCTACACTTGCCGCTTGTACACCTTCTCACATTCCGCGTAACCGTGGTCCTCGGCCTTATTGACTTGGTCTTTTAGCTCAGCCTTGTGAGCAGCGCGGAGCTTGCGTAGCTCGGACAGGTACCGCTCTTTTTTGGCCACCACAGCCCTTTCCTGCTCAGCTTCAGCCTTTGAAAGCTTCTCGGTAAGCATATCCTGCTCGGTTATCACTGACTCAAGAGAAGCTTACACCTTCCCCAGCTTGGTCGTTTTGGCCTTGTTATCAGCAATGGCTTCCCTCAGATTCTGCCGCACAGAAATCATGCGTTCATGGGCTAAGTAGTTTTTTTAGGCGGCCTGCAACACACGCGGTTAGTACATCGAAATCGACCAATAACTTTGTAATTAAGCGATTCGTTCACTTACCAGCATGATCGACTTCGCTGCTGACCTGAGGACCTTTAGGTCAGACAGCTCCTCGTGCTTCTTCATATCTGCTGGGAGTAGCAGACCCTTGGTCATGTTGAAGCCTAAGGAGTAGTCCTTATCTGCATAAACGGAGTCAGTGGTGGTCACAACTCGGCCCTTATATTTGAGCTCGGGTGACCACACTAGAGGGGAAGAGGTTTGGTGTGATTGACCGGCTATAGCTTACTCGGTCTGCTCTCCCTGATCAAGAGATGAAAGCTCAAAGGAATCTTTGTTAACCGGCCTTTGCTCGGTCGAAGCCCGTTTCGACCTCTTCTTCGACCGACCAAAAACTTTGCTAGCAAGAGCCAACACGGGTCCTTCATACACGGCTGGCCTAGAAGTTTGGCCCCCTGTCGTTTCGTCCAGCTGAGAATAATCCGCTGCCAAGAGTTTGTAATTTGCAAAAAGAAAGCAAGGGTTAAATCGGCAAAGACAAGTCAAATACAAAAATTGAACCGCGTTATGTTGCTCACCAGCACTCCCAAAATTTTTGAGTATGTACCAGCTCGGTATGGGTGCCTCGGTGTCCTCATAATTCCAGACACCCACAAAAAGTCATCATCATTTATTTGTTTGTCTGGGTTACCCTCAATAAGTTTTGCTCGGCCCTTCCTAACTTTGAGGTACCAGCAAAAACCTCATTTATTTTTACTAAGTGTATATTGGTGGAATATCTCAGCAAGGCCGAGATTCAAACTGAGGATTCGGTTCAGCGCGGCCACGCCGTTTATTATCTTGTATGTATTGTTGGGCACCTGGGTTGGGCACAACCTAGTCTACCTCAAAAAATCACAAATTAAGGTTAAACTGGGAAGCGTAGGCCGCCTTTCACAATAGACACAACCGTGAATGGGGCATTTGTCCAATTTGCCCCAGGAAGTATCTCCTTTCTTGGCCAGCTCAAGGTGGACGTCATCTGGAATTTATATTCTCTATGGAACTTGGCCATTGCCACTGGCGAGCTGGCCATAAAGCGGTATTTCCCCATTTATCCTAGTTTTATTATATATGGTAAATCTGATAATAGCTCGGTCAAAATTGAGCGGCTCAGGTGATTTTATTTGCTTGGTCTTTGAGTCTCATCGATGGTGATGTTGAGGTGTGCCCGGTCGGACCTAGTTCCTAGTTTTTGCATTATTAAAAAATAAGTGCAAGTGTTAGCACGTCATCAAATGCACGGCTACCAAAATATGCCTAGCTCGGCTAAAGTTTCCACTAAGCCATCAATATTATCTCAGCTATCATTTTTATCTCGGTTGTGAAGCCTAAGGAGATTAGGTCGGTTCTAGACTTTATCAGAAAGGGTTGGGATTTATCTTGGTTTAACGCCCTTATTGGTCTCTATCACGGTCCAAATCACACAAAAGGACCACAAACACATTATTGCTCGATTTGGAACGATTTTAAGATCCAAAACTGAATTTTTGCTTGGTTTTGCCCAAGAATTAGGCTGTTTATCCCAGGTACGAAGTTTATATACTAAAATTATGGAGAATGAGGGGCATGAGGGCCCTATTTTTGTTCTTGGTTGTAGTTTTGCTTAAGTTTTACGAATATCTATCAACTCCACCCCAAAAGAGAGGTGTCGACAGGGTACTAACAGTCCCAAATAAAGAAAAAACGAAGAACATGAATAACAACAATGGAAAAAGGATGAGAATGAGAAGGACTTATAGATTTGGGTGCCAGATCAAGACAAAAATGCTGAAGACGGCTCAAACGGAAGCAACAGTGGCAATGGCGACGGAGGCAGGAGCTCAAGGGTTTAGGGTTTGGCACGAAAGGGGAATATGAACAGCGAAGGGGTTGTGGGGACATGAATGGCCTATTTATGGTGGAAAGCTCAAAAGGTGGCAACTTTTCAAATTTTGGCATAACGATGACAGCCGCAGGGACTGGCTGTCAGTATGATTGACAGGTTGTCAACACGGCTAAGTGATTGATGGCGAGGCAACCAGCGCGAGTCTCGGAGACCGACCAAAATGGGACAGTTCGGCTGGAAATGGTAATCCCAATCACGCTCAGCTTGGATGGGATTATGGGGCAATTGAGAGGGAGATTTACGCCGAACAGTGGGCCAGGCTGCGTCGGCACAGAATGTGATGTTGGGCAGCGTAAGGGGAACCTGGAGCGCACTGTTTGGCCGAATTAGGTCCGTACTAAATGTATTGTCAAACTGGACTAAGGTTACCTGAGATGCATTGAGCTAAGCTATATCCACGCGGCATCTAGTATTGGGTTGAGCTGGACCCACACTGAATGATACGTCAGTTGGTGTCGATGGGCAAAACTGCCTCTGCATTGGGATTCTAGGTAGCTGAACCACTTGACGGCCAGGCTATAGATAGATCGATCCACAATAGTGGGAGCAGAGATTGTCCATAAGCTCGCAGTTAGTAGCCGAGGTGCCGTGCGGCACGCTCACCTTCGGTCGGTTCTGATAGACCAGGCTGGTTAAGCTCGGCATTGCGCTGTCCAACGTATTCTGTGGTTTAGCGAGTAATAGCTCAGTTCGACATTCCACGTGGTCCAATGACGAGAAGAGAGGAATCCATTCCTGATATGCGTCAATACTGTTTGGCGGTGCGACAAACACTGTTTGGAGGTTTTGGGCTCTACACGTATAAAAAATGTAGAGGAGAGCACAACCGCTTGCCCAGAAAAGGATAGTAGAGGTAGTGCGCCCACAATCTCTGAGGCTGCATGGCCAGCCTTGAAAGGGAGGAACATACAAACGTTAAAGGTAAGTAACCAGAAAGAATTTCTAACTCTCTCTCTGTCTCTACAATGCTCTCTGCCTCCTCTCTTCTCCCAGAAAGCTAACTTGACCGTTGGAGGGATTTTCCGGCAAACCCACCCGCCGGGTAGCTCACCTTTCTTCTGTTCATAGTGTCACGGAGTTCCAACGGAGTAAAGCGAGCTTGGTAGCAAGGAGGTACGGCGTGAGGCGAATATTTCTCCTCTGCACAAGTCACATTACACCTTATTTGAGTCATATTGTTTCTTTACCACATCATTTCAATTCTAATACATACTTTATATTTTTTTTTGATAAAAAATCAAAAAAATATACTCATCTAATACTTTTTAAACAATCCCTTATATAAGGGATGCCAAACAAAGTAGTAATCTCACTTTCTTTTCCTCTATAAGTTCAGTTTTGCAAGAAAACATTTTGGTGGGAAATTGTGCACATAGCGGACGTACGTAAATAAGTTAATCAAATAATTATATCATGTTCAATTGATCATGTTTATCACAAATAAAAAAAAAATAAAAATAAAAAAATAAAAAAAGAAGAATTTATATATTTTATGCCTATTTTTTTGGAGACAATGACAATAAATTGAAAATGATATAAATTATCGAATTAACTTAAATTTTTTATAGATGATATGTATAAAGAATTTTACAAAATAAACAATTCAAATTATTGAAATAAAATTCATATTAGATCTCTTGAGTTTGAACATCATTCTCTAATCTAGATGTTGGAAATGCTGATAAAAAACAAAAACAAAAAATCTAGATATTGGGCGGGAGGAAAACCAATCCATAATAAAATGCTAAGTTGTAAAGAGTTCTATTGCTGGGTGATGGATGGTATTCTCATGACCAAAAAGTTTGCCAAGAAAGCTAGATACTTCTGATTAAAAAATAATTAAAAAGATAAAAACATTTTTTCTTATGTTTCATAGTGACATCCATTAAACAATGACTATCATCATTGTTATGATCGTTCTTCACCTCTCCATGGTTCAACTATTATATATACATTTTTTGTCCAAGAGATAAATTATAAAATGTAATAAGAATTGCATTAAGGAAACATGTACGTTATACTTACTAGCAATTTTTATGAATTTTATTTACAAACTAACGCGACATCAAAACAGCATTTGACACGTCTTTTCACTGTCACATTAATTTGTATAAAAATTATGAATCGTACAACAAACTGATCACATTACACAACCATAATACAACCCCATTCATCTCTAGAAGAGTTTAAATCAATAATACTATCAATCGTACACCATTATCACTATCATGTATGTTCAGGGATGGAATTTAGAGAAAGTATGAGAGGTCATAATTTTTCTGTTTCTATTAAAAAAAAAAATTTATTTGTCATAGTATTTTAAAAAATATATATCTCATTTCATATATAAAATAGTCTTCCAATAAAAAATATATATATATATCTCATTCTTTTCTCATCTTGCTGTCTCTTTTTATTTTGTACCAAAAAAATATATGTCTCATTCTTTTTTGAAAATTTATTGATAAATCCCATTAGAAGTTGAAAGGGTAATTTATGTTTAAATTGGGCCGAGCTAAGTAGGAGACTTCTTTGGTAAATGGGCCGCAAGATGGACCAAAATAAAAGCAGATTTACTTCGGTCTAAAAGACTAAGCGTGTATGGGCCGAGCTAGCTTGGCACTGTGCTTGGGAAAGCCGAGCTAGCTTGGCATTGTGCGTTGGAGCGCCGAGCTAACTCCTATTTCGTACTTGGTTAGCTCGGTATTAAGAAAACAGCCCGGTTGGATTATGTCAAACCGAGGTACACGCAGTGAAAGAAAGAACCGAGCTAATCGGAGTTCGGTCTAGTCTGCGGCTTTAGCATGGCCATGTTAGCTCGGTCATATTAACATCCCACCGTGGTAAAACCATCTCACTTGGTTTAAGCAGTGAGGGGGGTGGTGAAAGATAAGCATTATCTTTCAGAAGTGTGACTCCTAGGAGGACTCTACATGGAGGAATAAGAGTCCTACTAAGATTGTGCCACGCGAAACCTATAAAAGCTCATAGCATCACCTATGGAAAGGTAACACAACTTTGATTCCCAATTACACAGAACTTTTTGTCTATTTGTCTATTTTGCTGACTTAGGCATCGGAGAGGTATCCGGCACACACCCGCCGGCTAACTCACGTTTGTGTTTTAAGGGAGTAAAACGACGACGTTTAGAGGAGCGCAGATTTGATCAACAGGATTAGACGAGAAGATTATTTCTTGCTCGTACAATTGGCACCGTCTGTGGGAATTCCAGAAAGAACAAAACCTCTTGATCAAAGTTCTCCTCGCCAATTGGAAGTAATGGCGCACAACGAAGATTTGCCGCAATCCGCTATCGACAGACAAACCCCTAAGGGGAGTGGGAGGCGCGAAGGTTTGCCTTCTATCCCTTCCATGGCGGACTTAGAGCCCCAGCAACAGAACCCCCGGAGGGATGCAAGGAGGCGGGCTAACAGCCCCTGTCGCTCTCAAAGTCCTGAAAGACAGAGGCGGAGGATGGATCCTCAAGTTTTGGAAGATCGCGTGAAAGAGCAGGACGAGTTGATACGGAGGATGGCGGCGGACATGGAGTCAATGAAGCACCAGATTAAAGGAAAATGGGTGGCGACAGGAGAGGGACACAAAAGCAACACGCTCCCTCGCCACTCGGATGATCGTAGTAAGCATACCACACCATCATAGGCAGAGAGTAGAAGCCTAAGAACAGGCGACACCCAATCAAGGACTTCCAAGACTCATTACTCCAGGTCTGAGAGGACGAGAACATTGAGGTGTTATACTGAGGGAAGCACCTATCGGCCTTCGCGCACGCATCAGACGTCATCCAGGTAGACGGAGTTGTCTAGATCGTCCGATTTGCGAACAGTGCTCGAAGAAAGGGCCCGATGGAAGGAGGATACCAGGGCACGCGACCCACGTAGAGTTTCAGCCCTTCAGCAGTTGGATCCTTAGACGCATGGAAGCGTTGAGGTAGGAATGCCAATATCGCGCCTTGTTTACGAACCAACAGACAAAGCATTGGCAAGGCTGCAGACCTCGCCGTTCGTTCCGACAATTGAGAATGCTCCCCTACCTTCAGGCTTCCACCAGCCCAAATTCACCACGTATGAGGGGAAGACAGACCCCTACATGCACCTAAGCCACTTTCACGAGGTTATGGAAGTATATCGGCGGAACGAGGCTTTAATGTGCATCCTATTCCCATCTAGCCTTGGCGACCTAGGTTTAACCTGGTTCGAAAGGCTACCAGAAGGCAGCATCGCCTCTTGGGCGCAATTGGCAGAGGCATTCGTGACTAGGTTCAGAACGAATATCAAAACACCAGTGGAAATCGATTAGCTACTCTCCATTGACATGGGCGACAATGAGACATTGAGATCCTACAATAGTCATTACTGGGAAACCTTCAACCAAATTGGGGATTGCCCTACAAACCTCGCCATTGCACAATACAAACGGGGCTTGCCAGTCGGCAACAAATTGAGGGACTCAATTACCATGACGCCACCCCTCACAATGGAGGCATTGATGGAAAGAGTGCACCAACATATTCGGGTGGAGGAGGATGGCACCCACACTAAAGCAAAATATGGCGCAACAGCAACGCCAGATAAAAAGACTTCGGCAAAAGTCAATACGGTAGAACGACCAAGCAAGAATGGGCGAGGTAGACGGGCCAACAAAGAGGATCCAGACAAAAGATGGCTCAGAGTTCGCACTGCCATTACCACGGTGTTCAAAAAACCAATCTACCAAATTCTCAGTGAGATACGCGATGAACCTTTCGTCCGATGGCCAGCTAAGTTGGGAGAAGCACAAAAAGACTACGACGAAAGATCCCAGTGCACCTTCCATAATGAAAAGGGACACCGCACAGAGAATTGTATGCCGTTGAGATAGCATTTGGAGGAGTTAGTGGCAGCTGGGCACCTGGACCAGTACATAGAAAGAGGGACACAGCCAGCCCCCCAGAACCACGACAACCTAAACAGAATGCCGATCGACGCCCCACCTCAAGGTGTGATTAACGTAATACATGGGGTATTCGAACCTGAGTGGGTATTTGAGCTTAGAGAAATGCTCAAGAGGGCTGAGCACTTAAGGGAGGTATTAAGTGCACAACCTACCATCAAAAAGGGGAGAACAGAGGCCACGAATGTCATATCTTTTTTAGATAGAGACTTGGCAAGGATATATTGCCCTCACAATGATGCACTGGTCGTCACTCTCCGCGTCAAGGATTACGACGTCAAGCGGATTTTGATTGACCAAGGGAGCTCATGTGAGATAATGTATTACGAAACCTTCAAACAACTGAAACTGAAAGACAAAGACTTAGCACTTGCAACATCTCCCCTAATCGGATTCAACTCAATGCCAGAGTGGCCAGTAGGCAAGATAATCCTCCCAGTCAAAGCAGGAAGCATGACGAAACAAGTGGAATTTTGGGTATTGAAAGTCCCTTCCACTTACAATATAATCTTGGGTAGGACGTGGTTGCACGCCATGCGATCGGTAACGTCAACCTACCATCAAGTATTGCGGTTCCCCAACGAAACCGGGGTAATTGAAGAGGTCTTTGGAGACCAAATCATGTCCAAACAATGCTTCGTCACAGTAAATGGCAGCCACGCTGCCAAAGGATACATATAGATGGTGGAAGAACCTGAAAAAACTGAGCTGTTCGAAGATGTTGGCAAGGCAGCTGAACAGAAGGCGGTGGAAGACTTAGTACAGGTAAGGATAGATGAAAAGAACCCAGAAAAGTTTTTTTTTGCTCGGCTCGTTATTGTCCAGCACTGAGAGAATAGAGATCATGAAATTCTTAATCTCTAACATCGAAGTGTTCGCTTGGACGCTGTATGACATGCCTGGCATCGACCCAAACTTTATTTGTCACCAACTGAATGCCCATCCAACTGCCAGACCAGTTATACAACGCACTCATAGATCAGCACTCCACCACGCCGAGATTGTGGCAGAAGAAGTGAGAAACTTCTAGAGGCAAGAGCCATCAGAGAAGTACACTATCGCAGGTGGATCTCCAATACTGTAGTGCCTAAGAAGAATGGAAAATGGCGTGTCTACGTAGATTACAAAACAGTCAACAAGGCATGCTCAAAGGATAGCTTTCCCCTTCCACGAATAGACCAACTGGTAAATCTGACAGCAGGACACAACAGGCTTAGCTTTCTTGATGCGTATAGAGGTTACCATCAGATCGCTATGTATGAGCCAGACCAGGAGGTCACATTTTTTACAACTCCTAGAGGGCTGTATTGTTACAAGGTCATGCCCTTTGGCCTAAAGAACGTAGGGGCAACATTCCAACGGATGGTCATCAAAATGTTTGAACCATTGTTAGGCAGAACAATGGAGGCTTACATCGACGACATGGTGGTCAAGAGCAAGGATGAGAAGGACCATCTAAGGGACCTAGATGCAATGTTCCAGATCTTGAAGAAGAACAAGTTGCGCCTTAATGCATCCAAGTGTGCGTTCGGCGTAGGATCAGGTAAATTCCTAGGTTTCCTGGTGACCAACCGAGGTATTGAGGCAGACCCCTCTCAGATCAAAGCAATTCAGGATCTAGAGAGGCCCAACTTACTAAAAGAAGTGCAGTATCTCACTGGCATGGCAGCTGCGCTCAATCGGTTCATAAGTCGGTCGTCAGACAGATGTCGACCATTCTTCAAAGCCTTAAAGGCAAAGTTTGAGTGGGATGAAGAATGCGACCACGCCCAAGAGAACTTGAAAGAATACATGTCTTCTCCACCATTGTTAATAACCCCAGTACTTGGAGAAGAGCTCTTTTTGTACCTAGCAGTTTCACAGCACGCAATCAACGCAGTATTGGTCAGAGCGGAAGGAATCCAACACCTGCCCATCTTTTATGTTAGCAAAACCTTGCTGGACGCAGAAACCAGGTACTTACCATTGGAAAAATTGGCCTTAGCCTTAATGATGGCCTCAAGAAAGCTGTCGCATTACTTCCACGCCCACACCATAATCATCCTAATGACTTTTCCCTTAAAAGCCTTGTTTGAGAGGGCAGACTTTTCCGGGCGAATCTTGAAGTGGGCAGTACAGTTGGGACAGTTCGACATCAAGTTTCAACCCAGAACCGCAATAAAAGCCCAAGCATTGGTAGACTTTGTCGCAGAGTTCACACCATGAAGCCATTATATCTACCCTGTTGTCTCGACTAATGCAACCGAAATGGGGATAGAAAGCGCCGCAAGAAGCATGCAACCTCTGAATCAGGATGCCCAGCCACATCCCAAAACAGACCGAAGTGAAGATAAATAGGAAGAGGCAAACCATGCTACACCAAGCAAAGACTCATCAACAAGTAAGAGCTTGGTACAATCAGATAGTGAGGGGCAAACAGCAAGCATGGACTTTGGAGAGAACACCAGCAACACTCATGACCCCAAGGCATCATCCGATCCCTCCACTTGCTGGAAGCTGTTGTAGACACCCCATTTTTGACCGACCTTAAGACTCAGACGTCATCAATTGAGCCATCGGTGATTGCGCATGTTGTGCTCGTTCTGAGGTTACGGAGTCTCGACTGAGAGCCTTGCCTCCGGACTTCGAGACTCTTTTGTGCTTTGCCTCGGTTTGCGAACCAGGTTCTGTTTTCTCTTCCCGAAGGGAGGGAGAGGTCTCGTAGACCATCTCTCAGTGGCCGTAGGCTACTTTTCGTGGTCGTAGACCACTGTTCCCGTTTGGAGACCAGTTTCCGATTTTCGGAGCCGTCGGCCGTGCGCCTCGGTTCGGGACCGCTTAACTTTCTCCGTTTGCTCCGATTTTTGGCACACACCTTGTTTCCTCTCTCTAGAGGGACACTGTGGCCCGGGAGACCACCTTCGTGGTCACACGCCACTTTCGATGCTTAACAGTCAGTTTTTGAGGCACCCGGCTGCGCGTTTTGGCCCCCGAACCCTTGTTTTGCATCCGTCTTGGTTCATTTTTGGCATGGACCCTATTTTCATTGTTTGGAAGGTGGTATGAGGGTGGGAGACCACATTTTCTCCTTGGAGACCACTTTTCCCCAGTTGGCCGGTTTTCTTGACAGGTAAGTGGCCTCCCTCACTTTTGGGCCACAATTACTGGTCTCCCACCATACCACTAACTTGCATTGAGTTGGGAGACCACCAAATGGGGCTGCCGACCACTTTTTGTGGAGTTGACCCTTTTGACCTGGCTGGCCAACCACCTTTTCTGGCTGACCGACCACCTGAACTGGTTGGCCCATTTCCTCCTGTCTTGTCTCAGTGAGTTGATTCCAGCTATGCCAGTTGGGAGGCATAGACTGGATCCTCCATACATGTGTATGGAGGATCTTCCACCTTGGTTTGAAGCTTCTTGGAGAAGCTTTAGTCCCTCTTGTCTATAAAGGAAGGCCTCCTCTTCCTTTGCAAGGGTTGAGATTTTGGTGAAGGCTCATAGATACATCCCTCTTTGTATCTCTCCCTTTGAGCCCTAAAAGAGTGAGCTCTTGACCCCTTTGCATACCATCTCCTAACCTAACCCCTCCACCATCACTCTAAGCATCTTGGAGGCCATTTTCAAAGGCTAAGGGACTGGTTTTTGGGTCCAGAGGTTGCTAGTTCTTGCTATGCCACAAGGGTAACCATTTTCTCCCTTTTTGAGCATCATTTTGATCCTTATTTTAGCCATACTTGCAAGCATATTTGAGCTTTGGTGTAAACTGAAAAAAGTCTTATTTTGAGCTTCTTAACAAGTTTGTTTAAGGTCATTTTTCTGTTGGGGGTCATCTACCCCCTTGCATGCTTCATTTCCCTTTGTTTTGAGCCATGCATTAGGGCCTTTGTGTTGAGATTTGTTGGCCCTTTTGACCACTGAAATCCAGTAGATTTTCAGTGGCTATTATGTGTTTTTGAGCATCAAAATCAGAGAGGGGTGACCCTCTCACCCCTTGTCTTGTTTACTAGCATTTTTGGCCTTGCAAAGGAGCCCATATTTGCATGTTTCAAAGCCATATTTCAGGCCCTTTTTGGTGGGTTTTGTGACCTGGATAACCTCTCTCCAGAGGTGGTTTTGCCATTTTTGGTGTCCATCATGCATGTGTAGAACAACCCTCTTTGTAGCCCATCAAAGGAGCCTATCTTTCTTGCATGCATGGACCATATTTTAGTGGGTTTTTTGGGGTTTATTTGGCATGTCATACCTCTGACTTTGGCTGGTTTGGTGACCATTTGATTGCCTCATGTACTTGTAGTGCAAATCCTCTTTACTAGCTTGTGTTGCATGCCATTTTAGCCTATGATTCTAGCACTTTTTGGCCATGCCTTAAATTGATTTTGTGCATATTTTGGACTTCCTTAGCTCTTTTTTTATGCCTCATGGTCAAATAATGCTTGCTATGCATGGTTGTAGTTCAATACCCTTGCCTAGCTTCGAGTTTTGGAGCATATTGCATGCTTGTGTTGAGGTGTTTCCATGATTTGGGGTCATTGTGCATGTCATTTCATACCTCATACTTGTGCCATGTTCCCATGTTTTCCACTCTTTAAGTGCATTTGAGAGTTGTGCATAAATGCCTCGTTTTTGGACCATTGCATGAGCTTCATTTCTTCGCATGTTGAGCTATCATTTTAGTCCATATTTGCTACTGTTTTGGTCTGCATGGGGACTGTTTGGGGGTGGTTTGGCCATTTGTGCATTGTTTTGTGTACCTCTAATGTAATCCGCTTTACTAGTTTCGGTATTCGGGCCATCTAGCATGCATTGTGTGAAGTATTTGCATGATTCGGGACCATTGTGCATCATGTTTCAGAGCTGAAAAATGTGTGTTTGTATGCCATATTTCATCCCTTGCCATGCTTTGGTAGAGTGGCATTTGATGCCTTAGGTTCGGTCCCTTGCATCGGGCATGTTTGCATGAGTGTTCCTACCTTTCATTCCATCATGTATTGGCCACTGATTTGAGTGTGGTTGAGGCCCACTCATATTAGTTTAAGTCCATCTTGCATTGTATATGCCATTTAGTCCATGTTGTTGCATGATTGACCACTGCATTGTGCATGCCTTGATCATTTCATTGTTAGTCTCCATGTGTGCATTGCATATGCCACATAGTTTTCATATGCATTGAGTATGCCATTAATTATTTCATAGCATTGTGTATGCTAGCAATATGTTTGCATATCATCATTTGCATGTTTGCATCATTTAGCGGCATTATATTTAGGTTGCATGTTAGAGTTGCATTCATGCATGCCATGTGCATTGGATTGTGTTTGGAATAGGGTTTAGTCCAAACACGGGAAACGAGGGACGTTTCGTACTCAAAGTGACGAAACGTGCTTCGATTCCCGGTCGCCGACACTCTGGATTACCCATGATGGAGTTTAGGTCTTGTTGTGTTTATGTGTGCATTCATTTTACATCGAGTCGTGCAATCCGACTCCTCGGCCATCATGCATCGAGATGCATGATTGGTGGCACGAGGATCGAGGACTACACTCCCTTGTGCAATGATGGGAGAGTGGTCGTGCACACATTTGTTGAAAATACCTTGCTATGCCTCTCTCTTGCTTTGTGTTGCAGAAAACCAGGAACAGGAGGCAGAAACTGGTCGGCCGACCAGCTTTTCTAGCAGGCTGACCACCTATTTTGGTCTCCACCACAAAAGGTGGTTGGCAGGTGGTCTCCAAGGCCAAGGGCTGGTCGGCAGCCTTCTCATGGATTCTCAGGGTGTAGTTTCAGCCTTCTGGAGCTTTGTGCAATTTTCTGAGATCAATTGCAAACAAAGGCGAGACGAGGCATCGTGATGGATTTCCTGACAAGGCGACTCGAGCATGCATGCATTCTTTGTCATCCAAAACAGAGCTGAGGCAGTCCATTTGCATGCTAGTTTATGTGCTTACTTAGTTAATTTGTTGATTAATTAGAGTCGTGTAATAATTAGCTGTAGCTGTTATTCATTTTGGTTCTGTATTATTTATTCGGACCCTCCGAGAGAGGGCAATATTGTAATAAGTGTGCGTGTGTGTGATGTATGTCTTCCAACCCCACGTCTTTCTCCCTTTTATTTACTAGCTTATGTTGGTTAGTTTAGGGCACGTTTCACTTAGCATACTTATGTTCGCATGTTTGCATTCATTCATCTGTTTTGCATACACCGGGCTCGACGCATCATACTAACTGCATTGTATTTCAATTTCAAAGTTGAATACATGTTATCTGTTGCATTTCATATGCCATGTTTAGAATAGCCGAGCCTATTTTAATTGCATTTTTGCATGTGTTGCATTAGGCATTTCAGCATAGTTAGGATTCATGCATGTTTTCTAATTAGCTTCTTTCTTTGGCTTGGAGTACTCGGTAAGTATTTATACTTTAGCATCCTTGCATGTGTGTGAGTGACTGCCATGATAGCATACTTGCCATGAGGCTATGTGCTTATGTGATATAACTGCCTGAATGCCTGTGGGTGGAGGTTGGGTTATTTAAATTGGAATAATGCATTGCATGAGAGCTTTAAGCCCACTTGAGAGTGGCAAAATCACGTTTTCTAAGCCCACTTGAGGGTGGCAAATCCACGTCTTAGCCTACTTGCGAGTAGCACCATCAAACCATCTTTCAAATAAACATGAAATGTTTTGTTCCAACTCAAACGATCCAGTCTATACTTGTATGCTGTGTGCATCACATAGTAATTCTAGGCTAATAACCAGAATAAGAGCACATAATGTTTTCAAAACTCGATATCATGCTTAGTAGTGGGCCATCTTTGATCGGGCGAGCGGGGGTGCTCATAGCTGACCTTCCCCAATCGTACCCAAGTTCCCGAGCTGAGGCAACTTTGGTGATGACGGACACGTGGCCTTAGGCAACGAGTCAGGGTTTCCTAAATTTCCCAAAATAAAATATTTAGGTGGCAACGCTGTATCTGGCAAAGCAGTCCATGTTTGGCACTTCTTTCAAAAAATCTGTTTTCAAAAACGATTTGCCGAATTTGGACTCTTTGATGATTCATCGGTCTTACATTGCACTCTGCGAGATTAGATACAAGACCATGACATTGAGTCCTGAACTGTAGTGAGCCCAATGAACAAAACGGGATTCCCTCCCGGGACGCTCGGGGACATCTACAGCTGTTTGTAGGAGAGATGTGGAAGCTTTTCATGGATGGAGCGTCCAACAGGCACGGTGTAGGACTTGGCATAGTCCTCATCTCACCAGACAGCCTAATCGTGGAGCAAGCAGTCAACCTTGGCTTCCCAGCATCAAACAACGAAGTGGAGTATGAAGCGCTTTTGGCAGGCCTAAAATCACCACTCTATATGAAGGCCACCGAGCTAATGGTTTACAGTGACTCGCAGCTGGTGGTAAACCAAATTTCAGGCGACTACGAGGCAAAGGATGAAAGAATGGCTAAATACCAAGAGTTAGTCAGAAAAGAAATCACGAAATTTGAGGTAGTGCGGATAGAGCAGATCGGCAGGGAAGAAAATAGTAGAGCGGACGAACTAGCAGGCTTTGCTTCGATGGCAGATACATCCATCCCTCATCCGTTACTGATGGATTACCTACCAAGACCAAGCATTGAAGAACTTGAAGTAGCTGAGGTATGTTGCGCCGAATTAGGCCCCTCATGGATGCATCCCATTATAATGTTCTTAAAAGACGACGTCTTACCTGAAGAAAAGAAAGAGGCCAACAAAATAAGAGCAAAGTCACAACGATTTTGGCTCTCCCCATCTATGGCCTTGTACAAGAAATCCTTCACAGTATCTTACCTAAAGTGTGTTCATCCCAGCAAAGTCGAAGCATTCTTGTTCGAGATACACGAAGGCGTATGCGGAAGCCACCAAGGGGGAAGATTATTGGCCTACAGAGCAATTTCACAAGGATATTGGTGGCCTTACATGCAAGCGGATTCAGAGAAGTATGTCAAGAAGTGAGAGAAATGCCAGAAGTTCGCACACCAAATACATCAACCAGCCAGAGAGCTTCTACCTTTAACTAGCCCATGGCCCTTTGCAATGTGGGGCTTGGACATAGTAGGACCACTTCCAACAGCACCCGGCAACAGAAAGTTCTTTCTTGCAGCAACAGACTACTTCACAAAGTGGGTGGAGGCAGAAGCACTAGCATCAATAAAGGAGAAAGATGTGAAGAAGTTCGTCTGGCAGAATATCATCACTCGGTTCGGCATACCAAAAGCTCTAATATCTGACAACGGCACTCAGTTCGATGGCAAAATTTTTAGAGGCTTTTGTGAAGAGTACAAGATAGAATTCTACAATTCTACACCGGTATACCCCCAAGCGAATGGCCAAGCGGAAGCATCAACCAAAGTCGTCCTAGCTGGATTGAAGAAAAGGCTGGAGAAAGCAAAAGGCAAGTGGGCGAAGGAGCTTCCTCATGTTTTATGGGCCTACTGTACCACACCTCGACGATCAACTGGAGAGACGCCATTTTCCTTAGCCTATGGCATGGAAGCAGTAATCCCACTGGAAGTTGGCCTCCCCACAATTAGAAGTGACAATTTTGATCCAAACTTAAATGGAGAAGCCATAGCATTGGAGCTCGACCTTGCAGAAGAAAGAAGAGAAAGAGCACTGGTTCACATCGCCTCATACTAGCAAGAGTTATCCAGAAAATATAACAAGACAATATATCCAAGGCAATTCAAGATCGGAGATTGGGTGTTGCGCAAAGTAATGGGAAACACCCTGGTACCCGGAGAAGGCAAGTTAGGGCCCAATTGGGAAGGACTTTACAAAGTGGTTGGATTAGCAGGAAAAGGGGCATACCACTTGGAAGATGAAGACAACAAAGCCATTCCCCGGCCATGGAACACTGCCAATCTCAAACTATTTTACTTTTAGCTTTTCTTTAAACTTTTAGTTTTTATTTTTTCAATAAAACAAGTAGTTTCTTTTTCGGCATAAATTGTTTTCCTCTGTAAAAATAGTTTTAGGGAACTAGGGGCACTGAAATCAGAGTTGGCCGGAATAACCAACTTTAAGTTCTCTTCAGCTAGGATTAGGATCTGGGCTGAAGAGGTTGGCTGGAAAACCAACACTTCTCCTAAGCCAAGATAAGGATCGAGGCTGCAGGACGTTTGGCAGGAATAACCAAACACTTCGCTCTAAGTTGGCAGGAATAACCAACTTTGAGCTCTCTTCAGCTAGGATTAGGATCTAGGCTGAAGAGGTTGGCTGGAAAAACTAACACTTCTCCTAAGCCAAGATAAGGATCGAGGCTGCAGGACGTTTGGCAGGAATAACCAAACATTTCGCTCTAAGTTGGCAGGAATAACCAACTTTGAGCCCTCTTCAGCTAGGATTAGGATCTGGGCTGAAAAAGTTGGCTAGAAAAACCAACACTTAGTACTTCTCAGCCGAGGTAAGGATCAAGGCTGAAGAGTGGTTGGCTGGAAAAACCAATACTCAGAACTCTTCAGCCGAGATAATGATCCAGACTGAAAAGTGGTTGGCTGGAAAAACCAACACTTAGTACTCTTTAGCCGAGATAAGGATCCAGGCTAAAGAGTGGTTGGCTGGAAAAACCAACACTTAGTACTTTTCAGCCGAGATAAGGATCCAGGCTGAAGAGTGGTTGGCTGGAAAAACCAACACTTAGTACTCTTCAGCCGAGATAAGGATCCAGGCTGAAGAGTGGTTGGCTGGAAAAACCAACACTTAGTACTCTTCAGCCGAGATAAGGATCCAGGCTGAAGAGTGGTTGGCTGGAAAAACCAACACTTAGTACTCTTCAGCCGAGATAAGGATCCAGGCTGAAGAGTGGTTGGCTGGAAAAACCAACACTTAGTACTCTTCAATCGAGATAAGGATCAAGGCTGAAGAGTGGTTGGCTGGAATAACAACTTTTGGTAATCTTTAGCCGAGATAAAAACCTAGGCTGAAGAGGTTAGCAGGCATGACTAGATAGGCCTCAAGGTTAAAACCGAGATGGATATCTCGGCCAGAAAGCGTTATACTACATTCAAATTACATTTGGAAAGTAAATGCAAGCATGGAAGTAAACCGAAACAACAGTTGAAAACAAAAAGAAGCTTTCATTCAAAGTTTAAAGGTACAAAGGGTGGGGCTCAGCCCGGTTACAATTTCAGTTTCTTTCCAAAAATAAAAAGAAAGAAAATACAAGATCAAGCAAAGAGGTCATCAAGATCTGTATCCAAGTCAACCCGGAGCCCGGTTTCAGCAGGAATTTTGGTCACATTGTCAACCAAGTCTTCCACCGGTGGCTCTACCCAAGCTGACTGAACAGTGGGATCATTGACGACCGGGGCATTGTTGGGCTCAGATTCTTCTTCGTCATCCTCAGCTTGAAGAAATTTTTGTTGAATGGCCCGGGCATACTCCGCCATGTAGCTCGGTATGTAGTGTGGAGGAGGGTTTTGGAAGACCTCGGTCTCTGGACCATGACCGAGCTGTGCTAATGCCGCCTTCCACCCACACTTGAAGAATATATCTTTGGCAGCTTCGCATTGTTTGATATAAGTAGTCTCGCCCTCCTTATAGCCGCAGTCTTCCGCGTCTTTCGCCTTCTTCTCCAATTCCTTTATCTCGGCGTTCTTCTTTCCCTCGAGCTTGGCTAGCTCGCGCAGGTATTTATCTTTCAGCACGGCCGCAGCCTTTTGCTTATCTGCTTCGGCTGAATTGACCAGGCCGGTGAGCCGAGCCACTTCGGCCTGTAGCTCGGCCATCTTCTGCTGGGATTCTTTTAGCTCGGCCGTTTTAGCATTGGCCTCTGCCATGGCCTGCCTTGTGGTCTTTCGAAGTTCCAATACGCGTTTGTGGGCGATGTGGTTCTTCTGTAAGGCCTGCAAAAGGAGAGAAACAATTTTGAGATGAACCGAGCGAAAAGACGTTGAAATTTGGAGAAGGAAAATGAGAACTTACCAACACCATTGATTTTGTAGCCGAGCGAATGGCCTTCAGCTCTGTAAGATGATCATGGTGATCCATATCGGCTGGAAGGCAGACTCTCTTGGCCAGATTAAAGGCTAGCAAATGGTCTTTTTCCGAGACCACTGAGTCGGAGTCAGTGATAGCGCGGTTCTTGTATGTGACCTTAGGCACCCACTTGGAGGAGCTAGCTCGGTCAGAGCGCTCCGGTTGTGGGCTTGGTGGTGTAGATTAGGGAAGGATGGTTTCATCTTCGTCGACAAGGCGTGGCTCAGTTGTGGAAGTCCGAGCACGCTTGCTTGGGTGGGATGATGAAGGCTGATGGGATGGTAGGGCTACCACGGTCTCCTGAGTCTGACCGGCTTGTGGTACCTCGGGCTGGTTTGTCTCGGTGATGAGTGCTCTTATAGCTCTCTTTTTTGCCATCTCTTGCTCCGCTATTAATGGAATGAGGTTGATTTGTGGAAGGAAAGGATCAAGCTCAGGTGAGGGCTCCAACAAGAAATCGATCACTCTGGTCTTCCTACGGCTGCTGTATCTATATGTCGATTCAAAGTTTAGAAGCTCCGCCCAACTTCTATTGGGATATCGCAGTGCGGCGCGAAGTGCGTCTAAGTTGGGTTAGCTATACAGGGATTTGAGATGGTTCAAGTCTGCACAAAGGAAAAAGACAGCAGTCAGTACGGGTGAAGATCAGAACAATGAAGTAAAGAAGAGCATGAAATTGAGCCGAGGTATTCATACCGGCTACACCCTTGTTCCAGTTTATTCGGTCGCCCGAGATCTGGGCTTCCTGGTCTTCGAAGTTCCCAGAAACCCAGGAAAAATCATCGTCGTTCACATCTTTATCTGGGGTGTTTTTTATTATTTTCTCACGGCGACGCCTTATTCTTAAATAATACACCCAGCCATCTTCATTTTGGCCTAGGGAGTACTGGTGAAATATCTCGGCTAAACCGAGGTTGAGGCCGAGCCGGCGGTTAGTTCAGCAATGCCATTGATTATTCGGTATGAGTTTGTGGAAAGCTGGGTAGGGCAGAGATTTGTTTGTCTGAGGAATTCACAAAGAAGAGGCTGTACAGGGAATCGAAGGCTGGTTTCTATTATTGAAAGAAGGGTGAAGGGAACAAAGCCCGGTTTACCCCAAGGGGTGGTATCTAGTTCGGCTAAACTAAGGTGAACATCATCAGGAATGTCATAGTCCCTTCGGAACTTGGCCATAGCCCCTGGTGAGTTTACCAAAAACCTATATTTACCCATGTGGTCTTAAATTATGAATAAATTAGCTAGAGTGTTAGCTCGGTGTTGAGAAGGTGTTGAGTATCTCGATTGAAGCGGTCAGAGGAGTGCCTGGGCAACCTAAAAGTCTACAAAGTGAAAAGGAAAAGTGTTAAGCACAAACCGGTAGACCGTGCTAAAAGTAACAAAGGTAAAATAAATGTTGTCTTAGCTCGGCTACGTGGAATACTATCCATTCTTAGCTCGGTTTGAGCAAGGGACTTTAGCCCCGTTAAGTAAATGAGAAGTTCGTAGCTCGGTTGTAGCTTATGGTGCAATATTTTTAGTTCGGTTTTGACTAAATCAGGGAGCTGGTTTAGCCACAAGTTATAGCTCGGTCGGTGGTTGAGGCTTTCTAGCGCGGTATTGCGCAAACCGAATACGGTTCGCTAGCTCAGCTAAATAAAACAGAAGGTACTTGGACCTATTGAAACTACAAGTATGGCGTAAAGTTTTAGTTCGGTTGTTTAGTTTGGCTAGGTTCGCACCTAATACAAACAACTTCCTAGTTCGGTTGGAGTGTGATTTTGGATCTAAAAACGTCCCATTTCAATTTGTTTGCAAATCCAGTAGGTGTGATTACTATTTAAAAGGTTCTTGTTCATTATAGAAAGATCCATTTGAAAGTGTTGTGGACAAACATATATATACAAGTGATACGTGTTGCTAGTCTATACAAATGGAAAACAAAAGAGGAAATGGGAATAAAGTTACTTACAGTTTGAAGGCAGAAAAACACAAATCCAAGCCGCAAGAATAGTGAGTAAAGCACAAGCTTTGCAAATGCTGAAGGTTGTGGAAATGGAGATTTAGAGAGAAAGAGAAGATGAATAGAGGTATTGTGATCCGGAGAAATAGGGTTTTTTGTATAAACTCTGGTTTTTGGTGGGACTGTTCAAAATTCGCGAGGTACAAGGACGGCGTGACAGCTACGCTGGGCTAATGAGAGTCTGCCACGTGTACATGGAATAGAAAGCGATTCAATTACAGTGACTGAAGAGACGTTTTGATCGAACAAATTAGTAGCCCGATGTGAATTCAGCTCGGTTGAAAGGCAAAAGTTTTTAGCTCGACTGGAAAACAGGTAATCCTAATCATACTACGCAGATGGAATTAAGGGGCAATTGAGAGGGTAATTTATGTTTAAATTGGGCCGAGTTAAGTAGGAGACTTCTTTAGTAAATGGGCTGCAAGATGGACCAAGGTAAAAGCAGATTTACTTCGGTCTAAAAGACTAAGCGTGTATGGGCCAAGCTAGCTTGGCACTGTGCTTGGGAGAGCTGAGCTAGCTTGGCATTGTGCGTTGGAGCGCCGAGCTAACTCCGACTTCGTACTTGGTTAGCTCGGTATTAAGAAAATAGCCCAGTTGGATTATGTCAAACCGAGGTACACGCAGTGAAAGAAAGAACCGAGCTAGTTGGAGTTTGGTCTAGTCTGCGGCTTTAGCATGGCTATGTTAGCTTGGTCATATTGACATCCAACCATGGTAAAACCATCTCACTTGGTTTAAGCAGTGAGGGAAGTGGTGAAGGATAAGCATTATCTTTCAGAAGTGTGACTCCTAGGAGGACTCTACATGGAGGAATAAGAGTCCTACTAGGATTGTGCCACGCGGAACCTATAAAAGCTCATAGCATCACCTATGGAAAGGTAACACAACTTTGATTCCCAATTACACAGAGCTTTTTGTCTATTTGTCTATTTTGCTGACTTAGGCATCGGAGAGGTATCCGGCACACACCCGTCGGCTAGCTCACGTTTGTGTTTTCAGGGAGTAAAGCGACGACGTTTAGAGGAGCGCAGATTTGATCAACAAGATTAGACGAGAAGATTATTTCTTGCTCATACAGAAGTGTTATAATCCAAGAAGTCCATAAAGAAATTTTTTAACCCACTTAGTCTCATGTATGTAAATTTTTATTCTATAAAGTCATTTTTCTTAATTTACACTATTTTCTTAAACTCTTATACCCTTATATTTAATGTTGATATTTAATATTGATAGTTAATATCTCTAAACCCTAAACCAAAAAAGCTCTGTTTTCATCAAACTTGAATGTTGATATTTAATGTCCCTAAACCCTAAACGAAAAAAGCTCAATTTTTATCAAACTTATTAAAAAATTTGACAATCTTATAAAATGGATACCTTTCCGAAAAGTTCTTTAATGGCTTCAACGCCCTGCGAATTCTCTCTCATCTGATGTGAACGTTCAAAACATCTTTTCAAAAAATTCTCTCTCATCTAATATAGTGATGTGAACGTTCACAACATGAGACCATTCTTATTTTTAAGAAGTGATAATATGTTGTTTTCCCCATTTTTGTGATTGTGATTGCTATTGGTGATGACAATCAACATTAAACATCAACATCATGTAATTGACAACACATCATGTAATTGCCTCTTTTTTATTATGAATATTCACGTCATGTTTATATTCAAATGAAAGTTGAGGCTTGTAGTTGTGTAATTTGATGCAATGCTGATGTGAATCTTAACATCACATTTATCACAACGTCAACTGATGTGAATATTCACACGTCATGTTTATATTCAAATGAAAGTTGAAGCTTGCAGTTGTATAATTTGATGTAATGTTGATGTGAACCTTAACATCACCTTTATCACAATGTCATCTGATGTGAACATTCACATTTACGTCATCTAATGTGAACATTCATATCATCACATACAATCATGTTTATATTCAAATGAAAGTTGAGGCTTCTAGTTGTGTAATTTGATGCAATGCTGATGTAAATCTTAACATCACTTTTATCACAACGTCATATGATGTGAACATTCACATTCACAACTTCTAATGTAAATATTCACGTCATCACGTACAGTTAAAATTTAGATGCATGGGAACTACCAAAACATAATGACAATCAATAAATAACCATATTAATTTTTTTATATATATCAACATTAAATAGTGGTGTGTAGTTAATGCATTTTTTTGAGTGAAGATATGGGGAATAGGAATGGTCATGTGAACTACTAAAATATAATGACAATCAACATCAAATATCAACACCAATGGGGGCAGGAGATATTAAGGGTATTTTGATCTTCTTACCTAGAATAAGACCTAATGGAATAATAAAAAAGAATATGGGTTGGATGGAATAAAACTCTAACAAAGAGGATTAATCAAAAAAGCTCTCATCTTGTAGTCTCTTTTTATTTTGCACCAAAAAAATTTATTTTTCCAACTTATATATGATACTATATATACAAATGTTTTTGTGTATATGGTAAAAAAAATTATTCGTCCTTTGACTTTTTCGGTGATAAAATCACGATTCCGTCCTTGGGTACATCATGAGCTTTCTTGTTACTTACATTTAGACATATCTTCCATTTTAATTCTAGGAACCACTTTTAAGAAAAATATTATGAGAACAGAGGTTAAGATCTTTTTTAATTACAAGTTTGAATTGGAGATTTCAATTTTAACGCATGTGGTTAAAATACATCATCACACTTCAACAAAATGCACCTTTAGCGACTAAAATTGGCGACTAAAAAAAATTTAGTCACCAAAAGTTGTGGAATTGGCGACTAAAATTTTTTTTAGTCGGCAAAAGTACAATATTTAGCTACTAAATTTTTTTAGTCGAGGTATATTTACTATTGACGAATAAAAAAAATTTAGTCGCTAAACATGCCACAATTGGCGACAAAAAAAAAAACTTAGTCGCTGTATATTGACTTTTGGCTACTAAAATATTTAGTTGCCGAATGGGAAATAAAAAAATTATTTTTTCTCTTTGGCGACTAAAGTTTTAGTCGCCAAAAACTTACTTTCACCGACAAAAAAAAAAAATTAGTCATCTTATATTGACTTTTGGCTACTAAAATATTTAGTCGCCGAATGAAAAATAAAAAAATTATTTTTTCTCTTTGGCGACTAAAGTTTTAGTCGCCAAAAACTTACTTTCAGCGGCAAAAAAAAAAATAGTCACCGTATAATGACTTTTGGCTACTAAAATATTTAGTCGCCGAATGGAAAATAAAAAAATTATTTTTTCTCTTTACCGACTAAAGTTTTAGTCTCCAAAAACTTATTTTCAGCGCCAAAAAATTATTTGTCATCGATTAATTTTTTTTTATTTATCTTTCAACGACTAAAATTTAGTCGGCAGATGTGTTCAAAATTTTACTGGGAAACATTTGATATTGGCGCCTAAATTTTTTCCCAAATCTATTCACACGGTTCTCTCTCTCTTGCTCTCCCTCTGATCAGTACACCAAACCAGACGTACGCTCAGTGACGGTCACCACCTCACCATCACACATCGCCACCGCTACACGTCACTACCTCCACTGCTGCAAATCACAGGTTCTTGTCCCTCTCTCTTTGTCGCTCTCGGTCCTCTCCCTCTCTGTCGATCTGGATCTCTCTCTCTCTCTCTATACAATCCATGCCTTGCAATTTCTGTGGTGAGTAATTTTTGTTTTGCCCTATTCAATTTGTCTATCATTTTCAATTTTGGGTATGATTTGAGCTAGTTTTTTTGGGTTTTTTTTTTTAAATTATAATTATTTTTACTCATCGGAGTCTTAGGTGTTTGTTAAGTTCGCATCGATGTTGGACGATGAAAGAGAAGAGAAAGAGTTGGAACTCTCCTCTCCTGAAGTTGTCACCAAATACAAGAGCGCTGCTGAGATCATTAACAGTTATTCTCTCTCTCTCTATATATATATATGTATGTATGTGTGTGTATGTATCTATGATTCTGTGTTTCTATATACGTAGCTTAAAAGTAACGCCTTTTGTTCGAGGACGAAAGAGAGAAGAAAAAAAAATTGGGAATTGAAATGTGGTTTTTGGTGGGTATTCATTAAATGTTGTGTTTGATTATGCATGTATGCATTGTTTTTTGATGACCCAGTTCTACAAATTTATGGAAAAAATTGAAAATATGCAGAGGCTTTGCAATTAGTACTGTCAGAATGCAAACCAAAGGCTAAGATTGTTGATATTTATGAGAAAGGCGATTCATTTATCAGAGAGTAAGTTATCTCTCTCTCTCTATATATATATATATGTAGATATATGATTATGTATATACATGGGTTTGAGTTTACATTTTAAATTTTAGGGTTCTTTTGATTCTAAATAGTTTCAAATATGTGTAATATACAGTCAATATGGGAATATGTACAAGAATGTCAAGAAGAAGATTGAAAGAGGGGTTGCATTCCCCACTTGTGTTTTTGTGAACAACACTCTTTGTCATTTCTCTCCACTTGCCAGCGATGAGGCAGTGTTGGAAGAAGGTGATATGGTGAAGATGTAAGTTTTATTTGAGCACCATTTATCTATATACCATGAGAGGAGCTAATGTTACTATTTGTGAATAATGATGTACTTTGATGTTTGGATGCAGTGACATGGGGTGTCACATAGATGGTTTCATTGCTGTTGTAGCACACACCCATGTCCTTCAGGGAGGACCAGTGACTGGTAGCCAAGCTGATGTTATTGCCGCAGCAATACTGTAGCAGAGGTTGCCTTGAGGCTTGCAAGGCCGGGAAGAAAGGTAAAAATATATTAGGCTTGCATTTTAATTTTGTCTTAACCTAATATGAATCATATGATACTATTTTGAGTTGTAATTGTTGAATGCTTAGACTGAGTAATGGCTTCTGTTTTTTTCCTTTTTGTATCATAGACATTTGCCTTAATTTTTTTGGCCAACAATATCTACAACCTTGCAATAAAAAAAAATAGATGACTGATTGTTTTGTGGATGGTTTGGAAAAAAATATATGAAAGCTTTTTATTGTTTGTGTGGTTGTGCCTTGGTGTGACTTGTTATGCCAGCTCATAAATCCTTCTAGCTTCCCCTAAATGAGGAATATTCTGAATAAGCTATGGATTAACATCCAGATGAAGCTTTTGTCGTAGTTACTCTGATAGGGGATATTGCTTTTATGCAAGTTAAATAAATTCTTTAATGTCTTATTTTAATTTATAAAAACATGTTGAATCTTCTTCTCTATTTTTTTCCTTTGTAGAGCCACATGATCTGTATTGGGTGTACTTAGCATTCTCCTCGTATGTTGTCACAAGACACAAATTTTATAGAATATTTTGAGATCAAATAAACTATCTATAGAATAGTAATATAACTGTGTACACAATCTATGAAGAAGGCAACTTTGCCGAGGTGATCAATCCGTTGTTGATTCCCTCTTTTCCCTGTTGCCTATATTGTACTATGCCATACTTGGGATGCTGTGGGTTGATTTATTACTGATGCTTACAATTCTTGGAGGCAAAATCTTTTTAATCAACAAAAAAAACTTATGTAGAGTTGTTCTAGACCTTCAGGATTTAGCCTGGTCACTTCAGTGGGTATGGCAATTACTCTTCTTTTTCACCAAGTTGCCTTATTTGGTTATATTGGGTCACATACTAACTGTATTGGATATGCTTTTGAATTTTACAAATGATGAAATTGAATTGTATACTTCACCTGAGTTATAATTTATATTCATGAAGAAGATAGCCAAAGGCTATTGGTTTATCTCTGTATCGCTGAATCTCTTTCTTTATGGCAGAATAAAGACGTAACAGAAGCAATTCAAAAAGTTGCTGTTGCCTATGACTGCAAAATCGTTGAAGGTGTCCTTAGTCACCAGCTGAAGCAGTTTGTGATTGATGGAAACAAGGTTGTATTGAGTGTCTCGAGTCCTGAGACTAGAGTTGATGATACAGAGTTTGAGGAGAATGAAGTTTATGCAATTGATATAGTCACAAGCACAGGTGAAGGCAAGGTAATTATGCTTGCCATGTAGACCTACCTCTATATTATCTGTTCTTGTTTTATTTCTGCTCATATTTTTGGTGTCAAATTTGCAGCCTAAGCTATTAGACGAGAAACATACAACTATTTACAAAAGAGCTGTTGACAAGAACTATCATTTGAAGATGAAAACGTCAAGGTTCATATTCAGTGAGATAAGCCAGAAATTTCCTATCATGCCATTTACAGCAAGGTTTGTTACATTTTCACTTGTTTGGCCATTGGTCCTTTCTCCGCTGGCCTAATTGTATTGGCAAAATATATAAAATGACAGGGCTTTGTAAGAGAAGCGTGCTCGGTTGGGATTGGTAGAATGTGTCAATCATGATCTGTTATAACCATATCCTGTTCTTCTTGAGAAGCCTAGTAAGAAATTCTAAATCCTGCAAGGATTCAAACACTGCTATATGTCAGTTGGCTTAACCAACAACTTGTCAACCTAGAAGTAAACATAAGCTAAGAGATGGGACAATGGTGGGGGCTGTGCATTGCATTTGCAATTTTCAATCATTGGCTGAGTTGTATAAAAATGTTTAAGTGAGTGTATAAAATTAAAATTATATAATGATTTAACAAGAAGAAAAAAATTAAATACACAAGATTCTAGTTGGATAGCATAGAGAAACAACTTGGCCTTAACCACTCATACATAATAATTAAATTTTAGTAGAGAGTAGAAAAATTGAGAGGGTTAAAGGAATACAGTAGAGTACCAAAACAACAATATGAATTTATTATCCATACAAGCCTTAATTGGAAGAAAAGAGAGGGGAAAAAAAATTAGAAGCATGAAATAAAAAAGGTATTGTTATTCTAGTTTTGTATTTTGTTTAGGGTATAATAAAAGGTCATAGTGAATTATAGTCTTAAAGAGTCCAATATACAAGAGGCATGAGCAGTATGATAGTTCTAATTTCAGCTTAACTCATGCTATGTTTTCTGTTCATGTAATCATGTTAATGGAGCTCTGACAACTATTTGATATTACTAACCTATCTACCCAAAAATG
The DNA here is from genome assembly GCA_030407325.1 of Camellia japonica. Taxonomy (NCBI): domain Eukaryota; kingdom Viridiplantae; phylum Streptophyta; class Magnoliopsida; order Ericales; family Theaceae; genus Camellia; species Camellia japonica. The sequence goes on from JAPPVO010000019.1 coordinate 26,513,249, forward strand.
GAAGGATATTGAGATGGTTATTTGACCCATTGCTGGACAGCAGAACAAGAGGGGACTAGAGAGAAATGAAGTACATGTCCAGCATAAAAAGGGCTCTAACCAGTCTTACTTTTAGTTGCTGCTGCAACAGCAAATAGTTCATATGGTACTTATTTGGGAGTTAACGCCAAAAACACCTTTAACTTAACCGAAAAAAGACGTTAAGGAGGCGAAAATACAAAACAGCCCCTGAACCACCGTACGGATGTCACAACCAGCTTCCTCATGACAAATGGGACCTGTGACAGTAGACGAAATGTAATTAGCACATGTACGTTGGGAGTTCGAGCCGAAAATGCTTTAAACTTAACCGAAAAAGGGCATTAAGGGGGAAAAAATTCTAAACAACCCCCGAACTACTGTGTGACTCTCATAGACAGCTTCCCCATGACAAATAGGACTTGTGACAACTGACGGAACATAATTCAGACCCATAGGTGGAGAGTTAGAGCCAAATATGCCCTAAACTTAGTCGAAAAAGGGCGTTTTGGAGGCGAAAATTCAAAACGGCCCCCTCACGACCGTGTGGCTCGCATGGATAGCTTCGCCATGACAAATAGGACTTATGAGATATGACGGAACATAATTCGGACCAGTAGAGGGATTGGTTAGCAGGCCTGGGGTAGAGTATTTACGCTGGTGATTTTGCTTTAGGTTTGTGCTGACATTGCTTGTTTTTGCTATACAATCTTTTGTACTATTTCCTAATTCCATGTTTCCATACCCATTTAGGCTTTAGTTATGTTAAACTTTGTGTCAATCACTTCTACACCTATATAAGCTCATATTAAACAATCTGAATTTTTTTATATGGTTGGGATTGTTTGTCTTATTTTTGGTTGAATTTGGATTGAAGGCTTACCGAGCATGATAGCAATAGGGACTTCAACATGCAATGGTTTCATGACAAAAGGAAATTTGCCCGAAAGGTTGAAGACTTTGGAGTGAATCTTGTTTTATCCTCTTATAATGATAAAGAAGCCTTGAGAAGTAAGTTGATGATGCCACCTATGATTATAAAGATGCCTTCCAAAAATGATATTGATTTTTCCTTTTAGTCTTTTTGTTTGTGATTCTAGCCTTCTTGATGTAAAAGCAGTTGTGATTTATTATGTTCTGTAGTCATTGGGAAGTTAGCTTTTATGTCACATATATATGATGCTAAATCTTTTAAAATGTTGTGGAATTTTTTGGAGGTTGGAAAATGACTACACTGATGGAGAATGCATATGCTTCATTTGATCTCATTTCCCCTTTTCCTGAACTCTGATCTCCCCATGTTGCTTATTGTTTGATTTCTTTGAAGAACATGCATATGCTTCATTTTATCTCACTGCTTTGAAGTTCAAAAATCTCAACTTCTCTCTTATAGTTTTCAGTTGGATTGCTGCCACATGTTGAATAAGCTTGCTACACTCTTATTTCTTAACTTCTTTTATTTGTGGTTTGCTCAATATCATTCCAGGCATGTACAAGCAAGAGTTCATTTTCTGTGTGCAAGTAAAGGAGAGGTTGCGTAGTTCAGATGATTACCAAGCATTCTTGAAGTGTCTTCATATTTACAGCACAGAGATAATCACAAAAAAATATTTACAAAGTTTGGTATGTGAGATCCTTGCTATCTATCCTAGTGGCAATTTTATTCTTTTGCATCTATAGAACTACTAACTGTTCCATTTACAAACAAGAACTTGGGTTAACAACCCTTATTGAATTTGCATTATTGATTTCATATGGTGTTCAGTTGTAAATTTTTAGGTCGATGTTTTTAGTGTTTTCACTAGGAATGCAGTGTTATTATCATGGCTTTTCAGCACTTAATGTTAGACTCATTTTTTAAACATAATGATATGACACTTATTAAAATATCTAAATTAATTTTCTCTTATTTATTCTCAAATCATCAATCAATCATCTTACTTACACATCACTGGACATAAAAAGTAGATCTAAAAAGTAGATTTGTATATCATTTTTCTTAGACATTCTTGAAACATCAAATGTGTTTTAGTAAAAATTTTAGTGAATGTAGTATTGCTCTCATATTTTTGTCACGTAAATGCCATTTCTTGATTAACCTCTCAACCAACATTACAATAAATTAAGGTTTTAGAGGAGGGGAAAATGCAAAATAGCCACCGAACCACCACATGGACGTCACAACCAGTTTCCTTACGTCAAATAGGACTTGTGATAACAGACAGAATGCCATTAGCACTTGTAGGTTGAGAGTTAGAGCTGAAAACGGCTTAAACTTAACAGAAAAAGGGCGTTAAGGGGGCAAAAATGCAAAACAGCCCTCGAATCACCAAATGGACATCACAACCAGTTTTCTCACTTCAAATAGGGCCTGTGACAACAGACGAAATGTCATTAGCACATGTAAGTTGGGAGTTAGAGTTGGAAACAGCTTAAACTTAACTGAAAAAGGACGTTAAGGGGGTGAAAATGCAAAACACCCCCGAACCACTGTACGAACATCACAACCAGTTTCCTCATGTCAAATAGGACCTGTGACAAGAGACGGAATGTCATTAGCCCGTGTAGGTTGGGAGTTAGAGCCGAAAACGGCTTAAACTTAACCGAAAAAGAGCATTAAGGAGGTGAAAATGCAAAACAGCCCTTGAATCACCGTACGGATGTTACAACCAGTTTTCTCACGTCAAATAGGACCTGTGACATCAGACGGAATGTCGTTAGCATGTGTAGGTTGGGAGTTAGAGCCGAAAACGGCTTAAACTTAACTAAAAAATGGCATTAAGGGGGCGAAAATGCAAAACAGCCCTCGAACCACCGTACGAACATCACAACCAGTTTCCTTACGTGAAATAGTACCTATGACAACAGACAGAGTTATAGCGATCCCGGTTTTCCCTCCATTGGTTGTTGTATTCCGGACTCGGTTCCGTGGATGTCTGTTGTTGTATATGTTTCATTTTCATCCTTTAATTCCTTGTATTTCAGTTTTGGGATGTATTGGGCAGGTTTGTAACATGTTGGGTGTGTTTTGAAACAAATGGTTGCTGCCCATATTTTGGTGTCTTCGCTCGAGCGAGGGTTTTGTCGCTCGAGCGAGCTCTGTGTTTTAGTTCCTTCGCTCGAGCCAAGGTTCTTTCGCTCGAGCGAGAGTTGAGGGGTGTGTCTGTTGGCTCGAGCGAGAAGTCTTGCGCTCGAGCTTGCGTCTTTGTCTGGTTTGGACCTGAAGGTTGCATTTCTTGGCTCGAGCTCGCTCTGTATGTTTTGGGTTTCTTCGCTCGAGCGAGCTTTTCTTCGCTCGAGCGTGCTTCTGGGTTGCAAACTTGAAGCTTCGTGTTGTTGGCTCGAGCGAGGCTTTTTTGTGTCTGGTCGCTCGAGCAAGGCTCGAATATATCAGTTGCAGCAGCGTGTTTCTCCTTCACTTTTCCCTCTCTTTTTACTTCCAAACCCTAGATCTGGCTGCTCTTCCCTCTCTATACACCTTCTCTCTAAGATTCCATCTACTTCTAGAGTGTTTCCACCCAAATCTCCTTGTAAGAAAGATAGAGGGTGGTGTGGGCTTCACTTTAATCTGAAAAATCATGGATTTGGAGCACTTTGAGTTTTCTTCATCAACTCCTTTAGGCTTCTAATTTCGAGGTAGGGATAACCTACTCCTCTCTATGAGTTTTGACATAAATGTTGGGTATTTTGGATAGATGGTGTTGTTTGGTAATTTTGGGAAAGTTAGGGTTTGTATTGAAATTATATAAAAAGGGGTTTTGTGTTTTAAAAACTCCATGTATATGTGAGACCTTGGAAAATGGAACTATTGTTGTTGAATTGAAGAAAATGAGCCTTGGGGCCAAAGTTGGGAAAAATAGAGAAAAGCCATAAATTAATGTGATTAATTAATTTGGAAAACTTATGAGAATGTGAAATTGAATTGAAAATCATGAAGTTGGGAAATTATGGGATTAAATGGTGTAGTTGGATTAGTTAATCACTCACTTATGAAAAGGTTGATATGTTATCTGTTTGATAAGTTTATTATCTGTTTAGAGATAACTGTTTTGGGCTATCGGTGGAGGATAGTCTTGATTGTTGTAGACATTGTATGTTGATTAGGGAAAACTGAAACTAATCACCTAGAATATGTCATTGAATATGACGGTTGGAATAATACATCGAATATGTGTATTGATTGATCATTGTATATGATAAGTGTTTAAATACATTGTATATGTACGTTGTTTGGGAGGAGATAGGGGATGTACTCCATGGTTTGAGAGGAGATAGGGGATGTACTCTCAAACCTGTTTAGGAGGAGATAGGGGATGGACTCCATTAATAACTAAGTTGGCTGGAGTGTCTAGAGTGAAAGTCCCGAAATCTTGATTACGTTTGTATAACGTACATGATTGAAGTATTGAAATGTTTATATATGAGTTGTAGTCTCATTTGAATTGTGGATGATGGAAGTGTTTTAATATGAGTTGTAGTTTCATTTAATAGTTTGGCTAAACAATGAACCATGTTTATGATTTTAAATTGGTTAATTAAAGGAAAGTGGAATGAAACCCAAATGTATTTGGCATGAAACTAGGAAGTGTTATAAGTTGGTTCACAAGTGTTAACCTTTTATCAAATGCTAATGTTTTAGTTATTGCTCATATCTGGCTTAGTATATCTCTACTGGGCTGTGGCTCACCCTATATGGGACATCATTTTCAGGTTCAGGTGATATGCCACCTCCAAGGACGTAGCTTGGGAGGCTTAGAGGCTGAAAGATCTTTTTGTTATTTTCTTTTTGGTATTACATGTAAATTCAAGCCAAGGGCTTATTTTGTATAAAGAGTTAGAACTCTTCTTTTGTTGTTCCCAAGTGTTGACTTGGAAAGTTGTAAGCCCGTAGGGCATTTACTTTTGATGTCAACATGTAATACTTTTGTACTTAATACTTTGATGAATGGAAAATATGCTTTACTCTATTGTCTATGCATGTCAAGAATGTTGCGTTTATGTGTTTTATTTTGAGGGCGTTACAACTTGGTATCAGAGCGTACCGGGTTTGAATACTTTGGGTACGTGGGAAGTGATTTGTATCACAATGGGTTTGTCTCGCTTGTTAGGGACTTATGCATGATGTTATATGTTTATTTGATAACATGTTTATGTGACTATATGGGTATGGGATTTAGTTTCTAGGATGTTGATTGGATCTTTGGGTTTCTGGGAGTCTTGTTGGAAAAACACTTGATAAATGTTGTTTCTAACTGGAACTCGAGCAACGCCTCGAGACTGTCATTATCCGGAAATGAAATTCGTAAGTGCTTATGTAATTATGTGCTTACGTGGAATGAATTACTGTTGTCCAATGCATTAAGACGCGAGTGAAATTGTTTCGGCACATTTGTGAATGTGCTAATGTTCTTTGTTCCCTTTATTAGGATGTCAGGACGATGACGTGATGGTAGGCGAGGTAGGCCTAGGAGGCAGGAGATGCCTATACCGGATGAAATTCCGGCTCAGCAGGAGGGTGTTGGTCAGGCTAATGTGGCCGAGCCAGTAGGTCAGCAGGCCATGGGCGCCTTAGCCCGCGAGATGGCAGAAGCATTGAGGGAATCCACGGACATTCTCAGAGCTGAGAATCAAGTCCAGGCCCATGTTGCTGAGGTGGGGCCTTCTTTCTTGAAGAAGGGGTTTTTCCGGTCCAATCCGAATGAGTTTCTGGGGGATCCTAAAGAGCCACTTAAGGCTGATGAGTGGCTTGAGCAGATGATGAAGACGTTTGAGATGCTTGGCATCGAAGACAGAGGCTTGAGAGTGACCTTGGCATCCTTCCAGTTGAAGGGAGACACGGGTTAGTGGTGGAAGTTTGTTTGGGGCCGTATTGGTGGGACTTGGGAGGCTTTTGTTGGTGCCTTTCAGGAGACGTTTTTGCCTCCCGCAGTCAGAAAGAAGTTAAGGGATCAGTTTTGTCAGCCCAAGCAGCTGAATACACCAGTGGCCGAGTTTGAGGCCGCATTTACCAGTTTATCTAGGTCTGCTCCTGAGCTAGTGGCGTCTGAGGAACGCCGTTGTCTTAAGTTCGAAAAGAAGTTAAGGACCGGGCTCAAGCTTAGGGTTACAGGGTCCATGACTCAGGAGTATGGGTGCCTTGTGGATGTTGCGACTCATCTTGAGATTATTATGCATGAGGAGGATGAGAGGATGAGGGGCTTCAAGAGGAGTCAGAATGCCTAGGGGGATGGCAGGAGGCAGAGGGGTTCTAACCCTCAATAGTCCCAGGGTGCGTTTGCGAGATCTACCTTTCCAATGCCGAGTTCAAGCTCTGGAAGAGGCAGTCAGGGAGACTTTACTTGTTACAAATGTGGTCAGCTGGGCCACAAGTCTCCAGCTTGCCCTCAGAGGGGAGAAGGTCAGAGAGCAGCTTCATCTTCGGCTCGTCCTCAGAGCCAGAGTCAAGGCAGAGGCCAACCGCTCTCTTGTTACCAGTGTGGTCAGGCAGGGCACCTGAAGAGGTTCTGTCGGCAGTTGAGTGGCATATCTGGTGCATCAGGGTTGAGGCAAAGTTATCAGCCAGCTCAGTCTGTTCAGGCCTCGAGGGCCAATTAGGGAGCCTCATCGTCTCAGTCTGTGCAGCAGTCTTTTGCTCCGAGAGGAGAGCAGGTAGATCAGAGACCTTCAGGACGTGTGTATGCTGTTATTGCACAGGATCTTGTACCGACTCCATCAGTTGTAAGAGGTACCTTTTTGTTTTGCAACTCGGTTGCTAATGTATTGATTGATACGGGTGCATCTCATTTCTTTATATCTGCTGCATTTGCATCTGTTTTGGGGTTGGAGTTGGCGCAGTTAGCTTCTCCTATTTATGTTGTATCTCCTGTTAGAGGTGAGTTGATCTTGAAACAAGGGTGTAAAGGATGTGATATAGAGGTCGCCGACCGCCGGCTCCCATTTTCTTTTGTAGTTATGGCCATGTCGGGTTTTGATGTGATTTTAGGTATGGACTGGTTATCGTCATACCGGGATGTTATCGATTGCTACCGCCAGAGGGTTACTGTATGTACCTTGAGCGGGGATTGTTTTCATTTCTTGGGAGATCGGGTTGGTAGTGTTTTTACCACTAGTGTATGATCCGCGAGAGCGGAGTGAGCTTAGTGGCCTTCTCGCTAGCTGTATGAGTGGAGAGTGTGATGAGACCCAGGCTGAGTTGCCAAGAGTGGTTTGTGAGTACTTGGACGTCTTTCCCAAGGATCTTGTTAGTTTACCACCTCATCGAGAGATCGAGTTCTCTATTGACTTAATGCCTGGTACGGCACCGATTTCCATGGCACCGTATCGTTTTGCCCCAGCCGAGTTGAGTGAGTTGAAGATTTAACTCCAGGAATTGCTAGATAAGGGCTTTATCCGCCCTAGTACTTCAACGTGGGGAGCACCAGCCCTCTTTGCTAAAAAGAAAGATGGGGCTTTGAGACTTTGTATTGATTACCGGAAACTGAATTGGGCTACGGTTAAGAACAAGTACCCTATGCCTCGTATAGATGATTTGTTTGACCAGTTAAAAGGGTCCCGTTGTTTCTCTAAGATAGATTTGAGATCGGGTTACCATCAGTTGAGGGTCAGGGAGGAGGATATCCTGAAGACGGCATTCCGTACACGGTATGGCCATTATGAGTTTCTGGTGATGCCTTTTGGGCTCACCAATGCACCGGCAGTTGTGGACGTCCCCGAACGTCTCGGGAGGGAGATCCCGTTCTGTTCATTTGGGCTTACTACAGTTCAGGACTCAAAGTCACGGTCCTGTATCTAATCTCGCAGAGTACAATGCAAGACCAATGAATCATCAAAGAGTCCAAATCCGGCAAATCGTTTTAGAAAACAGATTTTTAAGAAATAAGTGCCAAACATGGACTGCTTTGCCAGATACAGAGTCGCCACCTAAATATTTTGTTTTGGGGAATTTAGGAAACCCTGACTCGTTGCCTAAGGCCACGTGTTCGTCATCACCAAAGTTGTCTCGGCTCGGGAACTTGGGTACGATTGGGGAAGGTCACTTCGTGAATACCCCCGCTCGCCCGATCAAAGATCGGCCTCTACTAACCATGATATCGAGTTTTGAAAACATTGTGTGTTCTTATTCCGGTTATTAGCTTAGAATTACTATATGATGCGCACAACATATAAGTATATACTGGTTTGCCTAATTTGGAATAAAGCATCGCGTGCCCATTCGTTTTGAAAATGGATTGAAATTTGCTACTCGCAAGTAGGCTAAAACACGGGTTTCGACAAATTATTCCAACTCAAGCAACCCAACCTTCACCCACAGGTATTCAGACAGTTATATCATATAAGCACGTAGCCTCATGGTAAGCATGCTATCATGGCATTCACTTCACATGCATGCAGTATGCTAAAGCGTAAACACTCACAGTGTACTCCAAGCCAAAACAAAGAAACTAGTTAGTAATCATGCATGATCCTAGTTCATGTTAACGATGGCTAATGCATCACATGCAAAATGCAACTAGAAGAGGCTCGGCTAATCTAAGAGTGGCATGTGAAATGCAACAACTCGATACACATACTCAAGTTGGAATTGAAATACTATGCAATTAGTATGATGCGCCGAGCCCGGTGCATGCAATACAAATGGATAGATGCAAACATGCATAGCATAAGGTATGCTAATTGAAACATGCCCTAGAACTAACCATTTAAAGTAGGTAAGTAAAAAGGAGAAAGAAATGGGAGGGGGATGGAAGACATGCATCGCACACACGCACGCTTATTACACAATTCGCCCTCTCGACGGAGGGACCGAAAGAATAATACAAATTAATTAACTAACAAGCTAATTAAATATTATACAATGCCTAATTAATTAAGTGAACTAATTAAGCTAAGAAAGCGGTAAAGAGGCCTTGGGAAGAGGGATGAATGCGTGCACGCTCAGCTCCGCTCGGAAATCCACCACCATGCTCATGCTGCCTCTGTTTGCACTGCTCTTCTCCTCTGAAGACTGCACAAGTCTCAAAGCTGCTTCTAAAATACTCCCTGAGGGTTGTGGGAGGCCACCGGCCAAGAGGAAACACCACCGGCCATGGGGAATTGGTCATCGACCAAGAATAGGGCTCTCGGCCACAAATGGTTGGCCAACCGGCACTTAAGATGGCCGACCGGCCATCTCTTCCTGCAGAACCCTGTTTTGCTGCAGCAGAGGATAGACAAGGCATGGCAATGCATTTTCAAAGCAATGTGTGCACCACCACCCTCCTCATCATGTTTAAGACTCAAAGGAGTATGGCTCTCGATCCTCGGGCCATCAATCGCGCATTTCAATGCGTGATGGCCCAAGATGCCAAGTGTGTAACTTCAATATCAAATGAAATGCACGTAAACACATAAAGGGCCCCAACCTCTATCATAGTTAATCAAGAGGCAAGAGATGCATACACAAAGTTATGCAACCTAAGCATGCCAGCACACTAGTGCAACACAAGCATGTAAGCAATAATGCTATACAAGGCGATTAGCACATAACAATATGCAAAGACAAGCATGCAAACAAGCATGTGACTTCATTCAATCATGTAACAACATGTGAGGCAAACATGTAACAACATGTTAGGCAACCTAAAACCAAAAGAATGCATACCAAATGCACTACTACTTAAGCATGCAACAACATGTTAATGGGCCAAGTATGCAACAACATGCAAGGCAAGCATGCAATAACATGCGGGAATGGTCTTAAACTAATATGGACAACTCTCAAATAGGTCCAAATTAGTGGCCAAAATGCTAAAGGAAAAGAGGTAAATGCGCATACAAACATGCATGCTAATGGACCCAATAGTCAAGCATCAAAGGGCAACTTTTAAGTACACTTAAAAAGGAAGGAAAAGCATGCAAATGTAACAACATTACATGCTCTGAAATGGTGCTAAGAGTGATGCCAAATCACATAAACAAGCCAAGCATGCATGATTAAGGCTTAAGGCTTAAAACTAGGCAAGGGAATTGAACCAATGCTACACAAAACAAAGAGCATATGGCAAGTATGACCCAAAATAGTCCTAATCCATGGAAAAATAAGCCTAAAACATGCAATGACCAAAACTAAAACAAGCCAAATCAAAGGGGCAAAACATGGGGCAAACAAAGCCACCAAAGAGGTGTTACACTACACCTATCAAAGCCAAACATGGCATAACTTAAGCAATGGAAAATAGAGTTATGGCATGGTAAAACAAGCCCAAATACCCACTTAGATGGCAACCCAAAGGCTTACACATGATGGCATACACAATGGTCCAAACAAGGAACATAAAACGACAACTTAAAGGAGCATCAAATGTAAGTGAACAAGCATGCCATATGGACTAAAATGACATGGTAAGTGACTCCAACTCACCGAAATAGGCCAAGTAATGCATGCTAGGAGATTCAATACTTGAAGCCTACAAGCTAAATTGCATGGTAGCTATACAAAGCAAGTCATGGATGACCCAAATAACCAAAATCAGACCTCAAACATACCAAAACATGGATAAAAGCTTCTTGAAGTCAAGCCAAAATCATGCTAGAAAGACATGTTACAACATGATGCATGTTAGGCCAAATCATGGGATTACAAGACAAGTATACAAAGCATGCATGGCATGTCTAAACCAACTTTGGATAGAGGTAAATCATGGCAAAATAACACCAAATACCAGCTAAGACATGGCCAACATGAACTTAACCAAGGTGCTCACACATGAGGCTAATATGACAAGTATTGAAGACAACAAGGAGAGGGGATGGCCCTCTCCTTCTTAGGACCTCAAAACACCATCCCCACCACTAAAATCCCTCTGGATTTCAGTGGTGAGAAGGCCAATATGAGGTGGTCCCGGAGCTCACAAAAAGGGCACAAAAAAGAGGCCAAACAAGGCCTAAGAGGGGGTAAACAACCCCAAACACCAAAGTGATCTTAAACAACTATTTTAAGCACTTAAAAAAAGAACTTTTATCAGTTATACATGAAGCTTAAAACAGTATGCAAGATAGGCTAAAAGCTTGTGCAAAAATGGGGAATAAAGGGGTAAGTACTTACCCTTGAAGAACCTCTTCAAGAACACCACTCCAGCACCTTCCTTGGATCAAAACCAGCCCAAGAACCCTAAAATCAGCCCCAAGGGACCTTAGCTCCAAGGGATGGTGTAATGCTAGGTGTTTGTGTGCAAAAGTGTGAACAAAAGTCACTTTAGGCCACAAATACACACACAAATCAAAAGGGAGGGAGATATAGAGATAGATAGATATAAAAACTTCTAACCCTAAATTCCAGAACCTCTGGAAAGGGAGGAGAGGCTCCCCTCTTATAGGAATTCAATTCCTAAGCTTCTTGGAGAAGCTAACATAAGGGAACCAATCCCTCCATACACGTGTATGGAGGGGGTGCAAAGTGGATGCCAGCTGTGACAGCTGGCATAAAATATCTGCCAAAAGCAGATGAACAGGGTTCGGCTAGCAAAAATGGCCTATCGACCAACAAAAGTGGCCGATCGACCAAATAAAGTGCCGATCAGCCAACACTTTTAGCCGATGGCAAGAATAAGGGCTGGTGGCTTCAAGCCTTGGCCGATGGGGTGTAGAGATGGCCAACAAGCCACCCTTAGAAGCAAAAACACAAGTGTTTGGTCCATGACCAAGTACAAAACAGACAAGTTGAGAGATCTTGAGGCAAGGCGCGTAGCCGAGACCTCCAAGAACTCAAAACGAACACGAGCATGGATGATCACCGAGTGTTCAAATGGTGACGTCCAAGTCTTGAGGACGGTCAAAAATGGGGTGTCTACAGCAGTGTTTATGGATTTGATGAACTGGATCTTCCGGAAATTCTTAGATCGTTTTGTGGTCGTTTTCATGGACGACATTCTGATTTATTCACCTTCTGAGGAGGAGCATGAGGAACACTTGAGAGTGGTGCTTGAGTAGCTTAGAGCCCATAAGTTGTATGCTAAGTTTGAGAAGTGTGAGTTCTGGCTAAGAGAGGTCAAGTTCTTAGGCCATGTAGTCTCCGAGAAAGGGGTATCTATTGATACATCCAAGATAGAGGCAGTGTAGGATTAGGCACAGCCTAAGAATGTTTTTGAGATCCGCAGTTTTCTGGGATTAGCTGGGTATTACCGTCGATTTGTGAAAGATTTCTCCAAGCTAGCTTCGCCTTTGACTAGATTGACGCGGAAAGGGGTCAAATTTGTATGGAGTGAGACTTGTGAAAAGTCGTTCCAAGAACTTAAGGTTAGACTTACCACCGCTCCAATTTTGATTATTTCAAAGAGAGGTTTGGGTTATGCAGTGTATTGTGATGCCTCACGAGAAGGTTTGGGTTGTGTGTTGATGCAAGAGGAGAAAGTGGTAGCCTATGGCTCACGGCAGTTGAAAACACATGAGAGAAACTACCCTACACATGACCTAGAGTTAGCAGTTGTGATTTTTGCCTTGAAGATTTGGAGGCACTACCTTTATGGTGAGAGGTTCGAAGTGTCTTGGATCATAAGAGTCTGAAATACCTGTTTACACAGAAAGACTTGAACTTGAGGCAGATGAGGTAGATGGAGTTCATTGAGGATTATGACTTCGAGTTATATTACCATCCGAGGAAGGCCAATGTTGTGGCCAATGCCCTTAGTAGGAAATCCATTAGTGATGTAGCTTGTATAGCCATCTGGAAATGGGAAATGTTGGGTGCACTTGGCGAGTTTGATTTGCCTCTGGGCGAATCTGTTGAGTCTGCGGCCTTATTTTCTGTAGTTGTGCAGCCTACACTTGTGAGTCGAGTGTTAGAGGCACAGAGAGGTGACCTTGAAGTAGAATACCTCTGGGACAAGATCTCCAGTGGGAAGGTTAAGAAGGATTTGACTGTGTATCCCGACCTGAGTGTGAGATACAGAGACCGTTTGTTTGTGCCGGAGTCTTGCCGAGAGGAAGTACTCCGAGAGTTTCACCATTCACGCCTTGCGGTGCATCCGGGAGGCACTAAGATGTATCGTGATTTGGGTCGCCAGTTTTGGTGGCGGGGTATGAAGAAGGATGTGGCAGTTTTTGTGTCTAAGTGCCTTACTTGCCAGCAAGTGAAGGCCGAGCATCAAAGGCCAGCGGGTTTGTTGCAACCCTTGCCTATTGCCGAGAGAAAGTGGGAGCATGTCACAATGGACTTCGTTATAGGTCTTCTGCGGACTCAACGAGGTAGTGATGCTATTTGGGTGGTCGTGGACCGGTTGACTAAGTCGGCGCACTTCATTCCTATACGCGTGAAAGATTCGGTAGATCACCTTGCCGACCTATATATTCGAGACATAGTGAGGTTGCATGGGGTCCCAGTGTCGATCGTCTCAGATAGAGATCCACATTTTATTGCTAGGTTGTAGCAGAGCTTGCAGAGTGCCTTGGGCACTAGGTTGACCTTTAGCACGGCTTATCATCCTCAGACTGATGGGCAGTCTGAGCGTACTATTCAGATCCTTGAGGATATGCTTCGAGGCTGTGTCCTTGACTTTAGTGGGTCGTAGGAGAGGCACTTGCCCTTGGTGGAGTTTGCCTACAGCACCAGTTTCCAATCGAGTATTGGTATGGCACCATTTGAGGCCTTGTATGACTGACCGTGTAGGTCTCCAGTGTGTTGGGCCGAGGTGGGTGATGCACCTTTGTTGGGCCCAGAGTTGGTACGGGAAACGACGGAGAAAGTTGAGCTTATCCATAGGAGGCTTGTTACAGCCCAGAGTCGCTAAAAGAGTTATGTCGACCGTAGGCGGAGGCCTTTGGCATTTGAGGCCGGTGATCATGTCTTTCTGAAAATATCACCTAGGCGGGGTTTCATGAGGTTTGGAAAGAGTGGGAAATTGTCCCCTCGGTTTATTGGCCCTTTCGAGATCCTTGAGAGGATTGGCGAGGTTGCCTACCGTTTAGCATTACCGCCGCAGTTGTCTAGAGTTCATGACGTGTTTCATGTTAGTATGCTTTGGAAGTATGAGCCGGATCCGTCACATGTATTGGATTGGACCGACTCAGAGGTTGGTGAGGATGCCTCATATAAGGAGAGACCGGTGAGGGTCTTGGATAGGCGGGATCAAGTCTTCCGAGGCAAGACCATTCCCTTGGTAAAAGTTTTGTGGAAACATCACAAGGTCGAGGAAGCTACTTGGGAATGTGAATTAGAGGTCCGAGAGAAGTATCCGGATCTATTTGTGGATGTGTAAGCACATGTTGAAATATTTTGTTGTATTGATGAGCTTTAAGAACATTGAATATGTCTTAAGTTGTAAAACATTTTATGTGTTTTGATTTATGGAAGTGTTATGGAATATGCCTTGAAAATGGAAGTTTAATTTGACATTGTATATGTTAAATGTATTGTAGAAATGCAAATATATCATTAACATTGAATATGTTATGGAATGGTGGAATATGGTATTAGAATTTGTTAAATCTCAAAGAAAAGCATGTTGTTAATACATATTGGGTTATATTGTGAAATGCCTCTTGAAAAGAGATGAGATGACCGGTAATGGGTCAAGATGTTAGATATTGAATTGTAATATTGTTAAGAATTGGGAAGAAAACATGTTTTTAAAACTTATAACTAATTTCGGGGACGAAATTCTTTAAGGGGGGGAGGTTATAGCGATCCCGGTTTTCCCTCCATTGGTTGTTGTATTCCTTGTATTTGAGTTTTGGGATGTATTGAGCAGGTTTGTAACAGATTGGGTGTGTTTTGAAACAAATGGTTGCTGCCCAGATTCTGGTGTCTTCGCTCGAGCTCGGGTTTTGTCGCTCGAGCGATCTCTGTATTTTAGTTCCTTCGCTCGAGCCAAGGTTCGCTCGAGCCAGGGTTCCTTCGCTCGAGCGAGAGTTGAGAGATGTGTCTGTTGGCTCGAGCGAGAAGTCTTGTGCTCGAGCTTGCGTCTGCGTCTGGTTTGGACCTGAAGGTTGCATTTCTTGACTCGAGCGAGCTTTCCTTTGCTCAAGCGAGCGAGCTGTATGTTTTGGGTTTCTTCGCTCGAGCGAGCTTTTCTTTACTCGAGCGTGCTTCTGGGTTGCAGACCTGAAGCTTCGTGTTGTTGGCTCGAGCGAGGTTTTTTTGTGTCTGGTCGCTCAAGTGAGGCTCGAATATATCAGTTACAGCAGCGTGTTTCTCCTTTACTTTTCCCTCCATTTTTACTTCCAAACCCTAGATCCGACTACTCTTCTCTCTCTATACCCCTTCTCTCTAAGATTCCATCTACTTCTAGAGTGTTTCCACTCAAATCTCCTTGTAAGAAAGATAGAGGGTGGCGTAGGCTTCACTTTAATTTGAAAAATCATGGATTTGGAGCACTTTGAGTTTTCTTCATCAACTCCTTTGGGCTTCTAATTTCGAGGTAGGGATAACCTACTCCTCTCTATGAGTTTTGACATAAATGTTGGGTATTTTGGATAGATGGTGTTGTTTGGTAATTTTGAGAAAGTTAGGATTTGTATTGAAATTATATAAAAAGGGGGTTTATGTTTTAAAAACTCCATGTGTATGTGAGACCTTGGAAAATGGAACTATTGTTGTTGAATTGATGAAAATGAGCCTTGGGGCCAAAGTTGGGGAAAATGGGGAAAAGCCCTAAATTAATGTGATTAATTAATTTGTGTAATTAATTTGGAAAAGTTATGAGAATGTGAAATTGAGTTGAAAATCATGAAGTTGGGAAATTATGGGATTAAATGGTGTAGTTGGATTAGTTAATCACTCACCTATGAAAAGGTTGATATGTTATCTGTTTGATAAGTTTATTATCTGTTTAGAGATAACTGCTTTGGGTTATCGGTGGAGGATAGTCTTGATTGTTGTAGACATTATATGTTGATTAGGGAAAACTGAAACTAATCACCTAAAATATGTCATTGAATATGACGGTTGGAATAATACATCGAATATGTGTATTGATTGATCATTGTATATGATAAGTGTTTAAATACATTATATATATGTATATTGTTTGGGAGGAGATAGGGGATGTACTCCATGGTTTGAGAGGAGATAGGGGATGTACTCTCAAACCTGTTTGGGAGGAGATAGGGGATGGACTCCATTGATAACTAAGTTGGTCGGAGTGTCTAGAGTAAAAGTCCCGAAATCTTGATTACGTTTGTATAACGTAGATAATTGAAGTATTGAAATGTTTATATATGAGTTATAGTCTCATTTGAATTGTGGATGATGAAAGTGTTTTAATATGAGTTGTAGTCTCATTTAATAGTTTGGCTAGACAATAAACCATGTTTTTTATTTTAAATTGGTTAATTAAAGGAAAGTGGAATGAAACCCGAATGTATTTGGCATGAAACTGGGAAGTGTTGTAAGTTGGTTCACAAGTGTTAACCTTTTATCAAATGCTAATGTGTTAGTTATTGCTCGTATCTGGTTTAGTATATCTCTACTGGGCTGTAGCTCACCCTATATGGAACATCATTTTCAGGTTCAGGTGATATGCCACCTCCAAGGACGTAGCTTGGGAGGCTTAGAGGCTGAAGGATCTTTTTGTTATTCTCTTTTTGGTATTACATGTAAATTCAAGCTAAGGGCTTATTTTGTATAAAGAGTTAGAACTCTTCTTTTGTTGTTCCCAAGTATTGACTTGGAAAATTGTAAGCCCGTAGGGCATTTACTTTTGATGTCAACATGTAATACTTTTGTACTTAATACTCTGATGAATGGAAAATATGCTTTATTCTATTGTCTATGCATGTCAAGAATGTTGCGTTTATGTGTTTTATTTTGAGGGCGTTACAGATGGAATGCCATTAGTACGTGTAGGTTGGGAGTTAGAGCCGAAAACATCTTAAACTTAACTGAAAAAGGGCGTTAAGGGGGTGAAAATACAAAACAGCCCTCGAATCACCGTACGGACGTCCCAATTAGTTTTCTCACGTCAAATAGGACCTGTGACGGTAGATGAAATGTCATTAACACGTGTAGGTTGGGAGTTAGAATTGGAAACGGCTTAAACTTAATCGAATACTTGCCTTGTTTGGTGAGTGGCTTTTGTAGCCAAAAAGCCAAAAAATTACTAAAAAAATTCAAAAAGTCAACAACCTATATCAAAAAGTCAAAGATTTCTTTTTCTCTCTACTTTTTGCACATATTTTTGTAAAAAGTGAAAAAGTCATCCCAAACATACTAGTTTTTTTTTACATCATATTTTAGCCAAAAAGCCAAAAAATTACTAAAAAAGCCTATTCCCAAACGAGGCCTAAGAAAATGGGCGTTTCGGGGGCGAAACTTCAAAACAGCCCCCGAACCTCCGTCTAACTCTCACGGGCAGCTTTCCCATTACAAATAGGACTTGTGACAACTGACGAAATGTATTGGAGATGTATAGTAATGGAAAATTATGGGAAAAATATTCAGAAACCAATATGAACTCAGTTTACGCCTTGTTTTAAACTTGCTAATTTTTTGAACATACATGTTGCATACAAATAGAAGATTGTTACATTAGCTTTATGTTACTAATGAAAGATTTAGTAATGATTGTTCTGCATTTAACAATGTTCCTTATAACAAAAGACTTTAGAAAGACTGTAGAATGACTGATAATTAATTCATCATGGAAGGTTGCTTCTCACTTATTTTTATTTGTCACTTGTTACCAAATTTATTCATGAAGTTGGGCTTTTTTGGATCCAATTCTTTTTTTTTTTTTTTTTTTTGTAGATGCCTTTGTTGCGTGGACTTCCAGAGATATTTTGGTGTATGGAGAAGAAATTGTACTTTTGTATAGAAGTAATATAATACTTTTGTCGTCTCCGGCTTTTGTGTAGTTAACTATTACTGATACAGAAAACTTTTGGTAGTGAACAGATAATTACTGGCATGGCAGATAGATCACCTTTTGTCACCGTACAGGTATATGATTTTTTGTCGTGGTACATAGATGTACTTTTGGCTTGGTACATACATCACCTTTTGTTATGGTACAGATTACGATGGTGATTTGTACCATGCCAAATGGTCATTTCACATGGTATAGTAAATGTAATTTTTGTATATGGCAGGTTTTACTTTTTGTATGATTCTATATGTTGTATGGAATTATTATTTTAGTTTGGACAATAGTTGGTTTGTATGTACTTAGACGGTTAAAGTAATTTATTTTTTGTATACGGATGCAGATTGTAGAATGGTTGATAGTTTATGTATCATTTTATTTATATACGTATTATAGGTTGCATGGAATACAGATAAGTTATGGACACATTATAATATTTGCAATAAAACATAATATCATGTTTTTGCCGACTAAACGTTTTGTAGCCCAAAAAAGGAAAAAAAAAAAAAAAAACAACAACAACAAACATTTAGCTACTAAAAGTTTTGTAGCTAAAAGAAAATCAAACATTTGGCTACTAAATTTTTTGTAGGCAAAAGAAAAACAACCATTTGGCTATTAAATGTTTTGTAGCCAAAAGAAAATCAAACATTTGGCTACTAAAAGTTTTGTACCCAAAAGAAAATCAAACATTTGGTGACTAAAATATGTCGTAGCTAAAAACAAAAGTTGAAGAATAAAAATACTTTTGGCGACTAAAAATTTAGTAGCTAAAAATGTGAGAGTTCAGGCGACTAAATTTTTAGTAGCCAAAAATGCGGAAGTTTAGACGACTAAATTTTTAGTAGCCAAAAGAAATAGTATTTGCCGACTAAAATTTTAGTAGCCAAAAAAGATTGACTTTAGGTGACTAAAATTTTAGTAGCCAAAACACTAGTATTTGCTTTAGGCGACTAAAAAATTAAGTAGCTAAAAATTTTTCCGCAACTAAATCATTGGCTTTTGGCGACAAAAAAATTGGTCGGCAAAAACGTATTATTTAAATGATTTTCCAACCTATTGGCGACTAAATATTTAGTTGGCAAATGAATACATTTGGTGACTAAATTAAGTTAAGTCGCCAATTAGCTTTCTCAACTACTCTTTGGCTAGTAATTTTTCGACCAAAAAATTTAGTCGCTGAAGGCCATATGCGACTAAAAAATGACTTTTGGCGACTAAAAATTTAATCGCCAAAAGTGAAAATTCTTGTCAAGATTCAAAATTCACCGTTTGTAAATTGTTATGTCATTATGAGTTTTAATATCACTTTTTATTACAATAAATTAATATTTTAGAGATACAAATTTAGGAATAAAATATTTTTATGGTCACAAGTGTCATTATTATATTTTTAATGATGAAATTAAACATTTAGTGATAAATTACTATCCTTTCGGAACTAAAATTTTTGTCTAAAAATGAGACAAGTATATTTATTAGTGACATTTTTAAATTTTATCACTAAAAATCTTTTAACGACCTTTTAACAACTATTCTTACGACAATAAGAATTGATCTCCAAATATTTTTTTATAACAAAATTTTAACTTTTGAACAAAAAACATTAATTCTTAAAACTCTTATTTGTTGTAGTGATTTTGTTGTTTTAGAGTTTAAAATATTTATTTACTAACTGGACTTTCCAAAATCATTAATCATGTGATGATGGGATTCCCATTTTTTGCCTGTAAATAGGGTTGTAAAATTAATCAAAACTATTTCTAGCTTGGCAGCTCAACTTGTCAAAAGTTCATTTGAGATTGACGCATTATGTAAATAAGTCAAACTTAAATATATTTTAATACTCATTAGTTTTCAAACTAATGTTAAGTGATTTTTTGGTAAGTTGGGTTAAAAGCTGCGTTTGTAGCTTGGGGGCTAAAAAAGCTAGAAGGTTTTTTTTAGGTATGGAGTCATTTGGCAAGTCTAAAAAAGCTACATATAAAATTACAATTATACCCTTTATATTATTTAGGGTTATACATGGGTGAAGATGTAAATTTTCTAAATTGGGTGGGGTAGTTTGGTTATTTTATTGTGATGTGACATCATAAATAAATATTAACCAAAAAAGTCAAAAATAACTTTTAACCATCTTTCCAAATCACTTTCTAAAAAAATCAAAAAATTTGGTAAAAAGCCAAGAATCAACTTTTTACCATTTTATCAAAACACCCCTAAATAACATACTACTCAGTTATACTAGGTTATAAAAACTAACCTACTCGAGTTCAACTCGTGATCAACTTAAAAGTTAAATAAGTTAAATCTGAACACATTTCAAAATTCATTAAATTTGGATATCAAATTTAAACCACTTACACTTAATTCATTTTCAATTATTTCAATTATACTTGTAATGGAGAGAATCTGAATAATGAGAAGAGCATGCTTGGGTTAATGACAATTTGAACGACTTAAAAGCATAAAAAATGCGTATTATTGGCCTTCATTATTGTTAGCTTTTTAAAGGTATTATATAGAACTTGTCAAGTTCAATCAGAGATGAGGAAATTCATTGATCAATAATTCATATCGACTTTTAATCTTTGACTTTACTTTCTATATAACCAGACAATTAAAATCTAAACAATTGAAAGTACATATTTCTCAATCCATTTCCTTAACAAATAATGTGTCTTAATATTAGTGCAAGATCAGTAAAAATTGTCCCACTCAAGGAAACCTTTTTGAACCATGCATACATAATTAGAGTGCATTTTAAAGGTGCATGGAAATGCAATTAGGTCATTACTTGGAAAGGACGTAAAATAAATATTTATAAAAAAAATTATTTATGATGATGTGGTAGTGATATTTTTAAAGGGTAAGTTACGCTGACTTAGTCTAAGGTTTGAAAAAAAAATACAATAGCATTATAATTTTCACATAATTACACTAATTTCTCTTTTAGTAAAATTAAAGTAACTAAAACTAATATAAATAGTGCAAAGACACAAGAATAAATAAGAAAAAAATACATACATTTAGAACAAAGAGATGATAAACATCATTTTCCTATTTATTTAACTAACGAATTATTAGAAGAAAAAAAAATGAATTAGGTATTATTTGAATTAAAAGGAAGCCCAATATAATTATATCAGAATGGTGGGATTTGTTGTGTTTTCTTCAAATCTCAGGGGAGGTTAGTGTAATTTACACTTTTTTGAATTATGAGCTAAATTGATAATTGTTTTAACTTGAAATGAACAGGCAATAGAAAGACATCGTTTTGTATAAAAATTCTACTTGTATAAAATTATCTTAGAGAAAAAAAAAAAAAAGGTGAAATTATGGACAGGTGCTATCTTCTCAAAAGAAATTTTCACTTCATGGTTGAATTAATCAACTTGCCTAAACAAAGAAATGGGCATCAATGTCTCTGTCAAGCAAAATCCCAACTTATTTTTCTTTCCTCCATAAAAGTTCGAGCAAACTTTAGGCTTAGAGAAGTCATTGATAATGAGCCACTGAGTCTAATCGTGCTTAAAATAGTCATTCATGTGTCAACTTTATGAAGAAAACAAATTATATTTAACTCAATTAAAAATGCCTTATTGGAAAATTTATTATAATTTATTTCTGTAAAAATTTGAAATTTCATTCTTAAGCAGTTTTACTTTGGAAAGATAGTGTTGTTTTTTAGGAAAGGTTGGAAAGATCGTGATAGAAAAACTTTTCTTTATCTTCTTTTGGTTTAGTTTTTGAAAAATGTTTTCGAATTTTTTGTTTTTGTGTTTTTTTTGTCTTTTATGAATTATTTCAATATTTCAATTGATTTTTTTTTTTTTTTTTTTTTTGTCTTTTAGATACACCTAATCTAAATGCAATTAAAAGTTAAAATATTTATGAAGAAATCTGCCCAAAAAAAAAAAATTGTACCGAGCTTTTGTATATATATATTTTTTGTATTTAGTTTTTATATTTTTATAGATTTATTCACAAATATTTTACTTTTTAAGTGCATAAAGATTATGTGGATCTTAAAAGTGAAAAAAAAAAACTCAAAAACAATTTTTGAGTTTCAAAACCAAACAGAGGTTGGATTTGAGACAATTGTTTAGCTAGTTTTGTTAAACGTTCAAATAAATTTTGCTAACTGACAACAATTACTTAAAATCTGATTTTCGCCTAAAAAATCCAAAAAACCTAAAACATTTTTCTGACACCTATTTTTATTTTATTTTTTATTTTTAAAAATCCATTGAAAAAGCAAGTTTTGAAATGAATACAAAACACTTCAACTATTCAGCTAGGATTTGTTATATATTTTTTTAGCCAAAAATGGATTTAAAAAGAAGTTACCAACCTATCCCTTCAACCTAATACTTCTCCATTTGGATAAATATTATATACAACAAGACTTCAAGATACAGACTCAACCTAAGAATATCAGTGGAGATGATGAAGATCACATAATGCTAGTGCTAGTGCTAGTGCTAGTGCTGCAATTTAGAATTTGTATCAGTATTATTATACTTATCCTTACAAAAAGTAATCACACATTTGATTTGATGAAGTTGTCAATTTAATCAAATAATATTAAGCAGTTATTGTTACTTAAACGCAATTGTACTCGTGCTCAATTATAATACCTACTTAATATGTGGATGTTTGTTTAAGAGGGAAAAAACGGCAATTGTGCTTTATTACCTTATTTGGTGAGATAATAGAGTAAATTATTCCATTAATCCATGTAGTTCAAATGAGGTGCCACTCTAGTCTCTGTAGTTTTAATTTGAATAATTTAAACTCTGTATTTTTATTTTTGTTGCAATGTGATCCTATTATAACAAATTAAGATTTTAGAGACCAAATCACTTTTTAGGGACATAATATTTTCGTTATAAAAAATGTTAGTGCTGTATTTTCGGCTATGAAATTGGGCATTTAGTGATGAATTACTATTATTTTGTGGCATGAAATTGTTTTATCCCTAGAAATGCATTTATTAACAATATTTTCAAAATTGCCTCTAAATGTCATTTTTTTTCCAGACAACTTTTTAGCAGCGACTCTCCCGATGTCATAAATTGGCCCCAAATATTTTTTACAATATTATTTTTACTTTTGAGGACAAAAATTTTGGTTCCTAAATATATGTTTTAGTGTCCCTCCATCATTTACCATTAGAATTTGGAATGAAAAAAAGGCAATGTCTAAAACTAGAGGGATCAAAATGAATTTCAAAACAAACTAAAATGACTGCTGGTGTAATGTACAAGAACACCTAGTTTTGCATATGATGTTATTCCTTTCAAAACATTAACAAAACATGATGAAGAGATCACATTTTAATAAAATTAAAAATAAAAAAATTAAATTAAAACTATGAAAACTAAAATAAAATTTCGCTTAAATAAAAGAAATCAATAGTGTAATTTGTTGGAACAATCTTCTGTGTATATAAAATAACTTGTAATAAAATCAAACAAAACAAATAAATAACATATCAGATTTATTTATCGAACCGAATTAAAATTAAGACCAAGTCGAGTGTGTGACACTCTGTCCTTAAGACAGATTCGCCCCGCTACGGTGCTTACGGTTGAGTGGCGTCTATCTCTCAGAATACAATGATCTTCACAAATTGTAGTAGCACTCCAAACAATTTGTTCGGCGAACCAAACCTGTGTTCTAACTCTCTGAAATTTATACTAAATCTAATATGAAGAATAATGCAAAAATGCAGAATTTAGGACAGCCAAAGACAATAATCAAACTGACTTTTCAGATTAAAAAATATATCCACAAGACTGCCGGAATGATGGGTATAAACAGGCACAAAATTTTAACCGAACAGGTTCCAAAACCAAATGAACTGATGCAATCTGTTTTAAACAGATTTTTGACCGTTGCACATGGAACCAAAATCCTTCCAGATTAATTGAAAAGTAACCGTTGGACCAAAGTCAAACTTGTTGGACCTTATTTATTTAAACTATTATATATATATATATATATATTAAACTAAATGAATATATATATATATATATAACAATTTGAATAGTTTAATAAATAAAGGAAGAGGTACAAATTTTAGGAAATCACTTAAGAACCTAAAATTTGAATTTAGAATTAAATTAAATTCTCACAATTACAAACTTTAGGAAACCATTTAGGAACCCAAAATTTGAATTTAGAATTAAATTAAATTCCCACAATAATTTTTATTGTAAAAATTCAAATGAATTTTATCTAAAAAATTAATGTTAGACCCGAAAGCGACGTTAACTTCCCATTCACTCATAAATGGTTTTGACGTACCGTCTTCACCGTGTAACTTGCCATTCCACGCGGCACGGAACACTTCACCTTTTCGGACTCACTCCAAAAAACGTTTGGGGCCCACTCAATTTTGAGCTAAAAATTTGCCTATATAAAATCATTTTTCCAACAATCCCCCACATGAATGGAATTTGACGGAGAGAAAATGCAACAACATGATCTAATCAGAGAGTACAGAAATTGAAAATATTCTGCAAAGGATAGGTAGCTTTTGGCTTTGAACCTTCCCTTGTGAGACACTATTGGATTTACTAGCTAACCAGTGAACATGATGTCTTGAACTGTTCAGCCGTTTGTGTAAACCAAGACAATAGAACTCACACAGTATATTCCTAGACACGGTTTAGTTCTCACTATTGTGTTCATTTTGGCCCTGAACAACCTGGTCTTTCATGAGTGTGCTCTAGAGAATTGTAGCCCTTCACAAATCTCATAGAACCGGCCCAATTCACACTCACATAGGTGATTCTTATGAAGAGTATCCTGCCATACTCCACTAGGTTTACCTAGATATAAGAATCATTAAAATTTTACTTAACCTTTAACGCTGCAGACATCACTATTTCATCAAAGAAATGGGTAGGAGTTAGACTCCTCAGTGATCCTTCTGAGTCAGTCACAACTCGGTTGTCCCTTTGAACCTAGATTTTGGGATCTCCAGTCAACTAGATTGGGTTGCCGTTGTGGTAACTCTTATTTAATAGGCTTGAGTCCTATTCCCCTCGATGAATTCTCAACTAGCTCTCTTGCTAACCCTTTGGTTAGTGGATCCGCTATGTTGTCTTTAGACTTAACATATTCTATGAAAATAATTCCATTAGAGAGTAGTTGTCTCATGGTGTTATGTTGACGACGAATGTGTCGTGACTTACCGTTATACATATGACTATGTGCTCTACCTATAGCTGATTGACTATCGCAATGTATGCATATAGTAGGCACCGGTTTTGACCATATTGGAATATCTTCAAGGAAGTGGCGAAGCCATTCTGCCTCTTCCCCAGCTTTGTCTAAAGCTATGAATTCAGATTCCATAATAGACCTAGCAATACAAGTCTGTTTGGAAGATTTCCTAGATACAGCCGCACTACCAAGAGTAAAGACATACCCACTAGTAGACTTCGAGTCTTTATTATCTGATATCCAATTTGCATCACAGTATCCTTCAAGTACTGCTGGATATCTTGTATAACTAAGCCCAATGTTACGAGGAAATCGGAGATATCTTAGAACCCTTATAATTGCTTTCCAGTGTTCTACTCCCGAATTACTCGTATATCTACTTAATTTACTTACTGCATAAGCTATATCTGGACGAGTGCAGTTCATCAAGTACATTAAGCTTCCAATAATTTGGGCATATTCTAATTGAGAAATACTTTCCTGTACATTCTTAGAAAGATACAAATTAACATCTACAGAAGTTTTAGCAAGATGATCATCATCTTTGCTGAATTTGTCAAGTATTTTCTTAATGTAATGAGATTGTGACAAAGCATATCCTTCTGATGTTTTGGTAATTTTCATACCAAGAATTATATCAGCAATGCCCATGTCCTTCATGTCAAAATGTTTATTCAACATTTTCTTAGTAGTTTTAATCATATCATTATTACTACCAATGATGAACATATCATCTACATAAAGACATACAATGACATAACCTTTGTCTGTGTTTTTAATGTAAACACATTTGTCACACTCATTAATTTTGAATCCATTTGACATCATTGCCTTGTCAAATTTCTCATGCCATTGCTTTGGCGCTTGTTTTAAACCATATAATGATTTAACCAATTTACACACTTTCTTTTCTTTTCCCAGAATAGAAAAACCTTCTGGTTGTTCCATGTAAATTTCTTCATTTAATTCACCATTTAAGAAAGCGGTTTTCACATCCATTTGATGAATTTCTAGATTGTATAGAGATGCAATGGCAATTAGCATTCTAATGGATGTTATTCTAGTAACCGGTGAGTATGTGTCAAAGTAATCAAGACCTTCTTTTTGTCTAAATCCTTTGACCACAAGTCTTGCCTTGTATTTGTCAATTGATCCATCCGTTTTCAATTTTCTTTTGAAAATCCACTTGTACCCAAGAGGTTTACAACCTGGTGGCAAATCCACCAATTCCCAAGTGTGATTTTGTAAGATGGATTCAACTTCACTGTTGACAGCTTCTTTCCATAAAGGAGCTTCAGGACTGGACATAGCCTCTTTAAAAGTTAAAGACTCATTTTCTAACAAATATGTTAGAAAATCTGGACCAAAAGATTTTGAGATTCTAGCACGTTTACTACGCCTAGGTTCTTCTTCCTCATTTTGGTCTAACTCTTGCTCTTGATCATGTTCATGATCATTACTAGTAACAGATCTTTTCTTATTACTAGTCTCTTGTCCAGTCTTATTTGGAAATACATGTTCAAAGAAAGATGCATTCCGAGATTCAATAATAGTATTTACATGCATTTCGGAATGTTCTGATTTATGAATCAAAAACCGATATGCACTACTATTTTGGCATAACCAATGAAAATGCAATCAATGGTCTTAGGACCTATCTTAGTCTTTTTAGGACTAGGAATAGCCACTTTAGCCAAACACCCCCACACTTTTAAGTATTTGTAGGATGGTACTCTTCCATGCCACAATTCATAAGGTGTTTGATTTATTTTCTTTCGGGGTATTTTATTTAAAATATAATTAGCAGAAAGTATTGCTTCCCCCCACAAGTTCTGAGGTAATCCAGAACTGATTAACATGGCATTCATCATTTCTTTTAAAGTCCTATTTTTCCTTTCAGCAATTCCATTTTGCTGAGGTGAGTAAGGAGCGATGGTTTGATGAATTATTCCATGTTCTTTACAAAATTCACCAAAAGGTGATTCATATTCACCACCTCTATCACTTCTAAGTTTCTTGATTTTCTTACCAAGTTGATTTTCAACTTCATTCTTATATTGAATGAAAGTTTCCAAAACTTCATCCCTAGTTCGAATTAAATAAATATAACTATATCTAGTATAGTCCCTCTGGTTTGAATTGATTTAAAATCACAAATGTCACTATGAATTAATTCAAGTGGTTCCATACTTCTTTCAATTGAATGAAAAGGAGTTTTAGATAATTTTGCTTCAACACAAATTTCACATTTATGATTTGGATCAATGTCAAATTTAGGTAAACATTTCATATTAATTAATCTACGCAAAGATCCATAATTAACATGTCCTAGTCTACTATGCCATAAATTTGAAGACTCAAGCAAGTAAGAAGAAGATGTAGTATTATTAATAACTGAGGGTACAGCAGTCATTACATTTAACTTGAAAAGGCCATCAGACATGTAACCTTTTCCTATATACATCACATTCTTGGTAAGTACAAATTTATCACTCTCAAATATTAGCCTAAACCCATTCTTACTCAACAAAGATCCGGAAACAAGATTCTTGCGAATGTCCGGTACATGCAGCACATTGTTGAGAGTGAATTCCTTTCCTGATGTCATCTTGAGAACAATCTTTCCTTGTCCTTCAACTTTGGAAGTTGAGGAGTTGCCCATAAAAAGTTGTTCACCATTGTCCACTGTAGAGTAAGATGTGAACATCTTTTTGTCGGCACAAATATGGCGAGTAGCACCAGTGTCCACCCACCATTCTTTAGGATTTCCGACAAGATTTGCCTCGGAAACAACTGCAGAAAGATTGATGTCATCTACACCATTGGAAATCTTGTCCACTTCGGTCATATGGGCTTGTGCAGGCTTCTTGCTTGTTCTTCTTTTGCTTTTGCCTTTGCTACGGCAATCTTTGGCCCGATGTCCCTCTTTGTCACAGATGTAACATTTGCCATTAAACTTGTACTTTTTATTATCCCCCCTTTAGAGCCTTGTGATGAACTTTCTCCAGAAGACTTTCGTTTCTTGGTTTTTGAAGCATGTTCCACCACATTTGCCTTAGACTCCATAGGAAGCTTACCAGCCCGCTTTTCAGAATTGCGGTTGTCCTCCTCAATCCTCAAACGCACAATTAACTCGTCCATAGAAATTTCTTTGCGCTTGTGTTTGAGGTAGTTCTTGAATTCCTTCCAGCCTTTTGGTAATTTTTCAATTAAAGCTGCAACTTGGAAGGATTCTCTGAGAGACATACTTTCTGCGTGAATGTCATGCAGAATAAGTTGGAAATCTTGAGCTTGGCTGATCACAGTTTTTGAATCAACCATTACAAAATCCAGAAATCTGCCAACCACAAATTTCTTTGAGCCGGCATCTTCGGTTTTGTACTTTTTCTCCAATGATTCCCAAAGTTCCTTTGCTGTCTTGATTGGACTGTAGACGTAGTATAATGTGTTGTCAAGTCCGTTCAAGATGTAATTCCGGCAAAGGAAATCAGCATGTTTCCAGGCATCAACCGCAACAACCACTTGCCGGTCGGTTTCATCCTCTTTCAGGATAGGAGCATCTTCACGGAGGAAACGAGCCAGGTTCAGAGTTGTAAGATAGAACAACATTTTCTGTTGCCATCTTTTAAAGTCAGTTCCTGAGAACTTCTCTGGCTTTTTACCATGATTTACCGGTACTGTCATCACAGGAGAGGGGGCTGGTGTAATCGCAGCCACCACAATAGTACTTGTTTGGACATTAGTTTCAGTAGCCATCAATTCTAATATATAAAACAAAATTAGAATTAGAATTTACACTACACAGAAAATTAAACCAAATTCACAGAATTAAATTCTGTAAAAAATAAAAGAAATAAGAATGTAGCTTTTATTTTCCAATTAATTTGAAAATAAAATAAAATTTTATTTAAACAAATTAATTCCACACAGAAAATAAAAGAAATAAAAACTATAACTTTTATTTTTCAATTAATTTGGAAATAAAATAAAATTTTATTTAACCAAAATAATTCCACACAGAAAATTAAATTCTGTAAAATAAAAGAAATAAGAATATAACTTTTATTTTTCAATTAATTTGGAAATAAAATAAAATTTTATTTAACCAAATTAATTCCACACAAGAAATTAAATTTTGTAAAATAAAAGAAATAAAAATATAACTTTTATTTTTCAATTAATTTGGAAATAAAATAAAATTTTATTTAACCAAATTAATTTTACACAGAAATTTAAATCTCTTGTTACACTGCAATAATTAAAATACTGAAACAGAATTTTAATTAATGAAAACTCAGAAAATAAATTCTAAAAACCAAAATTAATTTTCTGACAAAATTCCACAAAAATATATTCTGAATTGTTAATGACACCAGTATCGTACTACTAGTTGTCAAAGAAAAAAGACAGTATATAACTACTATCTGTCAAATAGCATATAATCACTATTTGTTTTTCCAACCAGAAAATTATTTTGTAAATTCACAGAAAATAATTTTCTTAAAAGAAGAAAGGGAAAATGAAACAAACGAAAAAATTCTGTAAACAGAATAAATTCGAATCTGTCTTAAGATTGTTGGAACGATCTTCTGTGTATATAAAATAACTTGTAATAAAATCAAACAAAACAAATAAATAACATACCAGATTTATTTATCGAACCGAATTAAAATTAAGACCAAGTCGAGTGTGTAACACTCTGTCCTTAAGACAAATTCGCCCCGCTACGGTGCTTACGGTTGAGTGGCGTCTATCTTCCAGGATACAATGATCTTCACAAATTGTAGTAGCACTCCAAACAATTTGTTCGGCGAACCAAACCTGTGTTCTAACTCTCTGAAATTTATACTAAATCTAATATGAAGAATAATATAAAAATGCAGAATTTAGGACAGCCAAAGACAATAATCAGACTGACTTTTCAGATAAAAAAATATATCCACAAGACTGCCGGAATGATGGATATAAATAGGCACAAAATTTTGACCGAACAGGTTCCAAAGCCAAATGAACTGATGCAATCTGTTTTAAACAGATTTTTGACCGTTGCACGTGGAACCAAATTCTTTCCAGATTAATTGAAAAGTAGCCGTTGGACCAAAGTCAAACCTGTTGGACCTTATTTATTTAAACTATTATATATATTAAACTAAATGAATATATATATATATATAAAACAATTTGAATAGTTTAATAAATAAAGAAAGAGATATAAATTTTAGAAAATCACTTAAGAACCTAAAATTTGAATTTAGAATTAAATTAAATTCTCACAATTACAAACTTTAGGAAACCACTTAGGAATCCAAAATTTGAATTTAGAATTAAATTAAATTCCCACAATAATTTTTATTGTAAAAATTCAAATGAATTTTATCTAAAAAATTAATGTTAGACCCGAAAACGACATTAACTTCTCATTCACTCATAAATGGTTTTGACGTACCGTCTTCACCGTGTGATTTGTCACGCGGCACGGAACACTTCACCTCTTCGGACTCACTCCAAAAAAATGTTTGAGGCCCACTCAATTTTGGGCTAAAAATATGTCTATATAAAACTATTTTTCCAACATAATTTACCCAAAATGTAAGAGTGCTGTGTCAGTCAGGCCATTTAACTCGGCAGCCTCAATGACAAGCACATCATCACCATGAAATCATTCTTTTTCAATGTTTATCTTTGCTACCTAAAACTCATTATGACAACTACGAAATCGTCTGGATTTATGATTTGGTTGGGCAGAAACTTGATCGAGTTGGATCCCATACATCTTTGGTTATATTTTCGTTTTCTTTATTTTTTATTTTTTTTATTTTATGTTTTCTGAAAAAAATAATAAAATATTCGAAAATGTTAAAATAGTTTAGGAATATCCGATAATAATAATTAATCTGAAACAAGTTGAATTGAAGACACAACAAATTTATACTTGACTATATTATATTTGAATATATACCAGAGGCACATTGAAAACGATGGTGAAAAAGTAGAAATAAAGGGCGAGAAATTTAATGTATGTCTATTTTTGCAAAGAAATAGTTACATGTAATATATGTCCAACTGTCCAACAAATAAAAAAAATATAAGGTCAAAATCAGTGGTGGAGACTTATAATAAACACCCATATTAAAAAAATAAATAAATAAAAAGATGAGAAAAAATAGGTAGATACAAAATTAATAATAAATAAAATATGTAAATACAATTTTAAATTAGAAACGATAAAAAATACTCGTGTTCTCATTTTGTTTTCATTTTCGAGTGTGTGCTTAATTTGTTGTAAATATAACTAATGATAATAAATAAATAAATAAATAAGATTGCTTTCTAGGTGAGATTTTGCATCAAAACTCATAGGCATTGCGCTTGTCCAAGTCTCTGTCTTATTTAGCTTTTATTTTAATTTTTTGAAAAACACTTAGCTTTTAATTAAATCAATTAAAAAAATATTTCCATAGCTCAAATTAAATATAGGTAGCATTTCTTTTAATTGAGAAAGGATATTGCTTGAGCATTTTTGGTTGTGAAACATAACAGATGGTCAAATAATGAAAAATAGGGGAGAGATCAAGGGTTGATCTGGTGGATGAGGTAAGATGTATTTTCTACTGGACGTGTAGTATATGATATTATAATAAAGCTTAAGAAATTACAATCATAATAAATTTTAAATACTATAAATATATAATTTATACAAAGAAACTCTCAAAAAAAAATTCTCAAACAAATATAGATGAAATAAATTCACAAGTAGTTATAATTTCTCAAACTACTATAATATAGGAGATCCTCAATCTCAAAATTTCTCTCTTCGTATTCTAATGCAATCTCAACTATTAAATTATGTAAAAATCTCTAAGTAGTAAATATTAAAGCAATACAAATAGATTTATGCTCCGTTTGGGATGAGTGTTTGGACTAAAATAGTTATATAGGACAAAATAGGTTATTTTAGTCAAATAGGATAAACTGTCACATTTAACCCATAATCATTTTATTTTTTTTCTCATAAAAGTTAAAAAAATCAAAAAACCTATTCCAAACGACACTTTTTAGCTCCAGGCTAAAATAACCAAAATGTCAAAAAGCCAAAAAGTCAAAAAATCAACCTACATCCCAAATGAATACTTATATTGTGTTTGGTTGGGGAATTTGAGAAAAGATTTGAAAAAAAAAAGGGAAAAAGGTGTGTGAAATTAAGTCAAATATATGTATATTTTATTTACATTTTACTTTTCAGTGTCATTTCTCTTTTTAAATTCTTCTCTAAATCCCGTAACTAAAAACATTGTTAGGGACATAAACTCCCTTATCTTTTAAATCAAGAATTCTCTGTTTCTAAATTTTTGGAGTTGATGACAGTTGCCGTACCAAAACACACACGTCCACTTAACTGGTTGAGTGGCATATATGTCCATTCAATTGAATATCTAGATGGGCCAGGCCCATGATCGCAATCCACCTGTCCAATCACTTTGTTATTTTGATTTGAGTGGACTTTTGTGGTAGCAAAGCCCACATAGTCATCTGGGCCTTAGCCAACAGCCCACCTAATATCTCACCACCAGGCCTCTGCAGTCTCCGATGTACCATTAAGGCCCGCTCTCTCAGGCATGTTTGGGTCGATTCTAAAGGCGAAGTGTGAGTCTGGCAATAAGTCTAATAAACTGTTTATTGATTTATTAGTTCATTTCTGTCGCATCAATTCTTTATTGAAAAATGATCTAAAGGGAAACTTAAGTGTAAATTTTAATAGGTGAACTTATTATTTAATAGATTTCATGATAATTAATGATATTTTTCATCAAATATTATTAAAAGGTGTCACTAATTGTTAATTTTCAGCGACAATTTGATATCACTAATTATATGTTTTAGTGACAGTTTGAAAAAAAGTCACTAATTTTTAACTTTAAGTTACAATTTGAAAATTTTGTTACAAAAAAAGTCACTAATTGTAAGTTTCAACGGCAATTTATAAAAATCATAACAAAAAAAAAAAAGGTCACTAATTGTCAATTTTTAATGATATATGCAAAAAATTGTCACAAAAAAAAATTTAGCGATGATTTTACTATAATTTATTTTCAATAACACTTGATGAGAATTAAATCTAACTATTAAGACCGATTGATAATTTATCCTTTCTTATAAAATTATGGTGAGGTACAATAAAAAACAAAGTGAGAATAATTTTGATAATGAAAGTCCAACGTGAAAGATATATCTTAAGAAAAAATAAGGAGCATTTGGCAGCATTCATGTCGGATACCATCAAATAGGATTAAACATTCCATTTTTCTAATAGCTCCACTTATTATAAGCCATTTTATTTAGGTTTTTTAATTAAATAAATTAGAAAATTATATAGTCATTTACCACATCTTGAAAAACTCAAAAAGCAAAACATTTTATAAGCCGTGTTTGGGTTGATTTTGAAGGTGACATCGTCTGTTGGATGCCCAAAAAGAGGCTTAAATATTCCATTTCTCTAAGGGCTGCACTTATTATTATTAGTCATTTTATTTAGCCATTTCACTTAAAAGAATTATAATAAAAAAATTATCATTTATGACATCAAATTTTTATTTTTATTTTTATTTTTATAAGAAAGTATTTATTTAGATCTTTAGACTAAATAAATTAAAGTTATTTTTGTCACTTATGACATAAAAAAAAAAAACTTATTTTTTTTTAAATAAGTAAATTTTTTCACTAAAAGGTTGGCTTATTTTAGTTAAAAAAAATGTATGAAAACCCTGAAAACAATCAAAATTACCAAATAACATCAAAAGTTAAACAAAACATAAGTGTGTGAAATAATATGATTTATCTTCGCCTTGATTTATTTATTCGTTTAGGAACAGGCTAATTTAGTAACTTTTTGGCTAATTGGCTAAAATATGAGCTAAAAAAACCAGTATGTTTGGGATGACTTTTTGACTTTTTACGAAAAGATGTGCAAAAAGTAGAGAGAAAAGAGAATCTTTGACTTTTTGGTATGGGTTATTGGCCCTGTTTGGTAGAGCTGTGGGAAAGTGCTTATAGCTTATGCCTAAACAATTTATAGCTTATAACTATGAACATAAGCTGATTTCTGACTTATAAATTAAGCATCTCCTGCCCCACTCAAAGAATAAGCTGATTTCTGACTTCCAAAAAGCTATAAGCTAAACCAAACACATCAAAATAGCTTAAATTAAGCTGAAAGCTGAAATAAGCAGCTTTTAAGCTACACCAAACAGGCACATTGGCTTTTTGGCTAATTTAGTAACTTTTTGAACTTTTGACTAAAATGGAAGGTTCCCAAACACTAATCTATAAATTGCTGTCAAATGAGCCTTAAGGGCATCTTCATCCAAAACTCTATATCAAACATATCATACAAAATTGGCTTGCAAAGATGCTTGATCTCATATGCTTAAATCTTAGGTGAAGTTGGCATCGATTTTAGTTTTAAGTAAGGTGCTTGAGATGGAGTTTTTTAATGACTTTTTGTTGATCTTTTTTAGCCTTTAGTGCAATTTTAAAATAATAATAATAATAAAATTAGACTTTTAAATTCTACTCGACGAACTAGAAAAGTATAATAAAAAATATATATAATTTGAAAAAAAAAATCCACTAAAGATGAAAAAAAAAAAAATTTAAAAAAAGACATTTTTTATTTTATTTTATTTTAGTTTTTTGGTCTTTAGTGAAGTTTTTGAATTTTATTTTTAAAATCTTTTATAGTAGATGGACCGGAAAAGTAAAAGATTTAATATAAATTTGAAGGGAAAAAAAATAACTATAGACAAAAAAAAAAAAAAAAAAAAAAAAGGAATACTTACGTGTAGGTCCTAATAAGTGAATTTATTGTCTAATAGGTCCTATGGAAAAAATTTGTCATAAAAAAAAATCACTAATTGTAAGTTTTAGCGACAATTTATAAAAATCTTGACAAAAAAAAGTCACTAATTGTCAATTTTTAGCGACGCATGTAAAAAATTGTCACAAAGAAATTATTTTTAGCAATAATTTTATCAAGACTTATTTTCAATATGACTTGTTGGGAATTAAGTCCAGCTATTAGGACCTATTGGTAGTTTACCAAAAAAAAAAAAAAAAGAGATTCAAAAAAATTGGTTTTTTAATTGGATGCCGAATGATGCAGATGCTAATTTTTTTTCTTTTCATAATTTGAGTAGTCCATTTCAAAAAGAAATTCATTATAATTAATAAATTAAATTTCTCTAAATAAAATAATAAAATAAAAGAGTTAAAAACATATTAAAAAAATTATCATATCAATTTTTAAAGGTTGGAATAAAAATACGTTTAGGCCATTTTTTTTACCGGCGTGGATGGTCGAACCGGATTGATATGGCTGTGCGTCTCACTCACAGCTTGTTTGGTGTTGATTTGGAAGGGGAGATTGCTAGTGTGGAGGGTTTAGTAATCTCTCTCAGTAAGAGAATTAGCTTAGGTGAATTTTGGATGAGATTAGAAAAATAGTGAGTGGATTGAATCTATTTTGTATAAAAAAAAATTACCTTTTTATCTTTTTTTTTAATATTTTTTGTCAAGTGCATCTATTTGTTTTAATATTTGTTTTAGTTTTTTTTAAATATAGAAATAAATTATTTATTTATTTTATATAAAAATAATTTAATAATCCCATTATTAATCATCTTTCACGTTATCATCAAAATAAAGACACTTTAACTTAATCTTCTCACTAATAATCTCTATATTAAGGTGTCATTTGGCAATGACTTTTTTAGTTGACTTTTTGATTTTTTTGACTTTTTTAGCCTGAGACTTTTTTGTTCGTTTGGTATTCTTGTTAGGCTTTTTTGACTTTTTTGTATTTTAAGTGATGTGTGAATGAGTAAAATGACTAAATTGCCCTCATGTGGGCAAAATCCAACTACACCTCCAAATTTTACACATTGGCTTCGTTTGGGAAGTGGCTATTTTAGAGGCTTTTTGGCTATTTAGCTATTTTAGTTTTTGTGTTTGGGAAGATGGGATGAATTTTTATTTGAATTGTTGTATTGAAAAATGTGTTGAAATGATGTTTAAAGTTAAAATGACAAATTTGTCCCTAACTTTTTATTTTTCAAAATTAACTAAAGGGGCAAACTTGTAATTTAACAGTTGTGGGATGAATTTCCGTGGCACAGTACCTAGCTGTCCGTAGCTTTGGGATAGCTGTGGGATAACTGTGGGTGTAGGCTGCTGCTTGTCCTCTAACTTTCCTCTTTTTTTTTTTTTTTTTTTTAATAAAAATGGTTGCTACAGTAGGCTTTTTGGCTTATTTTCATTTTAAGGCTATAATAGCCCCAACCTATTCTTCCCAAACAGCGCCATTGTGACCCCAAATTTTTTTTTTTTTTTTTGGTGACCCAATAAATTAAATTTTTTTTTTACTTTCCCTCGTTCCACAATTTTTTTCAATTTCTTCATGCTACAGAGGTTTGGCAGTCTTGTGCTCCCCATGATGGCCAAGTAACCAAACAAACCAATTACTCCCTTCACCCAATAGACGTAAACAAGCCAAATTATATGTTGCAACATTTGTTAAAACGGCTGTACACTCTCATTTCCACCACCAAGCCATTGTGCCAAACAAAAAAATTAATTAATTTAAATTAAAAATAAAATAATATAAATAGATTAATAAAATAACATTGTCAAGTCCATAATAAAGGTTTGTCCGAACAATACATTAATAAAATAAAATAGGCAACTCCATACTAACAAACATTCGTTGGTAATTTGATCTCTGAAAATAACCAACTTCTTCGGCGGACCATAACGGCAACGTACAAACCTAATTACATAACGTACATACACACAATACCATAAATACTAAACGTGATCTTACAATTCCCTACACATACAAACAACAAGAACGGCCGAACTTGGGTTACCGACTTTGTCCTATATATTTCCCAACATGCCGTGATTGCGCATGTGTACCAAACGATGTCGTATGACATTTCGAACAAGTTCCATATCTGGATCATCATCCCCAATGATTACTCCATCCCCTCCAGGAGGAGCAAACACCAGAATGCCATTGATTATGTTTGTCGCGTCGGCCTCTATTACTATGGGTTGAACATTGGTTGGATTTCCTGTATTTCTCCGTATATAGTTATGCAATGCCATCGATGCACCAACTAACTACACCTGCGCACTCGCAAAATCATAACGAAGCATATTTTCCAGAAAACCCCATCGACTTTTCCACGACCCAAAGTGTCATGACCCGAACCCGCCCCCTATGGGTTAAGGACATAACCGGCCAGTAATCCTGAGATTACCTACGGCCTCGAAACAAATCAGACATAACTCAACAGAGTAAAGGGGCCAAACGGAAGCAGTAATTAAAAACTTTGTCTGTAGAGCCGTGCTTATATGCACTTTTAAACCAACCATGCACATACACGTTAATAACCCACAACAAAATACAGTACCATAAAATCCTTTACAGGTAGGATCATTTAAACTGAGTCAACCCATGTCAAAACTATATACAGATATACACAAGGTCCTTGCCAACAAGACAAAATATAAATACATAACAAAATGGCAAGGTTGGGTCTCGTGCGTGAGACACAAGGCTGACTCTCTAAAACTCATGTTGTTTCTGGCGGACGTCACTGGGGCTGGGTTTGGACTTCTCTTGGCTCACCTACAGACATATGAATGAGCGTGAGCGATAGCCCAGTGAATAATATCAAATACAGAAATTACATAACAATGTAGAACAACATATTCCAAACGGCCTTGGGCCCAATCCATATTTCCATTTGACAGATATATATAACTATACGAAATTCAAATCAAGTGACTGTAGTTTCAAACATTCTGGCCCTTGGCCCCTTCAGATTTCCATTCATGTCAAAACGGCCTTCGGCCCATTCGTTTATGTCAAAACGGCCTTCGGCCCGTTCATTTCTGTCAAAATGGCCTTCGGCCCATTCATTTATATCGAAACGGCCTTCGGTCCACTATTTCATGTCAAAACGGCCTTTGGCCCACTCATTCATGTCAAAACGGCCTTCGGCCCACTTATTCATGCCAAAACGGCCTTTGGCCCACTCATTTCTATCAAAACGACCTTCGGTCCATTCAGTTCTATCAAAACGACCTTTGGTCCATTTATGTCTATCAAAACGACCTTTGGTCCATTTGTGTTTATCAAAACGACCTTCGGTCCATTCACTTATTCATGTCAGACTTCTGTCCACAATCCCAATTAGCAACTCATAGAGCTTATAAGGGAATAAACAATTGGACATTTACAAGCATTCAAATATCGATATTACTCACAGTGATCGGCTTGTGGATTTGCCCTGGAGCTTGACCCTACACATTTTATGAACACAAAAGGGTCACTAACAGTTCAATCCGTTCTTTAATTCACATATTCCTCTTTAGGCTTTATTCTTATCTCATTAACTCATTTACAATGCTTAACATATGCCTAAGAGTGCTTACAAGTGAAAGAGAACGGAAAATGAAATACAGAATGAGTATACAAAATTTCAGAAAACAGGGTCCCCGCTCAAGCGTCAACTTACCCGCTCGAGCGGACCCTTAAGGCCTGCAAAAGTACTGGTTGCATGAAAAATACGCCCGAGCGTGGAATAGAGCGCTCTAGCGGAAGGCCTGTCTACAAAACTCCCCGCTCGAGCGGACATCCAACTCTGCAAAAAAAGTGCTGGGAGCACGATTTTCCCGCTCGAGCGGCTTTTCCCTCGCTCAAGCGGACATAAAAAATCTAGGTTTTCCAGATTGAGTTCTTGAGCTCCAATTTGAATTTCAACCAACAAAACATGCATGTTATGGCTCAAATCTCAAATATAGTTATGCTAACATGCCATAAACACCAAAACACATTACAATGGAGCCCAATTCACAATTAATTCACATGCATGCCCCAATCTCCCATCAACTCATTCTAATACAAATAAAATCACACATTCAAAGCTCATATCTTAATTATTCCAATATGCATGCTAATCTTGATTTCATTTCCATCCCAAACAATGCAAGTGGTGTTCATTCTCATGGAATACAACAAAAGCATGTTTGCATGTAAGATTTAACACCTTTATTTCCATGTTCAACTCAATACATGCTAGATTATGCATTTCCACAACAATTATATACATGCATGCCCTCATTGATCTTCAATTGAACACAAGCAACTCGATTCCCGTACATTCAAACTAATTCATGCTCTTGACCATCTATTTAAACTTGAATTCACAAGATGATGACTATAAATGCATGAATCACTCACCAAGGAGCTTTAATCTTCAAATTCCAAAGCTTAAGCCAAAAATCTCACAATTCTCTCATCCTCTCTCTAAATTGCTGGCTCTCTCTTTATTTTGAGTCTCCAAGATCAGTCAAATGAAGTAAAGGAGAGAGAGTAGAGGGTGTAGAGCCTTTCCAACAAAACCCACTAAGGCTAATATAATAATAATAATAATAATAATAATAATAATATAATAGAGCTCTAATTCATCAATTTAATCAGTTTAATCTGACCAGAATCAATTTCTAATTAAATTTCACCGTAGGCTCTAAAAATTATGCCAATCACAATGGCGTAACAATTTCGGGTTCTGCGGCCGATAAGGCCCTCAATTTAATTTCCAAAGCAGATTATTCAAACAGGTATTCCTACGGTGAACAGATAGAATTCCAAAATCACATATATTCACATAATGGCACACAAAATCATATCAAAACATATAATCACATACGTATTAGAGACCAATTAACATAATACAGAACAGGGGTATCACATTCGTTCCACGACACTGCGCACCGACGAGTGTGCCTTGTTAAATAATTCTCGTGGGTTCGCTGCGTTCCGTGCACCTCGCCGAAAATCTTCTTGGTGGTAACGGTGGCCCTTGTATGGAGCGAGGTAACCCGTTCGATTAGGATAGCCCGAATCAACAATATAATATTTCCCTGTCGGAAACAAACCACATATGATTATTTGAACAACTTTTGTGCATATTTGTACATAGTGAATTTTTAATTGATAATTCTACATTACCTTCCTCCGGATGTGGAAACGGCACATTTTCATTGTTTATTATTTCAGCAAAAACTCTACTATCATGCATACTGCCTTCCCATCCAAGTGATACAAACGTAAAACACATGTCGAAATCAACAACCGCCATGATGTTTTGTGTGTGACAGTATTTGCGTCCAAAATAGGTCGCTGCCTCAGGCCCCGTCACTTTTGCAACAACATACGTGCCATCGATCGCGCCAATGCAATCCTAAAAGCACAAAAGTTTAGCAAAATTTAAAACATGTAATATGGCCCAAAACTTGGAACATTTTCGTCATTACATGTTTTACCTTGAATGGTAGGTATTTCATTTTTTACCACAAGTGAGGATGTCGCACATTTTGATTTGTTGCTGGCCTACAATGCACAACCGTGAACTTCTTCATCGCCTCCAAAACATTATGCACGTGGCGTGATACGGTTTCACCCGAATGTTGAAAGCGTTCTTGGATGGCTCTATTCTTAAACCCTCTTAACACATGTATGAACATTACTACGCTTTCTTCCACGGCTAATCCATGGCAATGTTGGTTAACACATAAACCAAAATCTCTAACTAACGTGTCACATAACAAGGAAAATACATGTTTTGGCATACAAATATTTTCTTTGAAACGACCAATGTGTCTGTCATATAATTCACATATCCATGCACCTCCAGTCAATATTGATGTTCGATATGGTGTTTTTGACATATAGTTTGCGTAATATTGTTGTACATACCGACATGCTTGCACGTACGTCCAGTTATTTTGTTCTTGTATCTGAATTGCCATTTGGTTAATTTGTTCGACGAAGTCAGCGTTTCTGCTACCTTCCCCGTTAGACATGGTCACCACTTCGACGAGGCCTACAACACATATGTCCAACATTAACTAACATGACATATATACATGACCAACTGACCATGCGTAAGAGTATTGAAAAAGCAAACAAGCAACTACTGAACATGCATAACTTAACCATTCCATCGAAACCAACAAAGCAAAACGGAAAACATAATAAACACAACATAACCTGGTCATATTGTTCCACCAAACACATAAACATCCAACTTAAGCAACCGAAACAAACCCAAATCAAAAAGTGTCAAAAAAAATAATGAAAATAACATAGAGAGTCCTAAATATCCGACACTGTAACAAGTTCGCCTTAAAACGTTAGACATGGCCCCTATCCCAGAATCCATCAAATTCGCCGTGCACCAAAAAGGTTCGCAAATGGAGCTGCAGTGCTGCTTTGTAGTTGTTCTGTGTAAGCCACCTGATAATATGGTCATCATCGGGCTGGCACATCATAACCTCTCGATAATTAGCGTTGTCCATAAGAGATGATGCAAAGTGGAACAACGGTGTACCGACCAAGGCAGGAATGGATTTCAACCTTTCCATGCACTCTGAAATTGTGTACAAGGACTCATACCCAGTTAAGTGCCTCACAGTAACTTCTTGGTTTTTAGTACAGACAACATTGCTCAGATTGTTAACGTTGTCAGCTATGGCAGATGCTCCACTAGTCGGCTTCCTCGACTTTCCTGAACTTGCGGGAGTATTCCTTTTCCTTTTTGCACCGGGGTTAACCGCAGGTTCAACA
Organism: Camellia japonica; assembly: GCA_030407325.1. Lineage (NCBI taxonomy): Eukaryota > Viridiplantae > Streptophyta > Magnoliopsida > Ericales > Theaceae > Camellia > Camellia japonica. The sequence goes on from JAPPVO010000019.1 coordinate 26,555,030, forward strand.
CCTTCCATTGACAACTCAGCATCTACGTCAATACCAACAGAAGGGATTGGATCTGCGAAAAGCCGCATACCAAGGCTTTGAACCGAATTAGAAGATCCCTTGGTATCTTCGATAGTCCTCTCCCCCGGTGTCCAATGATGTCTGCCTGTTGCAGCAGCGCCTGTGAAGACTCCATCAACTCCCAGTGCTCCAAAGTCTTAGTCCTGAACTTCAGCAAAGGAAACCCAAACTATTAGTGACAATATGTTACAAAAAAAAATTAAAGCAATGTACGAAGGTAACAAAATAGTATAAATAATTTACCAGTTCCATACGATCCCACCATTCATCGGAAGCCTGAAACATGCCTGTTTCAGCGTCAAAGCCAATTCCAGTTACGCCTTTCGTAGGGTCCATCAACTTTATCCAAGTAGTCCATTCTCGTTTCAAGCATGCATATTTGTTCTTCAACTGCTTCACATCATGTCTTCGACCTGTTTTTTTTTCAAACTTCTTGGCCAAAGACTTATACTCAGCACTGCTCAAAACCATGAATGGTCAGTTGCCCTCAACAATCTCATCGGCAATAAGCTGTAGGAAAAGCTGTGCGGATTCATAATCCCACACAACTTTGTGAACGTTTTGGCTGTCGGCAAGAACATTAGCTCGGGCATTGCCAACCCCTTTATTTTTGGCAACGGTACGCGGTGAAGTTCGTATGGAATCCATACAGACAATGCAACTGATAAATTAAAGCATAAGTACCTTATAAATGTATGCGTATCACTCACCCAAACGAATTGGCGCAAAAAATTATAAACGTAACCGGTTTCACATTTACTTACACATAAAATAAAGATGAACTACCAATAAATATTCATTGTTGATCGAAACCACCATTCCATTACACGTCATTGACAATGACTTTTACGTATCATGTCCACAACAAACATAAGTCATTACAATATTAGCTTTGTTAGGGTGTTACAAGACACTTTTCACATTATCACATACGCAGAAATAAGATTACAACAATAATGCACAGCACAGAAACAATGGTTTTCAAGATACGCAGCGTTTGTTGCATGTGAATGACATCATCCCGCAACTGCATTGCAATGTCGTGCGTGGCGGAGTCAGACTCTGTGTTCAGTCGCCTAGGTTCGTCGCACCAACCAATCTAACTTAAACATGGCTGACGAAATGTACGTACAAAGCTATTAGTAAACTGGTTTAAAAGAAATGACAATATGTTACAAAATAATTGGGTGTACTCACCACAGGATTCAGACACGCATAGTAAGCCCGTCCTGGATTTTTGTGAGATCTGGAAATCTTGACAACACATTGACCGTAGCCACAGGCACACGTACGACGTGGCCATGGATTAGATGTGCCACTTGACATGAATGAAGCCATGCTTTGTTTTGTAACATAGATGAATAGTAGACAAACATAAGGTGTGGAAAAAGTTGTTTCGTACATTTTCGTCAATAAGTTGTGTGCTTGTTGTATATGATATGTGTGGTAATGACATGGTTATGACCTACAGGATTTGTTAGCATACACCCTGTTGCACTTAACTACATAAGTGGATTACCAATACTGTTTATGGCATAAATACAATAACACGCATACACCTATAGGATTGCATACACATAAGCAACATTCTCCAATGGACCCAATCTAAGAGAATTGAAAAAGAACGCTAACTGTTTTCTGCAAAATCAGTTAGGATAGTGTTACTAATCCAACATCATTGAAACGACTTAAATTAACACAGTATAATTACAAAAAAGAAACCACCATTAGCAACTAGGGCATATGTTCAGTTAGTTAGTTGGCCATTTAATTATGATTATATTGAAGACCAGGCAGAAACACATACAGAAAGTAACAGAGAGTTCAGGCGAAGGCACAACTATTGGGTGGTGACAGAGAAAAGGCCAACAAATAGTCAGACATCACAAAAAAAACCAAGAATTGGTAACAGATTTGAAAGACAAAATAGAAAAAAAAATAAATAATAAAATTAACAAATTCAAATGTTGTGCTCTGTTTTGTCTGTATTTCAAAAAATGCTTCTTCAACCAAAATCCGGATACAACCAACTACTGGACAACAGGTCCACTGAAGTAAGAAAAAAAAAAAGTAAAGCTTTCCTAACATATGTTGAATACAAAATAGTTCACATTCGTAATTTGCAAAATGGTAACAGATGTAAGAAATTAACAGATAAATTGAATTGCCTTGTAACAAAAAATTTTGCTCTATTCAAACAAACCAAATTAACAGATAACAAGGTAATTTGCTCTGTCTACTCCAGCAATTGGCATACAACCATTTGTAGTTTGAGCTAAAAAAGAATTGTGTTCAACGAGTAACAACAAACACGGATAAAAAAAAAAATTAAAATAAAAAAATAAAAGAGAAAGAAAGACAAAAAAAAAAACCAGTTCGACGTCCCCAGTTAGAAAAAAGAAAAAAATTCCTTCAAATTCCACAAGAACACCGAACAACAGTTCAGCAAAAAAATTAAGGAAAATTGCAGAAGAAAAAAAAGAACACAAAATTCAAAAAAAAAAATAAAAAATAAAAAAACCTAATGAACTGTACCATCCAACATTGCTTCGTTTCATCCACAACATATTAGAATCAACAATACCATTTTCGGTTTTAAACCACCATTGATACCAAAATACATGTGTTTACCAGTGATCCAACTTCAGAACGACAGATGTAACGACGGCACAATGTTGCGAAAACCCCAAAATAGAGCGAGTTATGCGTACCAGAGATGCAACGACGGCACAATGTTACGCGTGAAGGATGGTCGACGCGTTGACGAAGCACTGTAGGCCTGGATCGGTCGAGCGTTGCTGTGTCGCCGTCTCCCCCTCTCTGGTTCTTTGTCGTTGTTTCCTTGAAGTGTGTTTCATCAGGAAACCCTTTCAGAAAATACATATAAAGCAAAATCCAATTGACCAGGGGTATTTTCATCATTGTCCGTTCTACACGTGCTTCCTTCCACACGCGTAGTCTTCCGTTTGTCTGCTTGTGATTTTCAAACCAATTTTTGTCGTGTTGTGCTTATTTAGTCCGAAAATGATTGCCAAACCGCAACTAATAATTTCTTCACTAACTATCTTTTCATTAATAATTTTATCCAACCTAATCCGCCAAATGTTGCCACATTTACGGATTGAATTGCCATGGGTCAACAAATGACATGATGAGTTGTACAAGTATCATGCATCGATATCATACGAAAGGTGAAGTGTACAAGAAAGAATAAATAGTATGCTTTGGAAAAAAATCTAATAAACTTTTATAAATTTAATATAATTATATTATATTTTTTTAACATTTTAATTCGTATAACATCTATCTTGATTTTTAGCAGTAATTTATTAGTCATATTAATGAAATAAATAATATTATCATATTTTTATATTAAAATTTATATTTTATTTTGTTTATCTTTATAATTTTACGCTATCTGTATTAGTTTTGATTTATTTAACTATATTAAAAATGGAGTTAATATAATTATGCTAAAATTATAAAACTTGTTGTATTTTTTTCAAGTTACAAAAGAGATTAATATAATTTAGAATAAATTGCATTTTAGTTGGATTGTGAGAAAATAATTTCATTTCATGTAGTGTAAGATATTGTTTGACAAGTGCTAAAATATCACATCTTATTCGAGTCATAATCATTTTATTTGGATCCCATCACTTTTTATTTTAGTCATATCACCTCTCTACTACATTATTTTAATCCCAACCCACATTTTATATTTTTTCGTAAAAAGTAAAAAACATATACTAATCTAGTATTTTTCAAATAACCTCTAAGTTTCTTGTGTGTATGGTACAAATATTTTCTATGTTTGGTATAAGTTTTTCTTGTGTGTCAAACTTACAAATAATTTTTTTTTACCTATAATGTAATTATTTTAAAATTGTTCTATTTATTTATAATTTTTGCAATAATTTACCTAAATAAAAATAATAAAAAAAAAAGGGAAAGAAAGACAAGCACAAATCCAAACGTCTCAAAGAAAGTTGTAAAGCTTATCATAACCATGTGGCACCAACCTGGCCGGTCCTACACATCCCTTGTTCTGCCACCCAATCAACGGTCCTATATAGTTTCTCTATCCCGCCGTCCCGGCAATGCAAGCAAGGTTAATATGGAGAAATTAATCACAAAATTATTCAATCTTCACACATAATTATGAGATTTATAAAAATGTAAAATAAATTTTATTTAAAAGGATTGTGATTGATTCTCTGATCAAATTTTATATTTGTAAACTTCTTATAAAGATAATTATATGAACAACCATGATTCGTAGCTCGAGAGTCTGGCTCGAGTTTGGCTCGAGGGGTCAAAACGACGTCGTTTTGACTCCTCTTTTTTTTTTTTTTTCCTTGGTTTTTGTTGCAGAACGAGAAGGGAGAAGAAGGGGAGCAGAAGGGAAGAGAAGGGAGGAGGAGAAGGGAGGGGAGGAGGAGGAGGAGGGAGGGGAGGGGGCCATAAAATCGGCTGGAGAAGGAGGAGGAGGGAGGGGGAGGAGGAGGAGGCGGGGCGAGCTGCTGCGAGAGGCGGGGCGACGGCGAGCTTCTGCTTCTGCTTCGACGAGGACGACGACGGAGCGGTGGCGGGGCTGGGGCGACGATCGGCAACGATCGACGATGGTGGAACGTGACGACGATCGACGATGGCGACGATCCTCTCGCTCTCCCTCTTCTTCCCCTCTGCATCTCTCTTTCTCTCCCTCTCCTCTTCTTCCTCTCTTCTCTCCCTCTTCCCTCTTCCTCACAGATTCGAGCCAAATATTCGAGCTACCAGTCTTAATTCTTATATGAAAATCTCCGTTAAGGAGAAGATAGTTGGTCTATAATCTATATAGTCTTCATTTGCGAAGTGGATTGGCTTTTTGATTTTTTTAGTTATTTTAGTCTTGGTTTAAAAAGTCTTGTTTGGGAAGGACTTTTAGTTTTATTGTGAGAGAAAGAATGTAATGATTATGGGTTGAATATGATATTTTGTCTTATTAAATTAAAAGTCTATTTTGTTTTTATGGTTAAAATAGTCAAAAAAACCCCACACTTTTGCTTCCCAAACGAAACCTATTTTTTAGATTGTGAAAAGATCAGAGATACAATGTTTGAGTTGATAGAACGATTGCGACATTTTTGTTATAATCTAATTTATTAACACACTAATATTCTATCATTTGGCCAAAAAAAAAAAACAAAAAAAAACTAATCACTTATTAGTATTTATCCATTCTGCCGATAAACTCTTCCATATTAATAGCTTACTTATAAAGATATATAATTTTCACTCCTTTCAAAAATAAGATATTTGTACAAACTTTATAATTAAGTGGACAAATATATCAATAAATAAATGAGGGGCTCATGATTTGATTCTACAATATAAAGTTTAAATGCACACTATGAATCAAAATTTATGTTAAATTTTTGGGAACTTTTCTGTTACCTAGACTTTTACTATATTTTTTCTTACAATAATCTATGTTTGGAAAATTAGAAGAGAGAGAAAAAAAAATTACATAAGTTATTATAGAGAAGAAAAAAAAATTGTGAATTTTCTTTTTTTGGTTTGGATAAATAGGAGAGAAAAAATTGGAAAAAAAAATATTTATCTGTTATCTTGTATGATTAAACTATATAAAAGAAAAGAAAATAAATTGTTTCATATTATATTAACAAAATAACATTTTATAAGATTCAATTTTTATTTTTTCTATATCTAACAATTTTGGTATTATTTTTTTCTAATTTCTTTACACTTTTGAAGAGATTCAAAATGAGAATTATGATATAAATATGTTTATGTCTATTTTAATTTGTTTCATTTTCATCACCTTTACTTATTCAAACAAGTATATATAAAAAAAAAAAAAAAATTCATTTCTTCTTGTTTTTCTTCGAAAGCGACCCAATCTAATTTTTTTCAAATCATTCAATCCAAACTTGCGATACTGTGTATAAAAAATAAAAAAAAATCATTTCTTCTTTTTCTTCGAAAGTGACCCAATCTCATTTTTTCAAACCACTCAATCCAAACTTGCAGTTTACTTTATTTTTTATAGTACAAAACACGTGTCAGCTGGTCAAGCCGAAATAAAATAAATAAAATAAGGTTAAAAACACACACTTATGGACCATTGAATTAAACAATTTCAAAGAGTTCCAATACAGAGAATCATTATCTGTATATGTATTTAAACCCATTCAAAAATATTTCACTGTAACCCAAAAAAAAAACCCATTTCAAAATTGAATTTTCCACTCTTCCTCTATTTCTGCCTCTTGTCATCTATCGCAACTAACCCAACCAAGCTCACAAATTAGAGTAAATTACAAACATACCTCTGAAGTTTATTTAAATTACAAATTATTTTATATAATTTTAAAAATTATATTATGTCTCTTAATATTATTAATTTCATAACAAATATGCTATTTTATTAATAAATCATCAAATTAATTAACAATTTTAATAATGTCAAAATTTAATTTTTAATTAACAATTCATATAATTTTAATATTATATAGGTAACCAGTTAGAAATTTCACTCTTTTAATTAATTCGGTTAAATAAAAAATTTTGACAGGGAAGTATTTATAATTTTTCAAACTATAAAAAACAATTCGTATTTTAAGCAAATCTCAGGGTGTATTTGTAATTTACCCCACAAGTTACCGTTATAACAGAACAGACCCAGCTAGGTGTTGCTATTTCTACTCATCCTCATTCTCTCTCTCTCTCTGTCATAAAAAAATGCAGTCGCAGATCCTTCCTCTGTCAAACCCATGTGGGACAATGGCAGTGGAGAAGATGTTACTGAGATCGGCGGAGGAAGATGTGTCGGTTACTCGCCTTCTGATTTCTCCACAATTTGAGGAAGAGAGGGCAATTGACGTCAAACCCATTTTTCCTAGTGCTTCAAGCTATATAAGCACTGCCACTGGTGGTTCCAAATTCTTCCAGAAACGACGGCGTCGGACCGCCGGCGAGTCTTCTCTTGCCGGCGGCGGTGGCAAGTCGTTTGGTGAGGGCATTGGGGATGCGGCGTCGGAGACCAATCTCATGACTCGACTTGGCTTCAACCTCTTGCGATATCTCGAGTAAGTATTCTCATTTCTCTCTGCGTTGTTTGATTAACAGAATTAATAGCGAAAATATTAATAATTCCATGAATTAGCATAGAATTAGTGATATAACAATTTATTTTGTCTGTTTTTTTTTTTTTTTTTTTCATATTTGAAATTATGATCCCAGCTCATCTCAATATTAAAAATTCGTCAATTTTGTCGGGTTGAACGTCTGCCATATATGTAATCCTGTTAATATATTTGTATGATTCAAAAAAAAAAAAAAGATCTTTTTAATAAAATTTGCAATTGAATATGAGATTGGGAGACCATGGACTAATAATCGCAATCATATGCCATAATCCTATTAATCAAACATGTGCTCTAGGTTCAGGGCCGGCCCTGAGTTCGTCGGGGCCTAAGGCGAACTTCGGAAATTGGGGCCCTTTTATATTGAAAAAAAAATTCATAAATAAAATGATAAATTACAACTTTTTTATTTGTTTGTAGCTATAACAAAATTTACTTACACATATAATCATTAAAATTATAAACAAAACAATTTAATAAAACAAAATTAGAACAAAAAAATTAGGAAAAAAGTATTCAATTAAAATTGATAAAGACCTAGGTAAAAAAATTTGAGCAAAATTATTTATTCCACTAAAATCTAATAGATAAAGAAGGTAAAAATAAAAAATAAAAAAATAGGGCTCATATATTGTATGTATTATTTTTCTTGAGCCTAAACACTTTTTTTTTTTAATATATATTTTCATTTTAATAAATATGGACCAAACTACACTTATAAATAAATATGGAGTAAATCATACATGGACCCAAAAAAATATTTTGGGGCCCTTTAAATTGATCCTAAAACCAAAAAAAAAAAACATTGAGCCTATAATATTTTACCAAATTTAGGAGCCCTATTTTTGGGCCAAATTTAGGAGCCCTATGTTATATATGTTTATATGTTTTACCAAATTTAGGGGCCCTATTGTTTTTTTTATTTATTTATATATTTTCATTTTAATAAATATGGGCCAAACACATTTATAAATAAATATGGACTAAATTATACATGGGCCCAATAAAACATTTGGGGCCCTTTAAATTGATCTTAGAATCCAAAAAAAAAAAAACAAAGGTTGGACCTATAACAATTTTTTAAATTTGGGGGCCCTATTTTTAGGCCAAAATATGGGGCCTAAGGCACAAGCCTTACCTGCCTTAGGGCAGGGCCGGCCCTGTCTAGGTTTTATCTATTTATTTATGCCATATTATTTTTTTTTCTGATATCTTAATAGTTTAATTAAGGGTTAATTGCAGTTTACCTCTTCAACTATTATTAAATATTATTTTAATTTAAAAATTTACATTTAGACTCTCTATTATCAAAAACTGTACAAAGACCCACCTTAGAGGGAAAAATAAAATAATTTTTCATAGGTGAAGGTTCTAAATGTACTGTTTTAAAATGAAGGAAGGTAAAGGTGATATTTAGTGATAATTGAAGGGTACAGTGTACTTAAGAGCATCTCCAACGGTGTATTACTTTTTTCACCAAATCTAAGTAAAAAATAGCTCATTTTCTCAATCTGATATGGCTTGCTCCAATGGTGTGCATCAAAGGAAGGAACGGTAAGGCTAAAAAAATTTTTTTTTTACCTTTTTGAACTTGTTTGAACCTACCTAGTTGAACTGTTTGAACCTGTTTCCGGTCGACCGGCCGGACGTTCGGCGGGTCGACCGGTGGGCCCACTTGTAACGTTACAGCACAGTGAATTGGTGAAGGCTCACGCAGATTCTCAGTTTGGTGAAAAATTTGTTTCGTTTTCAGTTTGATATCAGTTTGGTGAAACCATTGGAGCAGAAAAAGTGACTTTTTTCATCAAATTTAAATTTGATACTGAATTTGATGCAACGTTGGAGATGGTCTAACCCCTTTGATTAAGGTATTGAAATGAAAAAGTGCAAATTACACTTTACCACCCTCAATTGTGAACAGTCGTTGTTTTCTCTACTCAACTAAAAGTTTTTAAATGTTGGTCATAAATAATTTCTTATATATATGTATATAAACCAATTCTTACATGAACATTTTGGTCGTAAAATTGGAATTTATAATTTACATTCCAATTTTTTGTCATATTTTCATAACAGAATGTTAATAGAAGGTTGATATTATAATATATCAGAAGATTAAGAAGTAAAATGTAGGAATTTTTAATTGAGGGGAAAGTGACAATGGGCACACCGTAATTTTCCCAATGTTGTCACAGTTGCATATTGACTAGTTGTTTAAGGCATAGTTTATTTATTTACTTATTTTTTGTGTGTTATATTGGTGTTTCAAATTGGATTGGGTAGTAATATGGCTTGAATATGAAAAAATTTCGACATCATATTATTAATGTGGTAGGCACAAAATATCTTTTAACTTGTAAGCACAAAAGGCCAAGAATATATTGATTTTCCAGAAGCCAAGAATATGCTATTATTGACTTACAATTCCTAAATGTGTACTATCATTGGGGTTATTATCACTATTAAAATATGTTGGGGTATCAAGTAGTTGGCAGATGTATTGATTTTCCAGAGACACAAATTACAGTGCAAATATTGGCATAACTATAACAGGAGGGGAAAATGAATTTCTAGTCACAATCTGTCATGTCATGGTTTTTAAATGACAGTTGAACATATTTGGATGATTTTTTTTAGTATATGTTGCTTGTTTCAAGTTGGTGAAGCTAGAGGAAAAATAAATTCAAGAAGTTGACACTATGATAGTTGCTTGAGAATCCATACATGCTGTGCTAAGTAGTTCTAGGATTTTTGGAGTGATTTTGTTAAGTTAGGGGATACAAATGAGGGACAATGAAAGATACAAAGTAGTTATATGTACATCTCTGAACCTTGGGGGTTTCCACTTTTGTCACATTTGTGGATAGCCCAACACTTGCAACACAAACCACTTTATATCACGTGTGCATTTGGAGAAAACTAGGGCAGTGTTTGGATTATGGATTTGAGGAACGATTTGTGGAGAGAAAGGAAAAGAGAAGGGAATGGTGAAAAAGAAAAGAAAAACTTGTACTTTATTCACTTTCCTCTTTACTTTTTCTTTCCCTTCTCAAATTCCTTCCGAAATCCATGATCCAAACACGGCTTAAAAGTAACATATAAATAATAGTGATTTGACCAACAGATTATGTTACCAATAGGACATGTGAAGAGTGAAAATCCATGACTTAAAGCCTTTCAAAGAGGAGTAATAGATGTGAGAAGAACATTGATGTATGTGCAATGCTGCATTAAGAAGATTCCACTCCTCTTTGATTACAGTTTTGCTATTTTATTTATATATATATATATTTGGATTAGAATACTATAATACATGTGACATTTAAAATGTAGAGTAACTAAAAATGCTCTAACATGTAGACATAAATTTAAAAGAAAAAAGAAAAGAAAAGAAGGGAGAACAAGAAAGAAAATAAGGAAAATAACTTGCAGGAATTTGTTTCGCATTATTGTTAGTATGATATTCTTGAATTGGAATATCACTTGTTTCCAGTATATTATCAACTTTTTTTGTTTAGATGTCTCTGATAATTTATTTTTATTCAGGGTTGGCTACAGATGCATCACAAGATTACTTGCCATTGGCTGTTATGCTTTTCTAATTTTCCCTGGTTTTATTCAAGGTTTGCAAAGTTTTCTGATCTGTTACACAAACTCTACCGTGCTTCAACATCCTATAGCTTAATATTGTATTCTTCTACCACTAGTTTTGGCTTTTGTGAATTGTTTGTATTTATAGATGTGCTCAAGGTCATGTTTATCAGATTTATTGATAGCTAAGTTCACTTGTTTGTGTAGTTGCGTTTTACTATTTCTTCTCAAGGCAAGTCCGTAGAGGTATAGTTTATGGTGATCAACCAAGAAATAGGTAAATGCTTTGTTACTTGATTTATTTCTTGTGCTTCTGGATGCGACATTGGAATCAGTTTGTGCACATTCTCTCTCATGAATCTCATGGGATGAATCACTAATCAAAATGTAATTGTGCAGGCTGGATCTGTATTTACCTAAAAATACTGATGGCCCGAAGCCAGTTGTTGCATTTGTAACAGGTGGAGCCTGGATAATTGGGTAAGCGATTGCAATGTGTTTGGATGCATGAATTGGCTGTTAAAAAGACAAAATTCAAAATGAACCTTTAATTCGAGGAGATTTGAACCCCATATGAGGAGCATATTCATTTACCAACTCGGATGAATCCTCCACTTTAGATTTCACGTAATTTTGAATGATGTTTATTTGTAATGAAATATGAAAATGTATCTCATGCATATGGAACGTGACAAAACAACATTTATAATAGCAAGTCAGCAAGCAGACTGGAATCAAAGTAAAATTTTGAAGCTTTTCCATGAAGAGATTTTACATATAATACATGGATTGAGTTGAGAGTTAATGGAAAGAAAGAAAGATAGGTTTACCAGCTGGTTGGAGAGTTTTTGAAATGCCTCTTGTATGCATGCTTATTTGTTCTCAACAAGTTCTGAAGCCTTTTGCTGATGCAGTTATAAAGCATGGGGTTGTCTTTTAGGGAAACAGTTATCAGAAAGAGACATTATAGTGGCCTGCATAGATTACAGGTGATATGATTTTACTTCAAGCATAAATTACTGCGTTCATAGTACATACTATCATTTTCAATTCTCCATTTGGATGAAGCTCTGATGGGCACATTAGGATTCTTTTATGATATGACCTTGTACTGTATGTACCTGTCAAGGAATTTTGTGTTCAAAGCACTGCTAATATTGCAAAGGGAAGCCCACATTTTTTTTAATGATTACCGGGATATGTGGGTGTTTCCTTAGAATTGAACTTCATTTGAATATACATGGAATTTCAAATAAGTCTATTCGTGTCTTATAGCATTATTTTCTTTTCTTTTCAATTTATTGATACAACACTTATTTAGAGTAAAGGATTCTTGAGATTCCAAAGTGACATATTGACATTTGTATTTAATGGCAATTGCAAATAGTGGGATTATTACATCTTCAACATGTGAAACACACTAAGTTAACAATATGTAACCTTCATCACCCTTTCGTTACATAATGATGGGCTCAGGACATCTCTGCCCTCCAAAAACTGTGTAACACAAGTTAAAACGATGTAATTTTTTTTCTTTCTTTTCTTTTCATCAGAAGCCGCTTGTAGCTGATTTCAATAATTTTCTACCTTTATCACATTTCGTCACAGTTAATAGTTTATGCAGCTAAATAACCAGCTTTGGCTCATAGAACTGTTGTTCTATTGTTTTCTGTCCTAGATGTGAATTAAATAAATCTTCATAGTCCAAATAAATTTCATGGGTAGTTTTCTGTTGTTGATTTACCCATTTCATAATGATTTCATGGATGTCATCCCTATGCATGTTTTCATTCAGCATTGCTTCTCTAGTTACGTGGTATTCCTGTAAATGAGCATTTTACACATGCATAAGTACATAAAACTTAATTACCTGCAACACTCTTCTGGCAGAAATTTCCCCCAGGGGACTATGAGTGATATGATAAAGGACTCTTCTGAAGGTATCTCATTTGTGTGCAATCATATTGCTGAATATGGAGGTGATCCCAACAGGTAGTAACTTCATAAACTTCTTCGTCATCTTGTTTTAATATCCCAATGAAATCATATTGAGAATTCATTTTTGCTAAGCATGCCATATTTTTAATTTTTTATTATTATTATGGTTTCTGTAGGATTTATTTAATGGGACAGTCAGCTGGTGCCCATATTGCTGCTTGTTCTCTCTTGGAGCAGGCGATTAAAGAGGCCGGTGATGTAGAGAGTACTTCCTGGAGTGTGTCCCAGTTAAAGGCTTATTTTGGTTTATCTGGAGGGTAAGTTTATGTCTAATTCTAAGAAATTAGAGTAGAACCTTTTCCCTTTGTTTTTGGGGTAGAAATTAACATGGTGAGATGGTTCAAGTTAGAAGATATATCTACGTATATATATATATTTTTCCGTGTGTGTGTGATTTGTACAACAGAAGTCTTAGAATTTTTTTTAACAAATGTACTGATTGACAAATGTCAACAGGTACAATCTGTTTAACTTAGTAGATCACTTCCACAGTCGAGGTCTGTACCGTTCAATCTTTTTGAGGTACACATCTTCTTCATTTCCGAAGAGTTTGCGGTAGACAAACTATTTTAATAAATAACTTACATTGTGCCTGACATCTCATGTGACCTCATGATTTCTATTACCTGAACAGCATAATGGAGGGGGAACAATCTATTCGACGATTTTCTCCTGAAGTAATGGTACAGGACCCCAACATTAAAAATGCAGTCTCTCTCCTACCTCCTGTTGTCCTTTTTCATGGCACTGGAGATTATTCCATTCCATCAGATGCCAGGTCTGCATCCCATCCCAAATGACTCTGTATATATAAATATATATATATATATTATTTTTTTTTTGGGGGGGGGGGTGGGTTTGGGGGTTTAAACTCGAATAAATATGAATCCAAGAAGCTATCAGTTTTGGCATAATGAGAAATCAAATACAAGTTTTCCCTAAATAAAATTGAATCCCTGGACTCTGTATAAAGGCTCAACAAAAGTTTGAAAGCTCGAACTCTGTGATGTTTTGGGTACTAATGAAAAAATAACATGAGAATGAATGGGTAATGCTTGCTTAGTTTTACACTTACAAAGGGAACATATCATGCATAAGATTGTTGAATTTGAAACTGCATATCAATACGATTTTGGTATCATCTTATTGTTTTCTACTCATCTGTCTAAACATCCTTAACATTTTGTACATGAATCATGCAATTATTATTATTATTTTGGTTGCTCAACCTAATATTTAATTGCCTGTTGTTAACTAGTGATTTTAAATTTCACACAATTTTGCATCATATGAAATTTTTATATTTCAAAAATCTTAGAATTAGATCATATTGTGGAGATCGGTTGATTTAAATTATAATTAGCTCATGTATCAGCAAATGTTGATTTGTGTGACATTTTACTATGATTCTGGTAAAAGGGAAGTCGATTTTCACTATCTTTTGTTAATTTTTTTCTTCTCAAGTTTTACCAACCAACTAGCAGCATGTTGGATTGCAGGGATAGTTATGAACTTGTAGCTTCATTTTAAGAGGCAGTTGTCAAATAACTACATAAATTTTTCTGTGTGCAGCAAGAATTTCGCAGGCACACTTCAAAGAGTTGGTGGGAAAGCTGAATCAATTTTGTATGATGGACGGACTCACACAGATATTTTCGTGCAGGTAATCAATTGCATGTTTCAGCACTTGCTTTTATTTATTTATTCATATTCTTTTTACATTGTACTTACTATCTTGAAATAATTCGCATACGCTTTTTTCTCTGTGATTTCTGTTTACCTGGGAAAATGCTTTATCATTTTTGTTTTTCCTGTATTGTTTGGACTGTATGTGATTTAGGATCCAATGAGAGGAGGAAAAGATCAAATGTTTGAAGATATAGTAGCTCGTATTCATGCTGGAGATTCAGAGGCCCTCGCCAAAGACGCAGTCGCACCTCCAAGAAAACGACTTGTACCTGAGTTTATGTTGAATTTAGCAAATAGTGTCAGCCCATTTTAGTCTTCTTTTTTTTTTCTCAGATCAGCTTACCGATAGCCCAATTCCATTATTTTTTTGACCTATTAATCCATTCATTGTTGTATATATCACAAAAAATAGAGTAATAATTCTTGAAATTTAAATTTCTTATGAAGAAAGAGAGAGAGAACAACTGGAATGTGATGTAATAGCAAAATGTATCTTTTCCCGTTTTGTGGATACGAAATTCTTTTCCTGTTGTTCAAACGAATTATCTTTCAGTTCTTTTTTTTTTTCTTCATATTTTTAAGTGAAATGCTCTCCCTCCATGCAATTTGACTGGGAAACATCTGCTCTTTGTTCTTTTGTTTTTTTGTTTTTTGTGCTTGTAATCTTAAGGGGGGAAAAAAAAAAAAATAATACTGTATGCACCAATTGGTATATCAATTAATGTACTACTGATAATGTGATATAATTTTAAAGGTTTTGAGTATTTGTAATTTGTATAATGGGTGAGGTTAGTAATAATGTCGTAACATATGTTAGTACATTAATTGATATATGCAGAATCACCTAAAAAAAAATAAAATAAAGAGGTTCCCACGGTTAAGTTTGTGATAAAAATTAATGAATTACCCATGTCTCATCCTGGTTTCTCTTAAAAAAAAAAAAAAAAAAAAAAAAAAAAAAAAAACCATTACCATATCTTTTCCAGAGATCATAAGCAATAAATTAGTGTAAAGATAAAATAAAAAAAAATAAAAAAAAGAGCATTAATTTGAAATTATAGATCATGAGGTCCAATAGACAATGCAAAGAAAATAAAATCCAAGTATTAGTACTTATGGTGAGCAAAATTTGATTCTCACAACTGGTAGAGAGTAGGAGAAACTAGCGACGGGGATAATCCGATTTTCAAAGCGAAAGATCAAAATTAGTGTTTTACGTTATGTCTTTAAAACAAAAATAAAAGATCTAAGATTAATTTTAGTTAGTTTTTTTTTTTTTGATACCGGGTGTTAGGGTCAATTTATATTAGAGGTGAGTATGGTCCGGATTGGTTTGGATTGTGATAAAATCAGGACTAATCCATTATCTATAGTTTTTGAAAAATTGGAACCAATCCAATCCGTTTCTATCGTAGAACCAATCTATTTAAAGACGGATTGAATCGGTTTAGGACCACGGATTCACATAATTAAATAACAAAATATATATATATATATATATATATATATAAAACATTTTAATTTAGTAAAAAAAATAAATGTCTAAAAAATTTATCAATTTTACATAATTTTTTTTATCTTTGGTAGGTAGAAATTATTTTTAAAATTGAAAATTATTTTTTTTTGACATTTATTTTTGTCAAATTAGTTTATATTTTATTAAATTGATGACTTTGTCCTTGAAATTAAGCAATGATATTTTCAATTGTTCATATTTGAAACATGATTCAAAATTTAGAATTAAATGTGTCACAATTGAAAAATCAAGAACCAAAGTGACATGACTCTCAAATTATAGAGACTGCTAGTATAATTCGTCTCTAATTTTTTTTACCTTATATTTTAACCAAAAATTTTAAAAATTACTAAAATAATATATTCTCGATATAAGCAATTTTTTATATGTATGCAAGTTGGGTGTATGCAATTTTTTGTATGTATGCAAGTTGGGTGTATTCAATTTATATATGTGTGGGGATATATTTTCTGAGTACCAATACATGGCAAGGTGACGCCGATGTGTCAGCCGAGGTGCCACGCGTCCTGGTCGGTGTGCTGAGGTGATCTCGGCTAGGCCGAGGTTTCCTCCGAAGATATCAGAATCCGAGATAAATGGATAAGGGACCAGAGTCCTAGGATGAAGGAAGACTACAGGATGGATAAGGATAACACTCTTAGGGAGTCTATCCTTATCTCTTGTAGAGTCCAAAGTAAGCACTGAATGAGAGTCCATAGAAGTCAGGTTTCTAGTGGGACTGGGATTGAGTTAACTATAAAAGAAGAGGCACCCCCGTGGGTCTAAGGTACGTAATTTATGCTTTGAGCAGTGAATTAAGCACTTGATTATCTTTGAGAGATATACTGACTTGATCGTCGGAGTGCCCCTGGGTGGAAGAACCACCGCCGGAATCTTCTCTTTCTGTTGCAGGTTAGCCAGGTGTCATCTATTCTGCCAGTTCTCACCAGCTGATCACTGAGTTGGCAGTGTGATCGGAAAATTACTCACACAATTTGGCGCCGTCTGTGGGAAAGATAGGAGAATAGATGGCCAGCAACGGACAGAAGGAAAAGATTGGGGACGACGCTCCTGTTGGGAGTGGGAGACCTATTGACCTGGATGTCACAAGAGACGAATACAATGCAGAAACTCGTGACCAGAATCACGGAGTAAAGGACGTCGGCCAGACTAGCGACGCACCAAAGAAGCCAGATCGAAGTGGCTATTACAACGAAGACAACCTCCAGGTATGGAAGGATAGATGCCTGCGGAGGGACGAAGAGATGAAGGAGATGGCAAACAAATTGGCAGACCTGCAGTCGGTTGTCAATTTCATGATGCAAAATAACGTCATGCAGCCGCCGTTCCTGCTGCAGGACACGCCGATTCCAGCAGCCAATGCCCAGAATGGAGGGCAGAGAACAATCCTCATAGCCCCTCAACACAACGGGAGCGAAAGACACTCTCACCGACCTTCCAGGGAGGTCGGACGAAGGGAGCCAAGAAGAGAAGAATCACGGAGGACGCATCACACAAAGGAAGCAGACCCGAAGGGACATCGGCATGTTCAGGGGCAGGTGCTGTGCTTCGACACAATTCATGGAGAGGGGTCAAAGAGGACTCACCACGGGGCTGAAAACAGTGCACCAAAAAGACTAAAAGCAGGAGATAGCTGAGCTCCTAGGAGGACAAAAGAGATCTTGAGAGATTACCTCAAAAGAAAGCAACAGAATGCTGAAGCCGAGGTAAATTCCCCAGATAAGCCGAGGACACCATTCTCGGTGGAATTGGACAGGTTTGAGGCGCCAAAGAGATTCAGTATGCCGAGGTTTCAAATATACGATGGGAAGTCAGACCTCAACTTCCACGTCGGATTATATCTGAACTCAATAGCACTGTATAGTGGGAACGAGCCGTTGCTCTGCAAAATGTTCCCCTCATCCTTCGG
The DNA here is from genome assembly GCA_030407325.1 of Camellia japonica. Taxonomy (NCBI): domain Eukaryota; kingdom Viridiplantae; phylum Streptophyta; class Magnoliopsida; order Ericales; family Theaceae; genus Camellia; species Camellia japonica. Next base: position 26,572,962 of record JAPPVO010000019.1, read on the forward strand.
GGAGATTGCATCAGACTGGTTCCACAAACTGCCAAAGGGAAGCGTGAAGACATGGGAAGGCTTGGCCGAGATGTTCATGGCCAGGTTCGTGACAAACAAACTGCAGCCATTGAGGGTGGATGCACTGATGGCTTTGAAGATCAGTAAGGATGAAGGCCTTAGGGCCTACGCAAAAAGGTACTACGAGGTATTCAATCGAATACCAGAATGTAATCAAGAAGTGGCGGTTGTGTCATTCAAGAACGGCCTGAAGGACAACTGTCCACTACGAAAGTCTTTGGCAAAAACTTTGCCAAAAAGCATAGAAGAGCTCATGGCGAGAATCGAGAAGTATGCCAGAGCCGAGGAAGATAAATCGGGGACTAGGGAGGTAAAGCAAGAGAAAGGAAACGGCTTGCCGAAGCAAGGCCGAGGTAATAACGAATAGAACAAACATGAAACAGAACTGAGGGCTGCACAGGCGGTGACGACTGTGTTCCGGGCCCCAATTCACAAAGTCCTGGAACAAATTCGGAACCAACCCTATTTTAGGGCACCAGCAAGGGCACCAGGGGAATTCATGGAAAGGAACGTTGGCAGGTGCTGTGCCTACCACAATGAAGAGGGGCACACAACTCAAGGTTGCAGAGCCCTGAAGACACACTTGGAGGACTTGGTAAGGCAAGGCCATCTGAGAGATCTGGTCGACGAGGCCAGAACAAGAGAAGAACAGGCAAGATTGCCTCAAGCACCAGCAGCCCCGCCTCCCCCAGTACAGCAACCTCAGGCAGGAGGACCTCGGGTAGTCAATGTGATTCACTCGAAGGTCAACGAGAACGAAATCAGAGGGAGACCCAGAAGGTAAAACACCTACAACATGTCTATCAAGTCGGGGAGAAAAGACATCGGGCAGAAGGATGCCAGGGACCAATGATAACCTTTACTGAAGCCGACCTAAGATGGTCCAGCATCCGCATAACGATGCCTTGGTAGTATCCCTCCAGGTTGGGGAGTGCCAAGTGAAACGTATCTTGATTGACCAAGGCAGCTCTTGTGACATCATGTACGTTCGATGTTACAAGGAGCTCGGCTTTCACCCAGACGACATGGAACAATCCAATGGCCCAATGGTTGGGTTCAATGGAACGCCGACATGGCCACTGGAGCAGTAAACTTGGAGGTGCAGGCTGGCACCAGGAAGATCAAGACAGAGTTCACCATCATTGACACCCTCCCCTTACAACATCATCTTGGGAAGGCCATGGTTGCATGCAATGGGGGCAGTTCCCTCAACATTGCATCAACTATTGCGATTCCCAACAGAACATGGGATAGAGGAAGTCAGGGGCGATCAGCTACATGCGAAGAATTGCTCCATGGCAGCAATGAAATCAATCTGCAGCATACGAGAGCCAAAAAAGGCAGAAATTGAAGATGAGGACGTGGAAGTCCTAGAAGACATCGGCAAGGAGCCGGCCGAGAAGAGCGAAGAGGCACTGAAGAAAATCTTCGTCCAGGATGGGGATGAAGAATGCTTCTTTCTTCTTGGCTCGGGCTTAGCCGAAAAAGAAGAAAAAGAGTTAGAGGCCTTTCTGCGAGCAAATATTGAGGTGTTTGCTTGGACACCTTATGAAATGCCTGGCATCGACCCCGAGGTCACTTGCCACAAACTGAATGTTGACAGGTCGGCCAAACCTGTAATTCAACGAGCCAGAAGACCAACATTGACGCACGTCGAAGCGGTAGAAGAAGAAGTAGACAGACTTCTGGAGGCTAGGGCCATCAGAGAAGTTCACTACCCGACATGGCTGTCCAATACAGTGGTGGTAAAGAAGAAGAACGGTAAATGGAGGGTCTGTGTAGACTTTACCAGTTTAAACAAGGCCTGTCCCAAAGACAGCTTCCCTCTACCCAAGATTGACCAGCTAGTGGATGCTACTTCAGGGCATGGAAGGATGAGCTTCCTAGATGCCTACAGGGGGTATCATCAGATAGCTATGGACCCAGCAGATGAAGAGAAGACTGCATTTATCACTCCCAAAGGGCTATACTGCTACAGAGTGATGCCCTTTGGATTGAAAAACGCAGGAGCCACCTACCAAAGATTGGTAACCAAGATGTTCAAGCACCTGATCGGCCGAACAGTAGAAGTCTACATTGACGACATGGTCGTTAAGTCCAAGGAGCCTGAGGGTCATCTCGCCGATCTAAAAGCAGTCTTTCGAAATCCTTAAAACATATCGGCTCCGACTCAATGCATCGAAGTGTGCATTTGGAGTTGGATCTGGTAAGTTTCTAGGATACCTGGTGACCAGGAGGGGCATTGAGGCCAGCCCAGATCAGATCAAGGCCATCCTAGAGCTGAAGAGCCCGACGTCGGCAAAACAGGTGCAGATGCTAACTGGAAGGGCGCAGCCCTGAACAGGTTTATAAGCAGAAGCTCAGACAAGTGCAAACCTTTCTTCAAATTAGTGAAGAAAGCCACAGACTTTCTCTGGACAGAGGAATGCGAAGAAGCATTAGCCGATCTGAAGAAGTACCTGACCACACCGCCAGTTCTTTCAAACCCAGAACCTGGGGAGGAGCTGTTGCGATTAGTGCAGTACTAATCCGAGAAGAAAAAGGGGAGCAAAAGGCTGTGTACTATGTAAGCAAAACCCTAGCCAACGCAGAAACAAGGTATCTACCCTTAGAGAAATTGGCACTGGCTCTAGTAATGGCTTCAAAGAAGTTGAACCATTACTTCCAGGCCCATAAAATTGTGGTACTGACAGAGCATCCATTAAAGTCCCTATTGCAGCAGGGAGACTTGACAGGAAGAATAGCCAGATGGGCAGTCGCCCTAGGCCAGTATGATCTGGAGTACAGGCCCAGAACTGCAATCAAAGGCCAGGTTTTGGCCGACTTCGTGGCCGAGTTCACGCCGGAGTCCATCCAACATCGGGCTCCGTTGAGCGAAGACAGACAATGTCCAGACAAGCAAGCAGAAGCCCAGCCAAAGGCTAAAGAACAAAGGAAAAAAGAGAAACCCAGACCCTGCAGCATTTACATCGGCGATTCCTTTCAACTGTTCGTTGATGGGAGTTCAAACCGACAAGGAGCGGGGGCAGGAGTAGTACTGATATCTCCAGATGGAGAAATATTAGAACAGTCCATTCGATTGGGGTTCAAGGCCTCAAACAATGAGGCAGAATATGAAGCATTGATTGCAGGACTGAAGCTAGCAGCAGCAGTACAAGCAGATGAGGTAATAGTTTTTTGTGATTCGCAATTGATAGTTAACCAGACAACGGGCGAGTTTGCAGCCCGAGATGAAAGAATGTCGGCCTACGCAAAGGAGGTCATCAGGCTGGCAGCCTTATTCCAGAACTGCAGACTGCTTCAAGTCAGCCGAGATGATAACAACCATGCCGATGCATTGGCCAACCTAGCTAGTGCAATACAACCAGGAAAAGCAAGGACAATAATGATTGAATATTTGTCGGGCCCGAGCATTGAACCAATAGTCGCAGAACGTGAAGCAATGTGCGTAGACATGGGACCAAGCTGGATGGACGCAATTGTTGCGTTCCTGAAAGAAGGAAAGCTGCCAGATGACCACAAGGAGGCACACAAGATCAGATTGAAGTCGGCAAGATTCAGTCTGACAGCAGAAGGACATCTCTACAGAAGGTCCTTCACTGGACCCCTCTTAAGGTGCGTACACCCTCTGCAGGTTGAAGATTTTTTATATGAAATTCATGAAGGAATTTGTGGAAGCCACACTGGGGGCAGATCGCTAGCTCACAGGGCCATTACCCAGGGGTATTGGTGGCCCTACATGCAAAAAGATGCAGAAGCCTACGTGAAGAAGTGTGAACAATGCCAAAGGTTTGCACCTTTGATACACCAGCCAGCTGCTGACCTAAATCCTGTATCCAGTCCTTGGCCATTTGCCCAATGGGGAATGGATCTCGTTGGGCAATTGCCCCAAGCAACTGGGCAAAGAAGTACCTGCTGGTAGCAACAGATTACTTCACAAAGTGGATAGAAGCAGAACCTCTTGCCAAGATCCGAGATGTGGATGTCAAGAACTTTATATGGAGAAACATCATCACCAGATTTGGGATTCCAAGAGCAATTGTTGCAGACAATGGGACACAATTTGACAGTAAGCTGATCAAAAACTTCTGTGCAAAGTTTAAGATCAAGAACTACTTTTCAACCCCAAGTTTTCCACAAAGCAATGGACAAGCAGAAGCATCCAACAAAGTAATTTTGGATGGGATAAAGAAGAGGCTGCAGGCAGCAAAAGGGAAGTGGGTAGACGAATTGCCCAATGTACTCTGGGCATATCGGACTACGCCGAGAAGATCAACAGGGGAATCACCCTTTGCCATGGCTTATGGCACAGAAGCAGTCATTCCATTGGAGGTCGGCATCCCAGGGATCAGAACCCAAGGAGTTGAGAACGGGACTAATGATGTACTCTTAGCCCGAGATCTTGATCTTCTAGAAGAAAGAAGAGAGAAAGCTGCAGTACAGCTTGCAGCATACCAGCAACAGCTTGCTAGAGCTTATAACAAGAAGGTTAATCCAAGGGAATTTCAAGTCGGCGACCTAGTCCTGCGAAAAGTCGTTGGCAACAAGAAGGATCCCAAGGAGGGCAAGCTTGGCCCAAACTGGGAAGGACCCTACAGAATCACTTCGGTACTGGGCAATGGGGCATATAGGCTTGAAGATAATGAGGGCAAAGCATTGCCAAGACTCTGGAACACTTGTAATTTAAAATTTTTCTATCATTAGATGTTGCTTTATTTTTTGCCCATGTCATCAATAAAATCTTAGCAGAATTCTCTCCAACTTGTGAAACTATGCATAATGTTGTTTTTAAATAATGAGAACCCAAGTGGAACTCAGGTTCACACTGGGGGCAGAGAGAAGATAAAAACACTTAATGCTTGTTGAAATTTGTAGCAATTTACAAGTTGAAGTTAAGCCGAGATATTTGTTTATCTTCACTTGTTGAAATTTATAGCAATTTACAAGTTGAAGTTAAACTGAATAATGCTTAACGCTTGTTGAAATTTGTAGCAATTTACAAGTTAAAGTTAAGCCGAGATATTTGTTTATCTTCACTTGTTGAAATTTGTAGTAATTTACAAGTTGAAGTTAAACCGAAGTAATGCTTAACGCTTGTTGAAATTTGAAACAATTTACAAGTTGAAGTTAAGCCGAGATATTTGTTTATCTTCACTTGTTGAAATTTGTAGCAATTTACAAGTTGAAGTTAAACCGAAGTAATGCTTAACGCTTGTTGAAATTTGTAGCAATTTACAAGTTGAAGTTAAGCCGAGATATTTGTTTATCTTCACTTGTTGAAATTTGTAGCAATTTACAAGTTGAAGTTAAACCGAGAAGAAGTTCAAACACTTGTTGAAACTCGAGACAATTTTACCAGTTGAAGACTAAGGTTAAAAACTTGTTGAAATTTGAGAAAATTTTTTACAAGGTTAGGCTGAATCAAATTTACTTGCCGAAATAAATCATCGGTTTGCATAACCGAGGTGTGTCACCCCGAGAAGATTGTACAAAGAAGGAAAAGTATGTGAAAGACATGCAGAATATTCTAAGTATAGAATCATGCAGAAGCAATGAAGAGAAGATAAAAATGCAAAGCACTTAGGAAAGAAAAGTTATATTAGCATTCAGTTGCAACGAGGGCACATCGGCCATGTGAAGAAGCTGGCATTGTTTCTAAAAACAAAAACATACAGAGTGCAAAAGAAACAAAAGGAAAAACCATCAAAGCTAAGACTCCTCAACAGTAGCAGTTGGTTGAGTCTGAAGTTCAGATGATTGTTGGGTAGATGCCTCAGCAGCCTTTTCCGCCTCGATCTCGGCGTCAATTTGAGCAAGGGTTTCGTCAATACTTTTTTCGGCTACAGGAACGTCGGAAGATGCCTGCTCAGGAGTAGTTTTCTTGACAACCTCATCACCCTCTTCATCTCGAGTCAAGTCCAGGACTTGCTCAGTTGAAGGAAGGGACTTGGACCCAGCAGCATCTTTTGATTTCCTCACCAAGGCTTCATCCTCATCCTCAGACTCAGATCCACTGCCAGGTTGAGTTGAAGGTGGAGGTGGTGGAGGGTATGGGAGAGGAATGGCATCGGGGTTTCTCAGGGGCGAATCATCAGGAACATTGAGCTTTTTTAGAAGAGTCATCCAACCAAGGGAGAAGCCCTTGTTGCATGCCTGCTTCACTTGTATTTTATAAGCATCAGTGACATCGGCCATGCCCTGAGCATAAGCCTTTTCATCGGCATTCTTGATTTCAGCCTCCTTGGTGGCCAGGGCCTCCTGGAGCTCCTTTTCGGCCTGTGCCATTTTTTTCTCGGCCTCCTTTCTTTGTGAATCAGCAACCTTCCTAATAGCCTCGGCAGATTCAGCCCTTTCCTCGGCATTAGTTTTCTCCTTCATCGCAGCCTCAGCCTGGTCTTCCAGCTTCTTCATTTTTGCTTGTAGACCTTTGTTGGTCTTTTGAAGGCTGGAGACCTCCCTCTTCATCTCGGAAAGCTTCTCCGATTCTTAAAAGACTGCATTGAAAAAGAATGGGCATGCTGGATGGCCTGAAAGAAAGCGGAAGTATTAGAAAAAGTTCAAGAGTGAAACAGAAAGAAAAAAAAGTACCAAACAAAAACACTTACCTGAACGGAGTGTTGAAGCATTAGAGCATAATTCTCGTACTCACTATACTCGGCGTTCCGTTCCAGATCGCCTGGAAGAAGCAGAGCGGTGCTGAGGGCAATGCCGACATTGATATCGTCGGTGCTTTTACTAGTCATAATCGGCCTGTCTTCCAAAGTGATCTTTGGGGCCCAGGGAGTCTCATGTTTTTTGGACCCCGAGGTAGTTGCTGAGGACGACCTCGTCTTCTTTGACTTTGGTGATTCTGATGGCTGGGTTTCAGAGTGCCTCTTCCCAGCGGAGGGTTGAGGTTTGTCACTCTCAGCCAACTTGGAGATGGGTAAAGTATCCTTGGATTCAACCTGAGTGGCTTTAACCTTTGGCTGAGCCTTTTTTGTTCGTTTCGGCTTCGGTAGGGGCATGGTTTGTGTTGGCTGAGCATCGACGTCAGAGGGGAGATCGGCCAGAAGATCCTGGACAACTGGTTTTGGACGACCCATCTCGGCAATAAGAACAAGGCGTTGCCGACGTTTTCGTTCTGGTATTGGGATCAGGTATAGAGCCGAGGTTGATGGTTGATTAGCTGGATCAGATGTTGATCCTTGATTTGTTCGGGATATGGACGCAGTTCGTGAAGTAATGGCAGAAGGTGGAGACAAACTTTTCTTCTTCCTTTTAGGAACGTCGGGCAAAGTCGACTTGTATGTTGGTATAAAATTAAAAAGCAGAGGCGCTTTCCTTTTATGGACTGGCAAGTCCAGAAGTTTCTTCAAATCCTTGCTAGGAACGTAGGATTGACGAAAGCTTGTCGGCGGCTTACGAACAGCTGCAAGAAGAACGGACATCAGAAACAGACAAAGTATTGAAGACTTGAAGGAGAAACAACTAAAGTATTAAACAATGGGCACTTACCCTTGCCCTCTAAAACTGATCGAGGAAGAGGGTAGAGATGAGGGTCCTCGTCTGGAGCAAACTCCCAATTTCCCGATGTAATGAGGTAGTCATCTCCAGCCCCCTTGTTGGAGTCTGGGAGGTCGGCTATGATTTTGAATTTGTTGACCTCGGCTTAAGGTAATAAATGTAGCCTTTTTCTTTCAAATTAAGGGCACACATGGTGTAGCAGTACTGTATATCGGCTAAGGTGATCCTAGCATTTTCTGTTTTGCTAAGGCTATAATGCCATTGATCACTCGATAAGAATTTATGGCCAGTTGCATGGGGTTCAACTTGTAATAGTGAAGAATCTCGCGAAAGAGGATGTTGAGTGGAAGCCGGAGTCCACACTCAGTGAAAGCTACAATGGGAAAGGGCATCGAATCATCTGTAGGCATGATGGAGTCGTCATCTCCAGCCAGCCTCAGATGGACATCGGCAGGAATGGAGAACTCTTGCCTAAAGTACTCAAGTTTGGTCGGGGTATCTACCCTATGTCTCCACATACCCATGATATCGGCCTGAATGGTCGGGGTTGGATTTCAGAAAGAAGATGTTTTGAGAGGGTTAATGTGACTTCGGCAAAAACCTAGGTAAGTACTGGTTTCAGTTTTTCCTAAATTATGGGTACTACACAACAAGTCCCAAACCTAGATCTATGGAAGTAAGGGTTGAAGGCACGGATCTGGAAAACAGAAAAGCAAGGATGTGCTTTAGAATCAAGAACAGAGATGAACTATCAAGAATATTGTATGTACAAGGGGTGCAAGGTCAAGAACAGTGACAAAAACGCAAGAAAGTGGTGAAGCGGTGCAAGTGTTCAAGACATGAGCAAAATCATAGAATAGACACATCCAGATGAATAGTTCAACAAATCGAAAGTTTGAACAAAACAGTAATGGCAACAAGTAATCAAAAGAATTGAGAACGAAAGGAACAGTGGCTTACCAGACAAAGTAAAGCCGGAATAAAGTTCGCCGAAGATAGACGACGGTTACAGGAGTAACAGAACGGCAAAGCTTCACCGGAAGGAGGAGATAGAGACAGTTGCAGAGCTTGAAGTCTGGAGCAATGGCAGATTCAAGAGAAAAGAGCTAGAGAGAGAAAAAGCAAGTAAATCAAATGAAACGTGAAAAGGCGAAAAGAGTGAAAAAACAAGTTTTGTCAAAAACTTGAAACAGCGGCAAAATAGAGCATTTAATGTGCCTGGAACAACGCATACGTCAGACGGTGCACACAGACGCACGACGAATATTTGGCGCGTCATTAGCACGGGCCAATGGGGTTAAAACGCGTAAAAGAAACGGTTGAATAGTGATGCATGACAGCTCATGCGCGTGAAAGAGTTCATTGGAGTTCTTGTTCTCTGAAGAAGACATGTCGGCCTGAAATAAATGATCTCGGCTGAGGAGTTCTTGAGCCGATGTATAAAAAGAAGTATTGATATAGGTTCTATCACCTCAGAATGCCGAGGTAATAGAACCTAGGGGGCAGTTGTGAGGATATATTTTTAGAGTACCAACACATGGCAAGGTGACGCCGATGTGTCAGCTGAGGTGCCACGTGTCCTGGTCGTTGTGCTGAGGTGATCTCGGCTAGGCCAAGGTTTCCTCTGAAGATATCGGAATCCGAGATAAACGGATAAGGGACAAGAGTCCTAGGATGAAGGAAGACTACAGGATGGATAAGGATAACACTCTTAGGGAGTCTATCCTTATCTCTTGTAGAGTCCAAAGTAAGCACTGAATGGGAGTCCATAGAAGTAGGTTTCTAGTGGGACTGGGATTGAGTTAACTATAAAAGAAGAGGCACCCCCGTGGGTCTAAGGTACGCAATTTATGCTTTGAGCAGTGAATTTAGCACTTGATTATCTTTGAGAGATATACTGACTTGATCGTCGGAGTGCCCCCGGGTGGAAGAACCACCGCCGGAATCTTTTCTTTCTGTTGCAGGTTAGCCAGGTGTCATCTATTCTGCCAGTTCTCACTAGCAGATCATTGAGTTGGCAGTGTGATCGGAAAATTACTCACACAATATGCATGCAATTTTTATAAGCAATTTTTTATATGTATGCTGCCCAACAACACTGGAAATTTATGGGCCAGCATTTTGAAGCTCACTGGTGATGAATTAACGACTCTTTCCTTCTGTCTCAGAAAAGAAAAAAGGGAAATATTATGTACACATCTTTTAAAAAATATGTATTATATATATTTTTATTTTTTATTTTTTAATTAGGATCTTATGTACTTTATAATAAGAAAATGGCACAACTTTATATTTTTTGAGTCGTAATTAAAAAATAAATAAAATTATCATAACCAACATAATATGAGATATACCTTACAATTTATAATCAAACTTGAGGTATAATTAAAGAATTTATAATCAAACACAATATGAGGTATAATTAAAAAATTTATAAATTATAATTAAAATAATATAATAATTAAAAAAGAAAAATAATCTTAAATAAAAAAAAATGACATAATCATAGATATGTGGTGCATCCTTTGAAAGGGTGTATATATTAGAAATAATTTTTTTTTTTTTTTTTTGTATGTAAATAAGATATGTCCATGTGATACATACTACCATTATAATTGGTGAAATGTAGTAGAATTTGTATATAATAACTGTTTCTGATTCCAAATTCTCACACTTTTTCCACTTCCTTTCCCTCACATTCCTTCTTTTTAAGGGTTTACCAATTCATGATTTATTCTGTACATACATAATTCATAATTTACACTATGGCCTCGTTTGGGAAGTGGCTATTTTAGTAGGTTATTTGGCTTTTTGACTATTTTAGTGGCTATTTTAGTTTTTGTGTTTGGGAAGATGAGATGATTTTTTAGTTGAGTTATTGTATTGAAAAGTGTGTTGAAATGATGTTTAAATTTAAAATGACAGATTTATCCCTAACTTTTTATTTTTTAAAATTGATATAAAGGGGCAAAATGGTAATTTCGCCCTTGCTGCAACACTGTCCGGCTGTGACACTGTCCAGCAGCAGCCTATTTTCTTTTTTTTTTTTTTTTTGAAAATCCATGCACAGTGTTGCTTTTGGGCTAAAAAATCAAATGAGACTATAATAGCCTAATTTTCGGAATCCCAAACAGCGCCATTTGGAAATCTAGGAGAGAAAAGAAAAGAAATAATTACTTAAATTATAAAAAAAGAAAAAGAAAAGAAATGATTGTAATTTTTCTCATTTTTGTTGGATAAGCAAGAAATAAAAGAAAAGAAATGATTGTGATTTCTCTCATTCTTATTTGGTTAGATTTCATAAGAGAAAAAAAAAGAAATTATTTTAGATTATATTATCAAAATAATCTTTTTATATTTTGTCACTATATAAGAGCATCTCCAATCTTCACCTTCTTTTTTTTTTTTTCGTTCAATTTTGAGAAAAAAAAAATCATATTTTTTCATAGATGCATGGCTAATAATTCAAAACTTCTGATATCATGACTTTGCATTCAACTATAGTAATAACACATATATAATCAAGATAATTATTTTCTATCAGGTGCTATTCCCTACACAAATAATTTATCCTTCCACCACTACGGGACGATCAAACATATTGAAATTTAAAAGCCATGGCAAAGTCACAATATAACACCAAAGGAGAATTTTCAACAATGAAGATGTCATGGGTAGGAGTGAGAGTGTACTAGGTAATCTTCCAAAAGTAATCAGATCAAAATTTCTGATATCATGACAAAAAAAGAAAATGCCTCGTAGCTCGACTGCTACGAGGCTCGAAATGGCTCGAGGGAGAGAAGAGAGGAAACAGAGGAGAAAGAGAAGGGAGGGAGAGAGAGGAGGGGGCTTGTCGTGGGAGGGAGAGAAGAGAAGGGAGCTCGCCGCCGATCGTCCGTCGCAGCAGACCGTCGCCGATCGTCGCAGGGAGGGAGGAGCTTCAGACCGTCGATCGTCGTGGCCTCGCCTCCGGCCGTCCTCGCCCAGCTCCAGATCGTCACCGCCGTCCTCCCTCCGCCAGATCGTCACCGCCGCCTCCGCTTCCTCCTCCTCTGTTATTAGGGCCCCCTCCCCCTCCCCCTCCCCTATCTTCTTCCTCCTCCCCTGTTTTTCTTGCAACACAGACGGAAAAAAAAAAAAAAAAATTCGAGACCCAAAACCACGTCGTTTTGGGTCTCGAGCCAGATTTCGAGCCTCCAATTCGAGCTACCAATCACTGCTCGACAAAAAAATCCAACAAATATGCATGACCAATATTTTTTTGTTATTCCCCATCAATTCAATTCAATTCAATTCAACCAAACCACATATTCTGAAACCTGAACATATCTATCTCACCAATTTTCTGAAAATTCAGGTAAGCTAATCTAGCTCAACCATGGCAGTTCCAACAATCGCACTGTATGCGAGTCCACGGAGTAGTGTGTGCTCCACTCCACACCCTTGCCAGATCAATCCTCACTCCTCGTTCGATTTCGATTCCTCCTCATCGACGATAATCGGTGGCCTCTCTTGCCTACTTTCGGCGAAACACGCTTCGTGTTCGAGCTATTCCAATGGAGGCGAAGAGTTGGGATCGTTGTGACACGATAAAGGAGACGAATTGACTAGTTCGTTTCGCTTCTCGTCCTTTTGTTCTTCTTTGAAGAGGGATCAGAGCCCTGTATCGGTGTTACATGGCCCTGGTTCTTCGAGAAGTCCACCGATGAGAATTGCGTTGGAAATGAGTGCTGGAGATGTGAGTCATTTGGGTTCGTTTCGAGCTGGGACTAATGGGTTTGGTCGTCATGCTTTAGGGTCTTGTGTGGACTATGATTTGCCGAGTTTTTGCGGATCTATTGAGATTGATTCTTCGTCTGTACTGATTGATGAACTTCCGTTTACTATGGATGATAATTTTGTGGAGTTAAGTTGTGAACCTTACGCCAAAGATTTGCTTTTGGGTGCACAATCGAGACATGGGATTTTCCGGGAAGATTTTCTTGTCAAGGCTTTCTATGAAGCTGAGAAAGCTCATAGAGGGCAGGTAATTGTATTTCAAAATCTATTTTGGATTGAATTTTGTAGGGAATTTGAATTGGTAGTTTGGAATTTTGGTCTTTGGATTGAGAATTTTTTTGTGTTTTTTTTTTTTTTTTGGTGTGTGTGTGTGTTAATTTTGTAGATGCGAGCAAGTGGAGATCCTTATTTACAGCATTGTGTCGAAACAGCGGTTTGCTCGCTGTGGTTGGTGCCAATTTGACAGTAGTTGCTGCAGGGCTTTTACATGACACCCTTGATGATTCTTCGATGAGTTATGACTGCATTTTCCATACATTGGAGCTGGGGTTGCTGATTTGGTTGAAGGGGTATGAGACATCACTTCGATAAATGATTTGTTGTTGAATATTGGAAATTTTGATTGTGTGGTGTATTAAATTACTGTTAATGAAACTGCACATTTTCAGCCAATACTATGATCTACTGTTTGCATTTAGCATTATTCTTTGTAAATCATGTTGCTTTCAGCCATTAATGGACATGATGCTATAAATCAAATAGAAATCAACTGGCATGGATTAGTCAGAGAATTGGATGTAACACTTGTCACAGTTTTAAATGAGGACGTGGGAGAGTTCTTTTACTTCTTAGTTGATGTTTCAAATTTTTTTGTATGTGGGTCTAGTCCTAGCTTTTACTAGGTTGACTCACTTGAGCCATTTCACTGTCATTGTTTTGTCACAGGGTGCTGTATGCTGAGTTGTCAACAAAATATGGGTTTCAATATTGGAAAATATATTGACTTTCAATTTAATTTTAATGGCAAATAGACAACAGTTCTTTAACATTTTGGCAGAAGTTACAAATGATATGCAATTTCCCACATTTTTCTGGCATTTGCTACTTGTGTGATTACACGAGTAATTCCCGTGTTTCTTCTTAGCTAATCAACTAGCACAATTCAGTTGTGCTTTAGTATCGTGGTCTATATTTTTCTGTTTCTAACATAGTGCACATGTGCTCGAGAATACAGAAGTGATGAACTTATTTCTTCCTCCTTTTGATGAATCAAAGCCTTGTATCAGGGCATCATGTGCTAATGGCAACGTATCAAGCGACTGTGATCCTTTAAATAGTTCATTCTTAGCAGTCTTCTTATGCAAGTGAATGAAAGCTTTGTTGTTTGAAACTTAATAATTCCCTGTGTGCATAATAACTTACTATAAGCAAAAAAGCCTATCCCACTACTGCTTCCTGGACGAAACAGTATAACAAATGGTTTCCTTATGTGTGCAGTGATTCACATTTACAGGAATTTTGGATAATCCTTTTACTTCCTTGCTTTGATTGTAACTCTATTTCTTTTTCTATTAGTAAATTTTCCACATGCCGGTTCTTACTAAGATGAGCATGTAGATTGTTTCTCTTTTTTTATGTGGAAACTATTAGAGGCACACCTTGTTCACCATTCAACCTTCTGTTCAAGATAATAGGGATTCATACATTCACATTTGCAACAATCTGGTTAAGGTGAATTTTAATCTTTTACCTGTATTATTTAACAGTGCTGCATAAAAGTAAATTTGGTGGCAATGTTTTGTCCACAGTTCTGGTGAAATTACTTCATCCTTTCAAGCTCCTAATATTATATATTGCATTTTGGTAGGTATCTAAGCTAAGTCAATTGAGCAAGCTTGCGCATGACAACAATACAGCAAGTAAAACCATTGAGGCAGATCGCCTGCACACCATGTTCCTTGCAATGGCAGATGCCAGGGCTGTCCTTATAAAGCTGGCTGATCGATTGCATAATATGATGACACTAGATGCATTACCTTTGGTCAAGCAACAAAGATTTGCTAAAGAAACATTGGAAATCTTTGCTCCTTTGGCCAATCGGTTAGGGATCTCTAGTTGGAAAGAGAAACTTGAAAACCAATGTTTCAAATATCTCTACCCAGATGAGCACAAAGAACTCTCCTCCAAACTTGTGAAGTCCTTTGACGAGGCAATGGTTGCTTCAGCTGTAGAGAAACTAGAGCAAGTTCTCGAGGATGCAGCCATTTCTTACCATGATCTATCAGGGAGGCACAAAAGCTTGTATAGCATCTATGTCAAAATGTTGAAGTACTCTCTCTCTCTCTCTCTCTCTCTCCAAGCACAAATGCACGCACATCTTCAAAGAAAGTTGCTGAAAAACATTTAGTGGGGCTCTCTATTGAGTGAATAATGTGACAGACATAAGTGGTTGCTTTCAGTTGTCTGACTGCCCAAATAATTCAATGCGGCTGGGATCTAATAATAATAATAATAATAATAATAATAATAATGCCAACCACTGCTATAGTTAACAAAAGTGGCATTATTACCTCATTATGGTTGTGTTGATTTTGTGGTGAATTTTGGAAATTTTGGTGCATATCATTAATCCTTTTGTCATGGCATTTTCTAAATTATTTAAATTGATTGAGGAGATAATAGCATTTGATCTTGTGCAGAAAGAAACTTACCATGGATGAAATTCATGATATTCACGGTCTACGATTGATTGTTGAGAAAGAAGAAGATTGTTACAAGGCATTGAGAGTTGTTCACCAGTTGTGGTCCGAAGTACCTGGAAAGTTCAAGGACTACATAAATCAACCCAAGTTTAATGGGTATGTTATATATATCTCAGAGAACATGCATAAACACGACAAGGAAGGTGATTGTAAACACTCTTCCTTTGTGCTTCAAATGGTTGAGTGGGCCCGTTGGGTTGTCACGTGGCAGTGTGAGACAATGACCAAGGATCGATCAACAATTTGCTACACAGACTCCATGAAACGACCACCCTGCACATTCCCTTCTCATTCTGAAGATTGCCCATATTCCCATAAACTCAATTGTGTCTCTGATGGACCTGTCTTTGTCATCGTGATGGAAAATGACAAGGTTTGTTTTTAGTTTTGTTCTTTACTTTAATCGAACTAGTTTTGGGGTTAATTTGGCTAGTTTTTTACGGACATGGTTATAGTGATGCTATAGTATCATAGAGACATTTCAAACTTGGCAGTTTGTTTCTTTGTAGAACATTTTACTGCTCTGTTTGATCATTAACGCTCCATTTGTTTTGATGAAAAACTTTTTTTGAAAAATGTTGTTTTCATTTTTTAGCATTTGGTATGATAGAAAATGAAAGTCACAGTAAAATGTTTTCCATTCCATAGTCAATGGAAAACAAGGACAGAATATATTTCACTTTTTAAAGGTGGAAAACATTTTTTTGGATTGAACTCTTACCACTGCCACCATTCAACTGCCACCATCACCACCTCCTACCCTACAACCACCACCACCACCACCACCATCACCACCTCCAACCATTACACCACCACTACTACCACAGTACCACCAGTATCAACACCACCCTCCAACCATGACCACCACCTTCACCACCATTGCCTCCGCCCCACCATCCCACAGCCACCATTTCCACCACCACACCAACATCACCACTAACACACTTGTATCAAGGTCGAAAATGCTTGTCATGGAAAATTTCCGTTAGGAAATTATTTTCTAACAAAACAAACAGAGTGTAAGTAGCTAATGCTCTTGGCAGAAACGCATTGTGACTTTCTTTGGTGAGTAAACATATGATTTTGGTGTTTTGGTTTTGTAGATGTCGGTGCAGGAGTTCCCGGCAAACTCCACCATCCTGGATTTGATGGAAAAAGCTGGTCAAGGAAGCTTTAGATGGACCTCTTATGGGTTTCCTGTGAAGGAAGAATTGAGGCCGAGGTTGAATCACGAGCCGGTGAGCGATCCTACCTGCAAAATAAAAATGGGCGATGTGGTGGAGCTCACTCCGGTGATACCTGACAAGTCATTGACAGAGTACAGGGAAGAGATCCAGCGGATGTACGATGGAGGCCTTACTGTGTCAACCTCGGGATAGGCCGCTAGTAACATGGTTGTCTGGAGAAGTTGACAGACGCTTGCATGGTTTCGCTTCCTGTTGTAGTGACGACCAGTAGTTCTTGTATAGATATAGATGATAAGTATTTGCAAAGCTTTCAGGTTCGGGTTCTTGGTTCTTGAAGAACAATGACTTACTGGATTCAATAAAGAGCGAAATGTTTAATTTTATCGCAATATAATCTAGCAATCATTAGCTGCTTTTTCGTTATGTAACAGTGGCGCAAACTCATCACATTATCTCCGGCTCTAACCCTCGAACTTCAATTTGTAACCTTTTTGTTTAGCTAATGGCACATACCCATGGTAATTTTTCATTTTCATTTGTTATGAAAGTTTATTTTGAGGTTGGATGGATTTCGGAATGAGTTATGGTATAGTGGGGGATTAAATTGGATTTGGGTTTGCCATTCGATTTGAGAAGCAAAGTGAGAAAATTTATTTCTTTTATGGACCAAAATAAAAAACGGAACTTTAGAAATTCAAAACTTTGCCTTAACAAGGAAGGAAGGTAGTAATTAAATTAAAATAAATAAGTCTTAATTAATATTATAATAAGTCATAATTTAATATCAATGTCATAATTAGAACATATAATAAGTGCCCTAAAATAGAGTGCATTATACCCCTTCCGTTCCAAAATAATAGTTTTTTTGGGAAATTTAATTTTGTTTTTGATAGTACAATTATTGCACTATAAAAAAATTGATTTTTCAAAATTATCCTTTGATAGTATATTAGTGTATTATACTCCTTCTGTCCCAAAACAATAGTGTTTTTGGGAAATTTAATTTTTTTTTGGTAGTATAATTATTGCACTTTAAAAAAATTAATTTTCCAAATTATCCTTTGATAGTATATTTTTTTGAGAAATATCAATTGTCATAATTATATTTTGGACAATTTTTTTTAAGGTCCCTAATAATAGTAATTAGAAGATAAAGAACACCAAAAAAATGAGATGATGCCTCAGGTTCCTCAACTTGAACGGGCGCGTTTTTAATTATTTCTTAGACCAAAATACCCTACACAAATCAACCGAGAAAACTCAATTGGATTTCGACGACTGAATTCCAATCCAAAAATCCAACCATCTTCACGAGCAAGAGAACAACAGATCATCTTCACTATCGACATTAGGGTTGCATTATCTTCTGCGAAAATCTTTTCTATTCCTTTCTCACAAATTTCTCTGACCTGTTTTCACTATTCATCGTCATCTCAATTCATCTTCATCATAGTGCATCTTCATCTCATGGAATATTATTTCATAATTAGGGTTCCATCCTCACTCTGGTAAGTTGTTTTACAATCCAACGACCTTTTCTCTGGAAACACAGTTAATTGCATTTTACATTAGCCTTCAATTAATTAGAGTTTCAATTTCGTGATAAAAAGCTACATGAATTTGAAAAATGTTATTTCTCTGCGTTTTGAACTTATTCTTGAAGATTGTTGTGTGATTTTGTCAGTAAATTTTTCTGGCATTTGAATTTCTCTGGCATTTACTTGATCTATGTTTCTTCTTTGAATTTTCTCTAACATGTTTATTCCCCATTTGTTTCTGTTTATTCCCTCATTTTATCTGGCATGGTTAATTTCTCTGTATTTCTCTTTGTAAATTTCAATTTCAATTCATTCAAATTTCTCTGCTCTGTAAATTTCTCTGGCATTTTAATTTTCACTAGAGTGTGTAATTTTCTCTGACATTTTCATTTTCTGTGCTTTCTAAATTTATGTTTCTTTTTGAATTTTCTTTGGCTATATTTTACATCTATATGTAATTTTACTCTTTTGTTTGTGTCTAAATTTCTCTGGCATTTATAATTTTCTCTGGCCACACTACTTTTCTCCCTTGTGTGTGTTTGCCATGTTTAATTTTCTTTGGTTGTGTTTGTAAATTTCTCTGGCATTTTAATATTATGGAATGAAAATTTTCTCTAGCTTGCCATATTTAATTTTCTCTGGAATGTGTAATTTTCTCTGACATTTTCATTTTCTGTGTTTGCTAGATTTATATTTCTTTTTTGAATTTTCTCCGGCTATATTTTACTTCTATATGTAAGTTTAGCAATTATTGAAAATTTCATTGACATGTTTATGTTGCTTCGTTGATTTTCTCTGGGAATATAAATTTTCTGTGGTTACATGTATTCCACAAGAAAACAATTAGTACTCCGACATTTAATTTTTAGTGTCTAAATTTTTTTTGGCTACCTTTGTTTTCTCCCTTATGTGTAATTTTATCTGACATGTTTAATTTTCTTTGGTATGCTCAATTTTCTCTGGGATTTAATGTTGACATCGTTATGTTTTCATTGTCTAGAAATGACAAAATGCAAAAGTAGCAAAACATCAGAAACACTAAGGAAGAAACAGAAACTCTCTAAGTCTGGCAGTTATGATCTTAGATCAAAAGGTAGCAAAACACCACAAACTCCTCGCCAAAAAACAGAAGTCGAAGTTGAAGAAGCAACAAGCATGAAGATGAATACGCCAACTTCAAAAGACTCCAGCTCAAAAGGAAAAAAACATGTTAAACTCCAAAGGAAGAGAGCTAACTACAACATTCAATACTGATCAAGCCTATCATCCGTTGTCTCCTTTTTTCAAATACTTAAATTCAATTCAAACTAAGTTGTAGAGCTTCAAAAGATCCCATTCTGGTATTTGATCCAAGCTCTAACAACGGGAAGGATGGATCCAAGGAAGTGTAGGAAGTCAGATGATGATGTAGTTGCAATCATCCAAAGATACAATGAAAAAACAAAAGCATTCATAATTGATAAGAAGAACTTGACCTTTACAAGACATGACCTTGATTTTTGGTTTGGAAGGTGGACAATGCGCCATGTTATTAAGATACTCGAAGAAGCCAAACACGCCATTCCTAAGGCGAAGATTCCCAAAGGAAACAAGGTTTACTAGTCCTATTCTAAAGAAGGCATTGGTCAAAGCAATGAAAGGGAAGCAACCACATGACTTCCAAGACGTAGCGATCATTGTTACCTTGTACTTGTGTCTCATCCTATTTTTTGCAACAAATGAGAATTCAATAGGGTAGGTTTTTTATCAAGTATGTGGAACTGCTTGAGTCAATGAAGAAGTATGATTGGCTAGAAGCAATAACAACAACATTGATCAATTCTATAACAGCATTGTACAAAACTCCAAAGAAAGTTACGGTATGTGTCATTGCATTGTTGGTAAGTAAAATTTCCATTTCTATTTATAGTTAAGATACTTACAAATTTGTGTGTTTATTAAAATTTAAATAATTCAATTTCCATCACAGTATTGGCTATGTGAACATGTAACGATCATTGACTCGGAAGACAGTAACACAACAGAATTTCCTAGATGTGCCAAGTGGAACCTGCAAAGCTTGACTAAACAGTTGTAGAAGACACCAATCAAATCTCTTGCACCTCGACAGGTTAGATTTCTATCGCCACTCAAGTCTCAGAAAATTTCAAAATTTCTTTGATCACTGGTTTGTTTCCCTCATTGTCATCAAAATTTATAAACCAGTGTTAATCGAAATTTATCTGTAATTTTCTCTGCAATGCAATAACTTATGTGCCTTGACTGATTGAGATCAATTTTCTTTGAAATTTCAATTTATGTTGGTTGTTTGATCAACACTGGTTTATTTTTTCCATTGAAATGAATTTTCTCTAGAATCCAAAATTCTCTGACTACAATTATAGTAACATTAACTTATATGCCTTGATTGATTTTCTTTGATATCTAAATTATGTTGCTTGTTTCATAATTTTCTCTGACCCATAAAATTATGTCTCATTGTGTGTAATTTTCTTTGGCTCATAAAATTTTCTCTAAAGTTTGTTTTCCATTAGTATGATTTAGATAAATTTTATCTGGCATTTGGTTGATCTTATTTGAATTTTTCTTTCAGTGAAATTTAATATTTTTCTAATAAAAGAGCCTCCTGTTACAGATACATAACAAGGAGCTAGTTAAAAATCCATTAGAGGAGTTTTGTCTTGGTAAAAAGAAGAAGAAAGAAATAAAAAAGGCATTGGCCAAATTCAAGGAGATATTAGAAGATTCATCTGAAGAAGACGGAGGGAATAAGGAATGATTCACCCAAATGAACAAGGAGAAGGCAACAAAAAAGAACAAGAAGTAAGCAATAGAGAAGAAGATCAAGCAAGCAGTGAGAAGAGGAAGCTAGAGAAGAAAATGAAGAAGTAGAAGACAAAGAAGAATATGAACGGAAAGAAGAAGAAGACAATGATGAAGAAGATGAAGGCATTGAATCTAAAGAGGAAGAAGAAAACAATGAAAAAAATGATAAAAAAGAAAATAATGAGCCGATGAACTAACATCATGATAACATTTATGGCTCAACAATGCATCAGCCTCAAGAATCTAAGGAATCAAAGGATGCTCAAATTGCTAATTTACATCAAAGAATAAATGCACTTTCTAAATCCAAAATAGAAGAAGAGAAAAATTGGAATCAATTACTCGAAGAAATCATTGCAATAAGAATCTTGACATCAAATAACTCGAAACTTCAAGAAAGAGACAGCACAAACCAAATGAAACAAAGGATGTTGGAGATTCAAAAAGAAGATGATAAAAAAACAATTCAACAGTTGAGGCATTCAATTTTAGAGCTTGAAACTGAAAATGCTAGACTGCATGAACAAATTCAAGAACTATACGTCCAACTAGCAACACAAACTTTACCGAACACTAACACAAGTTTAACCCCAAAGGTCAGTGAAAATCTTGAACCACAAAAACTTATGTTCTTGTGTCAACATAACTCAGAGAAATTTCTATTTACTAAAATTTTCTCTGTCAATGGTAATTTTTTTTGAAATTTAAATTTCTCTGACCACATTAGTTTAGCCAGTTTGATTTCTGCTGCTTATTTGATTTTCTCTGTCTATTTGGTTCCATATGTGTGTAATTTTCCCTAGATTTCTCTGACCACGTTGATTTTTGGAGCTTGTTTGATTTTCACTGTGTATAGTTGGAATGGAAGTGAAACAACAATCAATGACCCAGCAAAAAAAATTGGCAGGCAAATAACAACCAAAATAAAAGACAAAAGTCTATGGTAACTGAAAAATATTGAATTAAATAAATTTACATATTGAAATATGATTTGTTACTTTAGAAAAATTTAACTTTTACTGATATTTTCACTGTTTACAGTGAAAAAAGATCCTACATCAATGATAAAGAATTTAAAGGCAAAAGCAAGGAAAGAAAAACAAGATCCAGACTTTAATATCCCAAAATTGTGAAGATCACCAGAGGTTCAAAACAAGCTGCAAAGCCAATAGAGTAAACCCCCAAAGACAAAGAAGTACTTGATGCCAATGACTGTGTCTTACCTTAACCAACAAACATTATAAAATCTTGGATTTTTTCACAAAGTCTACTGGTTGCAAAATTGGTAAAAGAACATGTCAAAGATATCTTGCAGCACATATCAAATTTGTCTGGACTAGAGTAAGTACAACAAATAAAATAGAAGATAACATACAACAATATACTAACTTATATTGCATTAACAGCTATTAAATCCCTTCTTTATCATCTTGTAGGGCTTTAATTTGGACAAGTGAGTTGAATCTCATTACTTTTGAAGATATCAGAAGCCTAATAAAGGAAAAAGAAATTGTCAACAATGTAAGTCTTTCATCAAATTTCTCTGCAATGTTCCATAAGCCTTTATAAAACCAATGTTACAATTATAAATGATATTTTTAGGTCATTGATGGTTATGGAGAGATACTATTTGCTGACCAAAGGATAAAAGGACAACAAGCCACTTTATTTTTTTCACATGCATGAGCTTGGTATGTTACTACTCTTTTATTTGATTTTCTTCGGAATTTACTTACTACTTTCTCTTTTTAAGATACTTCTTGAAGCCAGTTGTGTCACTTGTCTAATTTTCTCTAACTAGTTGTGTGCATTTAAAATTTCATTGTGTGTATATTTATGAAATTCCTGTCATTTCAACTATCTCATAACCATTTTTTGATTTTCTCTAACCACAGAACTTCATCAAGATGATAAAAAATCAAACTTTCTGAATCTCATTGTTTGACAAGCACCTTGAAATTGCATGGAGGAACTAGAAGTTCCTCCATTTCCCAATAAATAGCAGTGGCAATAAAAAGTCAACTGAAGGAAATCATTGAACCTTGTTTGTCTTGGACAAACAAGACAATTTATGGAGGTAATACAACTCACTAAGGCCAAGGAGAGATGATGCATACGATAAATATCTCAAAGATGCAAAACAATTGGTAATGAGTGCAAATTTCTCTGATCCATGATAATGTTTATGTGATGATAATTTTCATAGACTCCCATTAATTTCTGTCTTTGTGTATAAATTTCTCTGTTATTTAAAAATTATCTTTTTTGCAGCAAGATTATGTGGAAATTTTTTTGAAAGCATGCCTTAAAAGAGAGGCACAATCACAACCCTTGTTCAAATTGATAAACTCACAAAGTATAAATTATGACTTTCAATATGTCGACAATGCTCCACAACAAGCCAGTGATTCGTAATACAACATCTATAAATAAGATAATTTAATTTGAATGTTTTTCAAAACTAACTATACCTATAATTTGTATGCAGTGTGGATTGTGGCCTCTTTGTGTGTTACATAATGAGACAATATATCAACCATGAACTTACTAGCTCAACATTCTTAACACAAGACGTAAGGTTGATGAGGGCAGAAATCATTGAGAGATTTGTAACCGATGTCGGCCGGTCATGGACAGAACCAATTCAAATACCACCAAAATAAGTACCAAAAGTATAATAGTGAAAGGACACTAGTGAAAGGAAGACAATACACACAATGTAATTAGGAATAACCCTTCAATATATTTTTTTTTCCATATATTGAAGGAATGAAGATGTTTGACATATATGTATGTATCTTTTTTTGACATATATGTAAATATATATTTATTTTCATAATGCATGCTAAGTGGTGATTGTCAACACAATACACAGAGAAAATTATATGTCTAAAGCAATTTCTCTGGTTTGAAGTTACCAAAATTTCACAAAGAAATTTATTAGGTATCATGCAAAGAGGGTGCCTATATGATCATGTAACTTGTAATGCATTGTGTTGGTACATTGTAATGCACTGTGTTGGTACAAAATTTCTCTGCTATTGGCACAGAGTAATTTTCTCCACTATTTAGCAAAATTGCACTTTCTAACAATTTATGATCCCCTCATTGGTTGACAAGTTGTTATAGCATGCAATTATGCACAAAAGAATTCATAATTTTATAATTTGGGAAGGGTGTAATTGTTTGGAACTGGGAACTTGATAATGGGGCATATTTTGATTGACCATGAATCAATTTGGTCGGCAATGGCATAGATAAAAATATTCATTTAGAAGATTGTGGTTGGACTATTTGGTATCTATGACATCCCATTGTGGTGTAAACAACAGTCCTTTCAATCTCAGCATTGTCACCAATAATTACTTCTCTTAGTTACTGCATGCTTGATCTTTATGCATCTTGATCTTGCTTGTTTCAAGAAATACAATGCATGGAGTAATTTTCTCTGTTATTGGCAAATTTTTTTAGATGAATTTGACTAGTATTATAAACACATTGCCCAAAGTATGTTCAAAAAAAATCATACACAGTAATTTTCTCTGCTATTTGCAAATTTCTCTGGATGAATTTGATTGGTATTATAAAGACATTCCTAAAGTATGTTTCAAAAAACACGATACACAAAGTAATTTTCTCTACTATTGAAAAATTTCTCTAGATGAATTTGATTGGTATTATATACACATTGTCCAAAGTACATTGCAAAAAACACAATATACAAAGTAATTTTCTCTGCTATTGGCAAATTGCTCTAGATTAATTCGACTGGTATTATAAACACACTGCCCAAAGCATGTTTCAAAAACATAAGTGCATTGATCTAGAAATTATAGAAAAAATTTCAGAGAAAATACTAAACACAAAACACAACAAACATATTATTTTTGTAATAATATCCATACCCATACAAATTTCTCTCTGTTAACCAACATCGAAAAATGCAACATAATTTCCTCTAACATCCTCAAACGTATTATTCAATTAATAAAATCTATTATTCTCAACTATTTAATAAAGGTTTCTTGAATGTCCTCTTGTTATGGCGACCAATACTCTCATATCGACTACACTTCATCACCTTTTTAAACTCTCCAGTAGAAGCAATTCTGTTCTTCTTTGGCCTCCGAGCTGGTCTCTTACTCAATGAAGGTAAAATTATAGCATCATCAATGCTACACATAGGTTTTTCAACAGTTGGAACTGGACCAATAAAAAACGAGTATGCTTGACGATACATATCAGCATGAAAAAATGGTTCAACACATGAATTCAAATTCTTTCCACTCCTAAAAATTGCATCAACAACATGTTGACATAGATACCTATTTATTTTCCATTTTTGACATGAACAAGTTCTCAACCCAAGATCAACCATAATCGAAGGAAAACAATGCACTTCAAACACATTATTAGATGATAAACTCACATTCCACGTCCTCCCATCCATGAAAGCCTTCTCCAACACACTATCTATACGAGGACAAAAAACTTTATTTCATTTACTAGAAAGCTACCTCTTATCAAACCTCATATTCATGATTTGCAACCGTATCATGTCCACCAAATTTGTTATTGGCAAGTGCCGGGCTTCTCGTATCCATGAATTGAATGACTCAACAACATTCAAATACATTTTGCAATAAAGTTTCCTCTCGAAATATGCATCACTCCAATTTTCATATTGTAAACTTCTCAAGAAAACACTCACAATGTCTCTTCCCTCACTTTTTAATTCATTTAACTTGAAATGGAATGATGCCTTTGTTGGCGCATATGTACATTTTGAAAACTTGGATACAATTGTCTTTCTAACCAAATTTGTGTTTCTACATGATAACCTATCCCTCAAATTTCTCTTTAGTTGTTCAAGACAAAATCTATGATAGCAATTAGGGAAAAACCTAGCAATTCGGGAAAAACCTAGCAATTTCTTCCACAATGCCACAATGTTGATCTGATATGAAACTTATCACCCTCTCCGATCCTAATAATTCACGTAAATGTTCAAGGAACCAACTCCAATTGTCTTTAATCTTAACATCAACAATGACAAAAACTATAGGAAAAAACCCTACAAAATAAATAGGAACAATCATATTAGATATACACATGCAGAGAAAATTGGTACAATAAACAACTAGAGAAATTTCACACTGCCAAAATCCAAAAAAACTTTACACAATGGCCAAAATCCAGAGAAAATTTACACAGTGGCAACATCCAGAGAAAATTCATATAGTGACCAAATCTAGAGAAAATTCACATAATGACCAAATCCAAAGAAAATTCACATAGTGGCAATATCCAGAGAAAATTCACGTAGTGCCAACATCTAGAGAAAATTTACACAGTGCCAACATCCAGAGAAAATTCACACAGTGACCAAATCTAGAGAAAATTCACACAGTGACCAAATCTAGAGAAAATTCACACAGTGGTTACCTCTAGAGAAAATTTACACAGTGGCCACCTCTAGAGAAAATTTAAAGTGTCAAAGAAAATTCACAAAACATAACCACAAATAATAGAAAATTCACTCAATTCCAACATGTATAGAAAATTCATATACTTGGAGAAAATTAAATATATTTAAAACTACCTTCATTCCTATCTTTTCCCATCATAGTAAGCATAACTCCTTTGTATCGTCCCTTCAAAAATGTTGCATCAAGAAACAACAATGACCGACAATATTTAAAACCAGCAATGCATGCATGAAAAGCCACAAACACTTTTTTGAAACGCTTGTTATTTTCAAAATCTAACTCAAAACGACTACTTGGATTGTTCTTCCATGTCTCATCAAAATACCACCGTAATTGATCGAATGACAAACAAGAATTCCTATATGTACTATTTTTTGCTTTTTCAACCCCCAACTAACCACAGTCATAACTGATTGAGACCCCATATTTATTTTCATTTCTTTGACAACATCCACTGGACGAGTTAAAGGCTTCGCACTTACCTCTTCAAGTATCAGCTCAAAAACTAAGTTGGAAGTCATCCTACCATGTTTACTAGTACGAATCGCCACACCACACGTATGTTCATTGTTCAAGGTTCTTATGTAAAAGAACCCATTTGTTTTTTCAACTGAAGCATGTACACGTTACATACATCCCTTTGATTTCTTATATACATATTCTGCTGTAACCCTCAGCTTGTCATTTTTAACATACGTAAACTGAAAACCAACCTCAATAGCATACTTGCACAAAATAGTATGGAACTCAACCACACCACCCTTAAACTTTTGTCCAACACTTCTAATATTATTTCACCAACCAGTTGACAATAACACCTTCTCTTGGTGAGAACAAAACTTAGAGAGTGAATTCCTTTTAATATCCACAAGCCTATCGCATTTACCATGCACAACATCTACCCAATTAGATCCCACTTCATCATCCTGATCGGAAGTACTACACTTAACAACTGAAACATCAACTATATCAACACCACGTGCATAAACAACCCTCAACATATTTAGAAAATCAATATTATTTCAAACCATACAATTCCGATGACTTACAATAGAATATGAAATACAGATCGTCTTAGGTTTTAAATTCTCCTATGTTTTACACAAAATGCCAACCAATTCCTCAAAATTTAATTCGTTTGAAACATTAATCATAATAGTATCATTTCCATATTTGCACAGCAACAACACTGCACTGTCTATCTAAACTGAAAGAAAAAAAATACGAAAAATAACTTTTACTCGGAAATGAAACATTCAAATTTAATTACAAAATATTCAATTAAATCCCCAATCCATATATATATATATATATATAATAGCAAATTTATAATTTTCTCTGAACTACAAATAAAAGTTTAGAGAAATTTAAGAACTTATATTACTTTCAAGATCACAAAAATAAAAACACATTAACATCAAAAGACAAAAATGTTAATTATTCCACACAAACTCAGAGAAACTCATAGAGAAGATTTGTTATGCTCACAAAGCATTCAATTGAGTTAATAACATGCCCATAACAAATTACAATTTTCTCTGTGATTTTCAATGAACTGCAAACTTAAAATTTTCTCTGTGGTTTTTACTAAACTACAAACTTACATTTTTCTTTGTGATTCTATCTGCATTAGAAACTTATAATAATATGTCCATATGAACTTATAATTTTCTCTGTGATTTTCGTTGGATTATAATAACAAACTTACAATTTTCTCTAAACTACCAACAAAAGTGCAGAAAAAATAAAAAACAAAACTTAGAGAACAAAAAATGATAAGAAATTTACACTTATCTCTGGTTTAAATAAATTTTTCTGGTTTGAAAAAATAGAGAACAAAATTTATCATTGATAAGCATATTGATGAAAAACAGAGAACGAAAAATGAACTTTAATAAAAATCAAAATCAATTCCACTGTCGACTCTCTTTGAAATTGATAAAAAAACAGAGGATAAAAAATGAACTCCAAAAATCAAAATCAACTCTATCAAGCTGACCTCTCTCTAAAATTGATCAATAATAGAGAACGAAAAATTAACTCCAAAAAATCATAAACAACTTCACTGAGCTGGCTTCTCTCTTAAATTGATCAAAACTGAAAACAAAAACCTAATTCAAAATACACTCGAAAAACTAATATGAAATCAGAATTCTTACATATAAATTAAATCAAAAATTGAAATCCATACGAAATCTCCATCGAAAACATACTTGATTCAACTCCACTGAAAATCACAACAAAAACAATCAATACCACTGCAACACCTACAAGATCATAGCAATCTCCATTGTCAAATCCACTGCAACACTTATAAAATCTCTACGAAATCTCCACCGTGAAGTCTATCCCCATGAAATCTTCTAAAAAACAGCAATAGAATATTCAGTTTGTCAAAATCTATGTTATAAAGAAGAGTAAATTAGGTATTTTACAACCTAAAATAAGGTTGAGAGACCTTAGGCATCAAAAAATATTATTGTAGATTTCTCCTCCTACCAAAAGTTGAGCAAAGATCTTAGACCAATTTTCCCTTATATTTTTGGTATTGTTAATGAATTTAAAAGGATGACAAAATAAGAAATTTATATTATTTTAGTTTTTGACTTTTTAAAAAGAATTGAGATAATAAAAAATAAAATAAAAAATTAATATTTTGAGATGAAGGAAGTAAAATTTCCTATGAAAAGATGGCCTAATAATTTGAGAATATTGACTTGGTCATATTTTATCACCTTGACCCAACTTCTACGGTACTTTGGTTTCCATAACTTTTAATTCTTGGGTCAATAGACTCTATGATGCTTGCATAAATTGATTTGGAGTATAATAAACTTGGATAGATTAATAATTTGTGAATATTGACTTGGTCATATCACATCACCTTGACCCAACTTCTGCAGTACTTTGGTTTCCATAACTTTTAATTCTTGGGTCAATAGACTCTACGATGCTTTGCATAAATTGATTTGGAGTAGAATAAACTTCGATAGATATTTAGGCCTATTCTGGCGACTTAGTTAAAAGTTATTTTTTTAATTTTTAATTTATTTTGTATCATATTATTATTTTTATTTTTTACAATTTTTTTTAAAAAATTTTAAAAAATTAATTTTTACCTAACTTCTCAAAACAAGTATGCCTTTTTTTTAGTAGAGATAGGTCTCATGCAGTATGTCTTGTATACAAAATCGAATCTTGCACAATATTGAGCTTAACGATTAAAATATATATATATATATATATTGTCTGTTTTACTCAATAGAAATATGCAAATAGAATAAGATTTAAATTGACAAAATTAAATTAAAAATTTATTTTATTATAAGAGTTAAATTATGAGGTTTTTTTTTTTTATTATAATAATTATATATATATATATATATATTTTTCTTCCCTTTTCGGTTTTAAATAGACTTTTCTTTCCCGTAAACGTCCTGCAAGTATTTTTCACGTCACAGAATTTGTCAAGTTCTTGAGACGTCTCCAAGTCTTCGTCTTGTAGTTCTCCTACTTGTGAAAATAGACATATACGTATTTATATCTATTTCTCTAGTATGTATAGTAAATGATTCGATATAAAGTTCACTTTACACCCATAATCATTGGGAGCTTCTTTTTCTCTCCAATTCCTCTCTTTCTCTCTCTCAAAATGTTGAGCAAAGCCTCTTCTTCAAAATGTTATAGCATTTCTTCTTCTTCTGGTTCATAATGTTGATGTACATCAGCAAGAAAACTAGCTGGCAGTAATTTCTCTCTCTGTTATATATTCATATCGGTGATTTTTCTTAATATTTATCTCAATTATTTCTTATCAAGATGATTTTTTTTTTTTTTTTGTGGCTCGCTCTTGATACCCACGTGACCTACATGAGAAGAGAAGAGCCTTGGGTGGAGGGATAGAATTAAGTCCTCCTTTGAGAAACATTTTGGGACTAAAAAAAGATAAAATAAGTTATATAAGTTAATAAGATAAAATGTCACAGTAAAATTCTATTTACACACATCAAATTTTCTCACTCCACACACTTAATGAATCTTTTTTATATTATATTTTTGTCCTAAAATAAAAATACCAAAATATCCTCATCTTTTCAACTGATATCCTAATTCGTTGGCCTTTTGCTTGACCACCCTAATCATGCTTTCCACCTCCTGCGAACCTCCCCTACCGCTACTACCATTGCCACCATCATCCTCATTGCCCATTTCAACTTCGAAGATACTCCCCGCCACCTCTACAACCTCCTCTGTCATTCGAACTTGAAAATATTTCTTTTCATTCTGGAGTGAATTCAAGCGCATAGATTAGTGACCTGGAATACTTAAGATTGGCCATTTTTGTTCTATCCATTTGTGGAAATATAAATTGAAGTATGGTGTTTATGCAAATAAAGTTACGTGGAGAGGAAATTTTTGTGGCTTTTGTAATTTACTTATTTAATCAATCTTCTTATCTGAAAGGGATGATTTAATAAATCTCACGAATTGCTATGTTTAATGGATCGAATACATAGCCAACAAACTACAGCTTGATAACATGAGATGAGTTGGAATGGTGTGTGATGGTTTGGTAATGGTGGCAGGTGATGGTGGAGGGATGGGAATCGTGGTGGCGGCTTGAATTTTCGACAGAGGAGGCAGTGGTTGGTCGGTCGACGATAAATGAAGAATGGTGAAAGTTATGGTTAGGATTAGGGTTTGAAGAAGGAAGGAGATGACGACATTTTTGATATAATAAGTTGTGTATTGAATAAAAAATGAGATTTCAAATTCATTAAGTGTGTGTTTTGAGAAATCATGTGCACAGAGAAGATTTGATATGTGAAAATAGAAGCTTCCAATGTCATATCAAAATCATAATTATTATACTTTTCTCTCACAAAAGTAAAAAAATCTCAAAAACAAAAATCAAACGAGGCTAAAAAAGTCAGGTTAAAAAAATTCAAACACAAAAAAGTTGGCTACCGTAGCCAATGTCGAACAAAACTTAAGAGAACACTATCGTAGCCATGGTGTCCTTATTTCTGTGAAAAATTCTATTTACCATTAACACTTTTAAAATGAGAGATTTATTAGAAAATTCTTTTTTAAGTGTTTGTATCTCAATTAGTCTATAAGATATTTTTGTATTCCAATAAATTTTATTATTTGAACATTTGATCTACCAAATTTTAATTCTCATATTTAAAATATTTTATGGACATTTCTACCCTTACAAATATTTTTTGAACAGTTAGCAATTTGGTGATATGAACATTCATATTTTACATTGTGAATATTCACATTGACGTGTGAATGTTCACATTGATATGATAACATTCACATTGATGGTGTGAACATTCACATTACGGAACATTCACACTGTAAATGTGAATATTATTAAGGGTATTTTGGTAACTATGTCACTCATAAGGCTTATTAGAATATAAAAAAATAATGTGGACTAAATGGAACATAAGTAGGTGAAAAGAGATTTACGAAAAAGTGTCCCATTTTAAAATATATTTCTTATTTTATAAATAAAATAGTCTTTCAGTATAAAAGATATGTATCATATTCTTCTACCGTCTTATATTCTTTTTTTTATTTATTTTCTACACAAAAAATTTATTTATCTTATTAGAGATTACTTCTAATAGTATTTGAATTTTTTTCATGTGTATATGTATAGTTTATATATCATATTGTACATACATTTTGATTTTTAAAATTGTAAAAAAATATATTCAGTGGGTTTGGTTTTATTTTTTTGAATTTAGTTTTCTGGAAATTGAGTTGTTTTGTTTTTCATTTTTTTTGTTTTTTTTAGTGAATATTTTTAAAATTTTAAGCAATTATTTTTATTTTTTTAGATGCACCTTACTTAGATGTATCTAAATAGTAAAATATTTGTGAAAAAATATTTTAAAAAATTAATAAATACAAAAAAATACGAAAAATGTACTGAATTTTTATAATTTTTTTTTGTATTTTTGATATCTAGTGAATTTTTAAAAATTTTTTTTCACAAATATCATACTTTTTAAGTGTATTTATGTTAGGTGTGTCTAAAAATTAAAAAAAAAAATGCTTAAAATATTTTAAAAATTCACTAAAAACAAAAAATACGAACAATGAAAAAGTAAAATTTTTTGAAAAGTAAATTTTGAAAACTGAAACCAAACAGACCCCTCCAATGATCCTTGCTTGGGGGTGTACATGAATTTGGTGGTGTCAGTCGAAAATCTCTCTGATAATTAAGTTAGCTAACTTGGAGCAGAATAATAAGGCACGATTTGGCATCACCTACAAAAGTACACTTTTTTTTTTATTATTTTTTTGGGGTCAAATTATCTTTTTCTACTTTTTTACACATATTTTTCATAAAAAAAAAATTCAAAAAATACACTTATTTAGATAATCTTAGACACCCTCTAAATCTAAAATGATATTAAAAAGATGGATTTAGTATTTTGAATATTGCTTACCCTATCATATGTGCACTGACCTTTTATAGACGGTCTCATAGATGAACCTTTCGTATTGGTGGGTTCTATATTAATTTCATGCAATTTTTGAACTATTTAATTAAGATATTAAATTTTGATTTTAAAATATTTCATTAATTTACATAATTTATATAATTAAAAAAAGTATCTATTAATATATTTATGTTGTTACATATATAATATGTAAAATAATTGAAAGTCATAAAAATTGTACGTATAGTCATGAATTAAAATGTGAATAATTTTTTTTGGAAAATTACAAAAAAAAAAAAAAGAAGCTAAGAGTTTGATTGTTGTAACAAAATAAATTTTGAATTTTGTTAATTTAAACTCTAATTTTTTTTTTAATTTTCAATATGAACCGTTGATTTATTTTCGTTAAGTAAAATTGATAAAAAATAATATTTTAATCATTAAATTCAATGTAAGTGTATAAAAAAATATCTAAAATACTATTTTTCATTGAGTCTAACAACTAACATATAATTTTTTTGGGTCAATTTTTACTTAACGAAAATAGGTAAATAGTTTAGATTGAAAACAAATCAAAAGACTATAGTTTAAATTGGCAAAATTAAAAATTTATTTTGTTAAAAATATCAAATCTTCAGATTTATTTTTGTAATTTTTCTAAGAAATTTAAAAATTTTAAGAGTAGTCATTCTATAAATATCGTAGTAATATTCATAAATTAGCAAGTTAATAATATAACTTCGAAAAAGAAAATTCTATTTATGTAAAATTCATATAAAAACTTGACAAAAATAATGTGATATTACTATTATTATAAATAAATTCTTCTTCAATAATATTTTGTTTCGAAGTGAAAGATCATTTATAAAATTTTTGATAACATCACTCTTTTGAAATATATAGCCATTTTTTTTTAATCATTTTATAACTCCAAATATATGATATTATAATGAGTTCGTTAAGAAAGTTGACTATTTTAGCTAATTTTTAGTTTTTTTTTTATTTTAATCTGATTAAAAAAATTGTGTTTGGGAAGATAATTGACTTTTTTTTAGAGTTAGTTTGATAGTTGTGAGAGAAAAAATAAAATGATTATGATTTAAATGTGATATTTTATCTTATTAATTATTTTAATATATTTTATTTTGGTTAACTATTTTAGTCCAAAATCTTATTTTCAAACATGACCAATATAAGGTAAATTAAAATTTTTTGGCCTGGGATCTTTAGAAAAAGTTAAAAAATCAAAAAATTACTAAAAAAATTAAAAAGTTACTACTATTTACAAAAAAAAATATAAAAAAATTAATATACATAATATTAAATACTTATCACTATTCACACCATTTTAGGCACTGACGTCAAAGTAAAGGCAGTGAAAGGGGAAAAAAAAAATTACATGTATATATTCACTAAGTTAGATGGAAATGTTAGGCCCATGGAGGCCCACCAGGGGTTTCGTTTCGATAATCTGAACCGTTCAATATGTAAAAATCGTTTAGTACTATAAGCTTGTAAAAAATCAAGTCTATCGGATATCGCTAACTACATGATCAAATAAGTTTTGTATAAAAAATGGATGGTATTATAGTTAACAATTGACAAAAAAAAGTAGCACGATCAGATAGCTATCGATATCCAATCAACGTGATTTTTTACAAACATATAGTACTTGACGAGTTTTACACATTGAACGGTTCCGATTACCAAATGGGACTCGTGGTGGGCCCTAACGGGCCGAACAAAACTGTCTAATTAAAGACTGAAAAGGAGGCAATCTTTTCCCATCTTCTAACCAGCCGACTGCACTGCCAACCTGTACGGCCTAATTACTAACTTCTCCTACACACTTATTTATATAATTTTTTAATACATATTTTTTCGTAAAAAGTCAAAAAGTTAACACAAATATCTATATTTTTTTCTCAACTTTTTAGCCTAAAAAAACAAAAAGTACACTTATTTAACACACTCCAAATAATTCATATTTTTATAGTTGGACCCAAATTTTAATTTTGTTTTTTACATCTAAGTTAGTCCAATTTCAATCAGTCAATCAATTATATGGTTTGTGACAGATGGACAACGCAAGATTACGGTGCATCCAAGCCCCACACATACGGCACATTCATCACTAGGCGGCGGCGGCCACAGTTCTACACCGGCGACCACAGCACCGAAACTATCATATAAAGGTCCGGTTTGCATCGCCAGTAAGTCCAATGATTGCACGCGCCGTTATACTCCTAATGGGTCACGTACTCGTACCATTTATAATCGCTCATCACCGCCGCATTAATGTATAGCTAATTACAGTCTTTTGTATTTTGTTTTTGTGTTATTTTAGTTTATAAAATTTTAATTAACTCAATTTTAATTTTTAATTTGAGATTTTGTATTAATTTAGTCTAATTGATAAAATTTATTAAAAAATTATAAAAAAAAATGATCACACACATAGTTCATGTGTGCATTTTCTATCAAATAACACTAATAATTATAATCAATTAGAATAAATTGAGACAAAATCATAAATTTAGAGTTAAAATTAAGCTAATTAAAATTATAAAGATTAAAATAACACATGAATCAAAATACAAATATTATTAGTGAGGTAATGTTATGGTACACCCCTCAAAAGC
This sequence comes from Camellia japonica, assembly GCA_030407325.1. Taxonomy (NCBI): domain Eukaryota; kingdom Viridiplantae; phylum Streptophyta; class Magnoliopsida; order Ericales; family Theaceae; genus Camellia; species Camellia japonica. The sequence continues at coordinate 26,608,215 of JAPPVO010000019.1, forward strand.
TGTCATACGATATGCACATTTGTTACGCATGTTAATAGAGCATTTTCTCTTATTTTGAAGTTTTATTATAATATCTTATATAAATCAAATATATAAATAAAAAATTCAAAACCACTTCTTTTTCATCTCGTATATAAATTAAGGAAAATTTTACCATATACCCCTTGAAAGGGATGTATCATATATACATTTAGTTATATTATTTTCTTATTTAGTTATGACAAATTTTGTTATTTAGTTATGACATTATTTCAGTTTGATTGATGAGATATTTGGTTATATCTCATGTGGTGTCGGGTAATGCCTTTCTTTTTCTAGTTATGCCACAGAATGTATGGAATTATGTCATTTATTCTTTTGTTGCAAGGTGCATATAGTACATACACATAGTCTTTTCCATAAATTATACAAGTTCACTCTCGAGGGTCACATTAATAATATATTTTAGGAAAAATTACACATATAGTCCATACATTTTGTTACTTATGTCATTTTAGTCTTTACAGTTTTAATTGACTCAATTTTTATTCTTAATTTTATATTTTACGTCAATTTGGTTTAATTGATAGCGTTGTTAAGACTTTTTTACAGAAAATAATTATTGAATTGGTTGAAATTAAGTTATTGAATTGATTAAGTTTATAATTTTGCTTCTAAGAATATGACACATCGTTTTTTTGTTTTTTGATCTTTTTTTTTGTTTTTTTGACACATTGTTCATGTGCGTATTTTTCATTAAAAAAATGTAACTATTGTAATCAATTGGACTAATTTGAGATAAAGTAAAAAATTCAAGGTCAAAATAAGCCAATTTAGGAGAATTTAGTATAATTTACTCTAATTAAAATTAAAAAATAAAATTACTCCTCTTATTTTTCAGTAATTATTCTTTTTTTTTTAATCTTAATTATTCTATATTTGCCTCATAATCAGTAAGTCAAAGATTAATCCAACGATCTAATACAATTTTTTAAAATTAAAAAAAGAACTATAAATAATTCATTAAGTTACTCCAAATATCCCAACACTAATGATATCTTGTATGAATTTGGACCATACATTAATTTTGTTAAGTAAAAATTTCAGGGTATGTAGAATTGCATATTTCAACCCTAACAAGAAAAATTAGAATTGTGGGTGCAAAATCGGTTATCTGAATTCTCCATCAATGACTAGTAGGGGTGGGCGCGGGTCGGTTGCGGCCACGGAACCTCCAATCTGCCATCCGTCCGCCAGATTGGTGGATTGGAGAAAATCAATCCGCATCCGTCCGCCAATCCGACGGATGTGGATTGTGCGGTTTGGCGGATGGATGCGAATCGGTTTGGCGGTTTAAGATTTTATAAATTTTCAACATAATTCAACTTGTGCACTTCCTCAAAAAAAAAAAAAAAAAAAAAAAAAAAAAGAAAAGAAAGAAAGTATTACAGTCAATGACTTAAAAAACTATTACAATCACTGTATGTCTCATCCAAAAAAAGAAAGTTTGAAACTTTAGAATATCATAATCACTGCATGGCTCATCCACATATTACAATCACAGCATGATTCATCCACATAAAGTATTACAATCTGTGATTCTTAAAATATAATAATAATTCAAACCACCAAAACCATGAACAGGGCAGTAGTAGAGATTGTATATCTCTGTATTGTTACATCTATATATATTTATGAAAACAAAAACTAACCAGCATATATCATATTTTCTATTTATTGTTTTTAGAGTTAAATTTAAAAACCAAAAAATATAGATAAACAATATGTTTATTTTTTTCAATTCAAAAAATATATTCAAGTTGAAAACTTTTTTTCAATAGAATATTTAAACTCTTTTTCAATTGAAAACACAAACTCAATATTTACAAATTGAAAACATAAAGTCTTATAAATTATTAGGGATGCTCGAGGTTTGGCGGTTCGGTTGCGGCCAAAGGAATCTCAAATCCGCCATCCGTTCACCAAATTGGCGGATTGGAGAAAATCAATCCGCAACCGTCCGTTCGTCATCACGCATCCGTACAAAATGTGGCAGATCGGTTCGGTTCGGTCGGTTTTGGCGGATCGGTATATCCACTGCTCACCCCTAATGACTAGTCATGAAATGGAAATTGGTAACTTTCCCCAAACTTCCCAATCCTCACTGAAATTAAGTCCATACTAAAATTGCAAGTGAAAAGTCCACACTGATCTACAAATTTATGGGAAACAACGCTTCAATAATTGGAGTACAATCTTGAAACAAGATGAAGTATCCCAAAACAAGGTAAATGGATTAGCACATCACAAAAAGAACGTAACGATACCACAGTTTCAGGAATTGGCACAACACGAGGTTTATACTCATTGACTCCCATTGATTTTAACAGTGTTTTTACAGTTCTTTGCATCCCTCAGCATGTTTGCATCACCATCTGTCATTTTTTTTGCTGCCCCTTTCACCTGTATAAGGCAAGGTTCCACAATTTTCTAATCAACTACTTCAAGGAACAACAAAATCCTCACTACTTTCAGTACGTAAAGCATTTTTTTAAAGCAAGGTCAACTCCAAGCATGTAATAGAGAGAGCTGACAAAATGATCAAAAAAAGCAAATACCAAACACAAATCGTCATAAATTTGTCATTCGTAACTTTATGATGTACATAATAAATTCACTATTTATAATTTCATCACAAAGTAGCATAACACATGCTACAAATATTCATAATCTTACCAGAAAAAATCGTTACTTTCTTCTAAACATTATTGTCTAAATAAACTAATTAATTAATCTATTACATCATAAGTTCCACTATTTATTTTCCGTTTGTTAGTTCGATTTATCATAACTCTTTTAACTCACTAAGAGGTCAGTGGTTTGAATCTTTCTATTTGCATGTGAGTTTTATTCCTTGTGTATTTATTGGAGCTTTTCTTTACAATTTTGAAAGTTTCTTTATATTGATTATATGTTGTATTCAATTTTCATCATTATAATTGTAATTCATTGAGTTTCATTATAATAATATTTTATATAAATCAAATTAAAAATAATAATTCCCTCTCATTATTTTGCGTTGTACTAAAATTTTTAAAAAACACCTAATTAAATGATCAAATACTGTACATGATTCCTTTTGAAAGTAAATTTTAGTTTTCAAGTGTGTTCAGATATTTTGGCAAAATGCATAAAAAGTTAAAATCAGCTTTTAATCAATTTTAGATCACATCATCTCTCACATGAAACAATAAAAAAAATTAAAAAAAAATTAATTTTTAACCATTTTCTCAAAACAGCCCGAGGCACAACAAACTAGCTTTTAATAGTCTAGGCTCTCTACTATGCCTTGAGACGCAACAATGATCCCAGCTCTCCTGCTCCTGTAGCATCATTCATTTGTTGTCAGTTTGAAAATTACCCAATATATTTAAAAAAATAAAATGAGAGTCCATTTTAATTAAAAAATTAGATTCATTTTTTAAATTCAAATAATGTAGCAATTATAATATCTAAAGATAATTTTATGTTTCATATTTTTCTCTAAATACCAGCCAATCATCTTTCTTACATATTGTTAGATTTTTTTTTTTTTTGTAATTGGCAATCCGATTGGACAAAACTTTATTCATTTGTATTTTTATTTGCTTGTATCTGTGAGTTATGAGAGTTTAGATGCGAATCTAACCCGAGTTATACTTGTGTAGAAGAGTATGTCTTGACGTTCCAATCTTGACTTGAGCATTCTTTATTTGCCACTTTGCTGATTAAGTATGGCTAGCTTATATGTAAGCACCGCCTTTTAATCACATTGCTCGAGCGATGAAGTAAGCGCTCAAATGGTCATCCCAACTATTAGTTCAATCCTTCTCCGAAAAAGCCAAATAAACATGGCCTATGATTCTTACATAAATTGATTTGGAGTAGAATAAACTTAAATATATAAACGATTACCCTATGCCTTTTTTAATAGTGGTAGGTGCCATGTATGTCTTTTATACATAATCGAATCTTGCTAGAAGGGGATAAGTTCTATCATATTTGCATCTTATCAAATTTATTCATATGCTTCTTGTGAGCCTCAATTCAGACTCACATCAATAATTCAAACTATCTATTTTGTAAGTCCCATAATAAAGGTCATTCATGTAAAAATTTCATTAAACATCTATAAATATAAAAACAAATTGGAGGAACAATCTTCTGTGTAGATAAAATAAATTGAAACTAATTCAAACAAAATAAATAAATAACGTACCAAATTTGTTTATCGAACCGAATAAATAATTCAAAGACCAAGTCGAGTGTGTGACACTCTGTCCTTAAGACAGATTCGCCCTGCTACGGTGCTTACGGTTGAATGGCGTCTATCTCCCAGGATACAATGATCTTTACAAACTTGTAGTAGCACTCCACACAGTTTTGTACGGCGAACTAGAACCTTGTGTTCTTATACTCTCTTAAATTTAATCTAAAACTAATAAATGAAGAATAAATGCACTAGAACAAAATGGACAGCAAAGAGACAAATATTCAGACTGATTTTTCTGGGGTCAAAACTGTTTGGACAGTGCTGGATTAAATAGGGCCGAACAGGTGTGAAACAAACCTGGAATAGATATAAGTTTAAATCGAACAGGTGCAATATACAAGCAAACAGATTCGGTTACAAACTGCAACAGATCTGTTGGCAGTTTTTCGGACAGATAACTGCCCAGCAGTTTGAATCTGTCTGGGTTAAAAATCTGTTTGAAAGATAATCAGAATGGGCACAATTATTTGGACAAATTTGAATTTAAATTTAAAATTAAAATTCCCGCAATAATTTTTGAAAAAAAAAATTCAAAAGAATTTTTGTCCAAAAAATTAATATTAGAACCGATCCGACCCACAACCAGCATGGCTCGGCTTGGCCGGCCGGACGGCGGCGGCGCGCGTGTGTGGTGGTCTGGGCTAAGGTTCACTTTGTCCATAACTCCTCCCTTCTACAAACTTGGGGTGCCCCTTGGGGCCCAACCCAAGTGTTGTAGGCTAGAGTTTATATACTCAACAAAACTCTCTTAAAGTTTCAATGTGGGACAACTCTTTTCAAGGAAACCCACATTTCATTCTTTAAAAGTCCATTCCACGAACCCGAAAACGACGCCATGTTCCCATTCACTCATAAATGGTTTTGATGTATCGTCTTCACCGTGTGACTTGCCACGTGGCAAGGAACACTTCACCTCTTCGGAGCCACCCCAAAAGACGTTCGGGGCCCACTCAATTTTGGGCTCAAAGTCGGCCTAAAATAAGCCTATGTAAACTAATTTTTCCAACAATCCCCCACATGAATGGAATTTGACGGAGAGAAAATGCAACAACATGATCTAAATACAGAGAGTATAGAAATCGGAAATATGCTGCAAAGGATAAGTAGCTTTTGGCTTTGAACCTTCCCTTGTGAGACACTATCGGATTTACTAGCTAACTAGTGAACATGATGTCTTGAACTATTCAGCAGTTTCTGTAAACCAAGACAATAGAACTCACACAGTATATACCCAGACACAGTTTAGTTCTCACTATTGTGTTCATTTTGGCCCTGAACAACCTGGTCTTTCATGAGTGCTCTAGAGAATTGTAGCCCTTCACAAATCTCATAGAACCGGCCCAGTTCACACTCATATAGGCGATTCTTATGAAGAGTATCCTGCTATACTCCACTAGGTGTACCTAGATATAAGAATCATTAAAAGTTTTACTTAACCTAAAACGTTGCAGACATCACTATTTCATCATAGAAATTGGTAGGAGTTAAACTCCCCAGTGATCCTTTGAGTTATTCACAACTCGGTTGTCCCTTTGAACCTAAATCTTGGGATCTCCAGTCAACTAGGTTGGGTTGCCGTTGTGGTAACTCTTATTTAATAGGCTTAAGTCCCATTCCCCTCGATGAATTCTCAACTAACTCTCTTGCTAACCCTTTGGTTAGTGGATCCGCTATGTTGTCTTTAGACCTAACATATTCAATGGAAATAATTCCATTAGAAAGTAGTTGTCTTACGGTATTATGTCGATGACGAATATGTCGAGACTTACCGTTATATATATGACTCTGTGCTCTACCTATTGCAGATTGATTATCGTAATATATGCATATAGCAGGCACCGATTTTAGCCATATTGGAATATCTTCAAGGAAGTGGCGAAGCCATTCTGCTTCTTCCCCTGCTTTGTCTAAAGCTATGAATTCTGATTCCATAGTAGACCTAGTAATACAATTTTGTTTGGAAGATTTCCAAAATACAGCTGCCCCACCAAGAGTAAAGACATACCCATTGGTGGACTTTGAGTCTCTAGTATTCGATATCCAATTTGCATCACAGTATCCTTCAAGTACTGCTGGATATCTAGTATAATTCAACCCAATGTTACGAGTAAATCGGAGATATTCTAGAACCCTTATAATTGCTTTCCAGTGTTCTACTCTCGGGTTACTTGTATATTTACTTAATTTACTTACTGCATAAGCTATATTTGGGCGAGTGCAGTTCATCAAGTACATTAAGCTTCCAATAATTTGGGCATACTCTAATTGAGAAATACTTTCCTATACATTCTTAGAAAGATACAAATTAACATCTACAGGTGTTCTAGCAAGATGATCATCATCTTTGCTAAATTTGTCAAGTATTTTCTCAATGTAATGAGATTGTGACAAAGCATATCCTTCTGATGTTTTGGTAATTTTCATACCAAGAATTACATCAGTAATGCCCATGTCCTTCATGTCAAAATGTTTATTCAACATTTTCTTGGTAGTTTTAATCATGTCATTATTACTACCTATGATGAGCATATCATCTACATAAAGACATACAATGACATAACCTTTGTCTGTGTTTTTAATATAAACACATTTGTCACACTCATTAATTTTAAATCCATTTGACATCATTGCCTTGTCAAATTTCTCCTGCCATTGCTTTGGCGCTTTTTTAAACCATATAATGATTTAACCAATTTACACACTTTCTTTTCTTTTCCTGGAACAAAAAAACCTTCTGGTTGTTCCATGTAAATTTCTTCATCTAACTCACCATTTAAGAAAGCGGTTTTCATATCCATTTGATGAATTTCTAGATTGTGTAGAAATGCAATGGCAATTAGCATTCTAATGGATGTTATTCTAGTAACCAGTGAGTATGTGTCAAAGTAATCAAGACCTTCTTTTTGTCTAAAACCTTTGACCACAAGTCTTGCCTTATATTTGTCAATTGATCCATCTGCTTTCATTTTCCTTTTGAAAATCCACTTATATCCAAGAGGTTTACAACCTGGTAGCAAATCCACCAATTCCTAAGTGTGATTTTGCAAGATGGATTCAACTTCACTATTGACAGCTTCTTTCCATAAAGGAGCCTCAGGACTGGACATAGCCTCTTTAAAAGTTAAAGGTTCATTTTCTAACAAAAATGTTAGGAAATCTGGATCAAAAGATTTTGAGGTTCTAGCACGTTTACTGCGTCTAGGTTCCTCTTCCTCATTTTGAGCTAACTCTTGTTCTTGATCATGTTCTTCATCCTGACTAGTAATAGCATCATGACATCTTTTATTGTTACTAGTCTCTTGTCCAGTCTTATTTGGAAATACATGTTCAAAGAAAGATGCATTCCGAGATTCAATAATAGTATTTACATGCATTTCGGAATGTTCTGATTTATGAATCAAAAACCGATATGCACTACTATTCTTGGCATAACCAATGAAAATGCAATCAATGGTCTTAGGACCTATTTTAGTCTTTTTAGGACTAGGAATAGCCACTTTAGCCAAACACCCCAACACTTTTAAGTATTTGTAGGATGGTACTCTTCCATGCCACATTTCATAAGGTGTTTGATTCACTTTCTTTCGGGGTACTTTATTTAAAATATAGTTTGCAGAAAGTATTACTTCTCCCCACAAGTTCTGAGGTAATCCAGAACTTATTAACATGGCATTTATCATTTCTTTTAAAGTCCTATTTTTCCTTTCAGCAATTCCATTTTGTTGAGGTGAGTAAGGAGCGGTGGTTTGATGAATTATTCTATGTTCTTTACAAAACTCACTAAAAGGTGATTCATATTCACCACATCTATCACTTCTAAGTTTCTTGATTTTCTTACCAAGTTGATTTTTAACTTCATTCTTATATTGAATGAAAAGTTTCCAAAGCTTCATCCTTGGTTCGAATTAAATAAACATAACTATATCTAGTATAGTCATCTATAAAAATGATAAAATATTTTTTCCCACCTCTGGTTTGAATTGATTTAAAATCACAAATGTCACTATGAATTAATTCAAGTGGTTCCGTACTTCTTTCAATTGAATGAAAAGAGTTTTGGATAATTTTGCCTCAACGCAAATTTCACATTTATGATTTAAATCAATGTCAAATTTAGGTAAACATTTCATATTAATTAATCTACGCAAAGATCCATAATTAACATGTCCTAGTCTACCATGCCATAAATTTGAAGACTCAAACAAGTAAGAAGAAGATGTATTTTTATTAATAACTGAGGTACAACGGTCATTACATTCATCTTGAAAAGGCCATCAGACATGTAACCTTTTCCTACATACATCCCATTCTTAGTAAGTACAAATTTATCACTCTCAAACACTAGCCTAAACCCATTCTTACTCAACAAAGATCCGGAAACAAGATTCTTGTGAATGTCCGGTACATGCAGCACATTATTGAGAGTGAGTTCCTTTCCTGATGTCATCTTCTGAATAATCTTTCATTGTCCTTCAACTTTGGAAGTTGAGGAGTTGCCCATAAAAAGTTGTTCACCATTGTCCACTATGTAGAATAAGATGTGAACATCTTTTTGTCGGCACAGATATGGCGAGTAGCACCAGTGTCCACCCACCATTCTTTAGGATTTCCGACAAGATTTGCCTCGGAAAACAACTGCAGAAAGATTGATGTCATCTACACCATTGGAAATCTTGTCCACTTCGGTCATATGGGCTTGAGCAGGCTTCTTGCTTGTTCTTCTTTTGCTTTTGCCTTTGCTACGGCAATCTTTGCCCGATGTCCTCTTTGTCACAGATGTAACATTTGCCATTAAACTTGTACTTTTTATTTCCCCCCCCCCTTTAGAGCCTTGTGATGAACTTTCTCCAGAAGACTTTCGTTTCTTGGTTTTTGAAGCATGTTCCACCACATTTGCCTTAGACTCCATAGGATGCTTACCAGCCCGTTTTCAGAATTGCGGTTGTCCTCCTCAATCCTCAAACGCACACAATTAATTCTTCCATAGAATTTCTTTGCGCTTGTATTTGAGGTAGTTCTTGAATTCCTTCCAGCCTTGTGGTAATTTTCAATTAAGGCTGCAACTGGAAGGATTCACTGAGAGACATGCCTTCTGCGTGAATGTCATGCAGAATGAGTTGGAATCTTGAACTTGGCTGATCACAGTTTTGAATCAACCATTACAAAATCAGGAATTTGCCAACCACAAATTTCTTTGAGCCGGATCTTCCGTTTTGTATTTTTTTCCAAAGACTCCCAAAGTTCCTTTGTTGTCTTGATAGGACTGTAAACGTGTATAATGTGTTGTCAAGTCCGTTCAAGATGTAGTTCTGGCAAAGGAAATCGGCATGTTTCCAGCATCAACCGCAAGCAACCACTTGCCGGTCGGTTTCATCCTCTTTCAAAATAGGAGCATCCTCACGGAGGAG